>JABMCL010001014.1:0-22500 GCA_018857735.1 Alviniconcha marisindica | reverse complement strand
AGGACTTAGTACACATCCTTGTCGTACACCACTGGCACATTGGGAAAAGGTTTTATACCTATTTTTCACTGTGTTGAACAGGATAACAAAGATATGTACATGGCTTTTATGGACCCTGCAAATTTGCCAGATACTCCTTCCTTTCGTATTGTGTCTAGTTCACAATGTCTTACTGAGTCGAATGCTTTGCGTAAGTCCACGAAAGCAGCATACATTTTTGCAACATACATTTTTGCACCACACTTTTTAAGGTTATCTTAAACAATCGCATTGATTAAAAAAGGGGTCTAATTTTGAGCAATTTTTACGAAACTTTGCTTGACTTTGTTGTTTTCCTCCTACTAGGCATACTGTGGTTTGTTCAGAATGGTAAGTAACTTGATGTTTTACGCTCAGTCTACCAGTACGGTTATAATTATAAGGGCGAGAGTTCAGAACGGATGTGTGACATTTGTTAATTATGCTTCACAGAGAACACCTCTACCATTATCTGGCAAATCTGCGTTCCCTTTCTTGTTGATTGGGGCCAATGATGGTTTTGGCCCAATCGCGAGGATAAATATGTATTAGTATTGTGTATTCCACACACACACACACACACACACACACACACACACACACACACACACACACACACACACACACACACACACACCATGAAAAAAGGTACACGGGGTACCGCAACTACAGTGAGACGTTATTCAAATATGTCACTAAAAATATAGTTATTTTGCTTCCTGTAAGTTTTAACATTTCTGCCTGAATGTTGTGTCAGGACCATAAAACTATGCCTTTCCTGCTTTTAGCTTGCTTACAGCAGCTCTAACGTTGGTGTCGGAGATTGGCTGGTTTAAGACATCACTATCCAAGTCAAGTATCTCGGTGACCTCGTCATCCAGCTCACTGCACTCCCTGCTAACCCGACCATCTGCTTGGGAATTAAAACAGTTGTTGGAAGTGTTCAAACCATCCTTGTCGGTCAATATTTTCACTTCACTTTGGTTTCCGTTCACCACAGCATGTCCTAACTTCTTTTCGAAAATCAGATGAATTATTTATATTTGCGGCTAGTAATGCTGCTTTCCTTTTTCAATACTTCTTCTCCTGCGTAATCAGGTTTCTGTAAACCTTGTTCGCATATGTATATTTTCATTGTTAATGTAACAGGCATGTGATCTGACTCTATCAAACTACGTACATCAAGAGAATCGACGCGCATGTTGTAAAACAAATCGCGTGACATGGTGACATGATGAACTACTCAATGACACTTGAGAGAGAGAGAGAGAGAGAGAGAGAGAGAGAGAGAGAGAGAGAGAGAGAGAGAGAGAGAGAGGAAAGATATGTATTATGGTGTTTGTATGGTGTGTGTGTGTGTGTGTGTGTGTGTGTGTGTGTGTGTTGTGTGTGTGTTGTGTGTGTGTGGTGTGTGTGTGTGTGTGTGTGTGTGTGTGTGTGTGTGTGTGTGTGTGTGTGCAGACCAAAAGATGTGGCCGCGACCGAGAAGAACATTCCTGCATATTCTGATCCTCCTGGCAGTTCTAGTAGGTCTACTTCTCTACGTCGTCCCCATTCGCATATCTGCCGACCAACTCAAGGACGTTGACAACGGGTCGACACACCACCAGAGAGCCATCAGCCCTGAAATGACGCCTCAAGGGACGTGGGACAATTCAACCCTGAATGAGACAAAGCAAGGACGGGAACGTACTGCAACGCGAAGGCCTAAAATTTCGTCTCCATACATTGCCGACTGGGAGCATAGAGGCTCCTGCATGGACACCAAGAAACGTCGAAACAATGACCAAAATACTCCACATAATACGAAGTTGATCTACTACTGGCAAGAGGATAATTCCTTTCCAAAGACCTCTCGTTACCCTGATCTGTGTAGCCAACCCATCGGTCGATCCTGCGAACTGACGTTCGACGGCTCCAAGCAAGCCAAGGCAGACGCGGTTATCTTCCATGCCAGCAGGATCAGCAGAACCAAGCCACCTTTCAAAAAACGTCGCGGGCAGGTCTGGGTGGCACGAGCTTTGGAATCTCCACCCCACTGGTTGAAAGGTTACGCATCTCCTGCGTGGAGGGGGGTCATTAACTGGACAATGACTTACCGTACTGACTCCGACATTTTTTCACCTGTCGGAAGACTGGTCCAACTTCAGACCACAGTCCCAAGAAACTACACAGCAGTTGCCGCCAGGAAGACAAAGTCAGTCGGTTGGTTCGTGAGCAAATGCGACACGACGTACAAGTATGGAAGCCAAAGAGAGAAGTACGTAAAGGAACTCCGAAAGTACATTGACGTCGACATCTTCGGGGAATGTGGTCCCCATGACTGTTCAAAAGATCACATGATGCGCTGCATGGATCTATTGAACGTCAAGTACCGCTTCTATCTGTCCTTCGAGAACTCGCTGTGTAAGCAGTACGTCACCGAGAAGGTATTCAGGACGTACAGGGAAGACATAGAGGTGGTTCCTGTCGTCCTCGGGGGCCATGACTACAAGCGGCATCTACCTAAGGGTACATACATCAATACGGCTGACTTCCGGTCACCCAAAGATCTGGCGAAGCATCTTCGTGCATTGAACAAAGACGTCCACGCCTACGCTGCAATTTTGGAGAGAAAGAGTCAGTACAGAGCCTGCCACGGTAGAGAAACACCCTGGTGTAGGCTGTGCGAGATGCTTCACATGGAAAACATGGGCAGCAAGGTGTATAAAGATTTGTATCGCTGGTGGGAAAAAGGAACGTGTGTGACTGCCGAGCAATTCTATGCACGCCATAAATCAAAGGGGTGATGGATTTCTCGGTGAGTCACATCACCTATTATTAGTCAGTGAGGAATTCCGCCAGCTGGTTTGTATCGCCTACATCCAGCTTAGCTGTCTTCTGTCCTGTAGGGAAACATGGGCTTGTTGCAGCAACAGCAAAGGTGTACGTAGTCCTACACAACTCTGGCAAACCTGGAATCTTTCTTGTTGACCAGTCGTTGTGTAGTGGGAACACGATAATGAATGTTGTCGTGTTAGGTTTCCCATTGTAGAGCTAGTTGTCCCTTTGTAGAGTTAGGTGTGCCTTTGTAGAGTTAGGTGTCCCTTTGTAGAGTTAGGTGTCCCCATGGTGATCGACCTGAGAAGGCAGAAGACACCTACTACTCCTAGTCATTAAAGGTCAAACTGTGGAGATGGTAGAATCCTTTCGGTTCTTAGGCACTACAATGAACAGAAACGAAATGGGAGGGCAATATGACATCAATCGCCAAGAAAGCCCAACAACGCATGTTCTTCCTCCGCCAACTGAGAAAGTCTGGAGTGAAAAAAGGAAGATCCTCATACAGTTCTATCGGGCAGTTACTGAGAGTGTGTTGACATTCTGAATCAGTATCTGGTACGGCAGTGCCAGTGTTCATGACCCAAAACTACTTGATGGCCTTGTCAGGGTTGCATCAAAACTCACGGGTTGTGAACTGCCGTCATTGGAGTCCATCTACACGACACGTACCCAGCGCAAAGTAAGATGCATCACCGCCGATGAACAGCGTCCTGCTCATTACCTTCTCCAATGTCTGCCATCTGGCAGGCACTTCAGGACTATCAAAACGAGAACTTCTCGCTTCAAACAGTTTCCACCCCAAAGCAGTCCAAATTGTGTCACCAGTGCCCTCAACCTCTATACAGTGCTATTCTGACCCACTCAGTGCAAGCCTGATAATCCTGACCATTCCGTTTGTTGTTGTTTTGCTGTCTGTGCAAGCAAATCTTTTGCACTGGTAACTTGACCAGTACTGCTTTTCGTTTACTTTTATCTAGTCCTATGTTATTATTTCTAGTTTTAACTTTATCGTTGCATTTCTATAAAATATTTAATAACAATATTAGTGGTAGTGGTACAATCGTAAAAGGTTTAGCAATAACACCATGGTATATTTTAGGTAGCTTATTAATTTTACTCATTTTATAATATTATATATCATATAGTATATGACCTACTAAGTGCAAACGGGCTCATGTGAGGGAAGTGACTCACTGACCAGTGTGTGTGTATATGTGGGGTGGGCAGTCGGGAGAGGGTGGGGGAAAGGCATACAAGTATTGCAATGCACAGCCTGCATAATGTTACTGTTAAAATGCATTATCAGGCATTATGTTTGTAGAGCTCTGTGCCTTTGGATTATGTATTATAACCATTTGTGCACACCCTGCATAATGTTACTGTTAAAATGCATTATCAGGCATTATGTTTGTAGAGCTCTGTGCCTTTGGATTATGTATTATAACCATATGTGTATGTATGTCTAGGGGCATGTCAGTGGACATGCCTGCATGGGAGCGGGGATAGCTCAGTGGTTATAATAATAATAATAATAATAATAATAATAATAATAATAATAATAATATATGTACATTTATCATGCGCTTATCAACGCCCTGAGCGCTCATATGATACATATTAACCTAAATATGATATTCTATACACACATAAAGCACAGTTCCACCCAAACGACCCACACAAAGCACCATACGGAAAGACAAACAACCCTCACCACCACCACCACCCCACACACCACAAACAACAACAACAACAACAAACAAACAAACAATGAATTCAAATGTGTAAGACACTAATCTGTATCATACATCATACATGCACACACACACACACACACACACACACACACACACACACACACACACACACACACACACACACACGCACCACAACACACACACACACACACACACACACACACACACACACACACACACACACACACACACACACACACACACACACACAATGACTGTAGCAGAAACTGGCTACTGATATTGTTTTGGGCGAAAATACTGTGAGAAGAGGACGGTTTTCAGTTTGACTTTAAAGGATGTCAGGGTTGAGCAGTGTCTAAGGTATTGTGGGAGTGAATTCCAAATACTGGGTCCAAAGCAAGAGAAGGTGCGAAAGCCATGCGTCTTGCGTTTGCATTTTTGGGTTTTCAGCATGCGGGTGTCAGAAGAAGAGCGTGTACGAGACGGATTGTAGACATGTAGCAGTTCAGAGAGGTAAGCAGGACCAGAACCATTTATTGCACTGAAACACATACAAGCGACTATATACTTACTACGTTCTGAAATGGGAAGCCAGTGGAGTTTTTCCAGGAGAGATGTAGAGTGCTGATGGCGGGGTGCCAAGAGAACGAGTCTTGCGGCAAAGTTTTGAATTTTCTGGAGAGGTTGGATGACAGAATTAGGTATACCCATGAGGAGAAAGTTGTAGTAGTCAAGCCGTGAGAGAATACTGGAAGTAACAAGAGTTTTGGCAGCGTCTTCACTGAGAAACCTGCGGATCGAATTAATGCGTTTATATTAAGCTCGAAATAAGCAGTTTAACAGATTTTTATGACGTGCTTCTTCATGGACAGTTTTGATTCAAGAACGAATCTAAGGTTCCTGACAGAATCAGAAAAGGGGATGTTGTGAGAGCCAAGAGTAATCGAATCAGGGAGGGAAACGGTGGAAGGTTTCAAGGAAGACAAAAAGGGAAAGAGAAGAGCTTCTGTTTTGTCGTCGTTCAGTTTGAGCTGATTTTCGTCATCCATGTTTTTATGTCGTCTGTGCATGCATTGCGTTCTTTGGTGAGGTTGGTCACTTCACTGAGAGGAGCGGATTTCTGGAGCTGTGTGTCATCTGCGAAAAGCTGACGGTTTACAGACTGGCTAGCTATCGGAGAGAGGTGTAGTGTACAGGACGAAGAGGAGTGTCCAGAGTTGAGAGAATATCGTTTACGTAACAGAACGATCTCGGTGCTGTAACTTGCTCGATAGGCTGACTGAAAAGGGTTGCTGAGGTTGTTTTCTTGCAGATGGGAGAAGCAGTTGCTGATGTTGTTTTCTTGGAGATGGAAGAGAAGTTTGTGAAGAACGACCTTTTCAAGGATTTTGGACAGCAATGGAAGGTTAGAAATGGGGCAGTAGTTTTTCGAAAGACATTTGTCAAGTGATGGCTTTTTCAACATAGGTTTGACGAGGCAGTCTTCAGATCACGTGGTAAAATGCCAGTGGGAAGAGATGTGTTGATGATGTTTGTGATGGTCGGCAAGAGGATGTCAGGGTTATTATAAAGAAGCGTGGTGGGAATAGGACCAAGTTCACAAGACTTGGAGAGTGAACTGTTGATTATTTTTAAAACAAATTCATCAGTGACAGGTTAGAGCGCCGCACTCATGATCGAAAGGTCGTGGGTTCGAATCCCTGCAGGAGCGGTGGGAGAATTTTCTTCTCCAGGGTTAACGTTCTGTGCTGACTCTTATTTCGGTATCCGTTCCACCCCCGTGTTACCGCAGTAGCACGTAAAACCTATTCACTCATGTAGAATCACATGCAAGCGCAGTGAGTCTGCTCGAGAGCGGAGAATAGCGCTATATAAAAGCGATCAACAACAACATGTATTTGATGTATCATATTATATACTGACAGACAGTCCTGTATGTGTATGGTAAAGACTATTAATACAATTAACTATAGCAGTGTAGATATGTCATGACCTTGTCACGAGCTAGTAATGTGTGTGTGGTAAAATCAAAATCAAAATTTTATTTTATGTCTGTTCATATCGAGGTGATATTAGACACAAAAAACAACAACAACAACATATAATTATTATTTATATAAATTTTCCCACAGGACTATGAACAATTGATTTGACAATATTAGTGATAACATCAGTATCACACAAAATATCTCTTACATTGTTGTAAGCATTTAAGTCATGTCCATTTTTCTGAAATAACTCTGTAGTAATAGGACATTCAAGCAGTATGTGTTTAACAGATAATATATTTTTACAAACGCATGCACATTATGCGAATATTTAGTGTTCCATGAATTTAAACGTAACTTGTATATTACTCTTGCTAAATATCTAGAACAAGAAGGTATCGCAGATTTACTTTTTTCAATTTGTTTATATACAGTCTTCTTAAGAAGTGAATTAATCTCATGAGATGAGAGTTGTAGGTTATTGGATGATATCTCAGACATGTTTTCATTGCACTTTGTTTAGCTAATTTGTCTGATATTTCATTCGAATAAAAACCACAATGAGAGGGTACCCAACAAAACTCAATCCCAATACCCTAGTACATGATACTTATTAAATACTTTACTTCATAAAATATATCCCCTCCCATTTTACAGTTCCAGTTTTTCAATGCTCAGAGAACAGATTTTGAGTCAACACAGATCACAAAATTATATATTGTTAACTGAATATTGCTATGTAGTTTAATGCCATTAACATTGCATATAACTCAGATGTAAATATGGAAAAAAACTTCCCTAAGTAAAAAGATTTTTGCACTTTTAAATCAGGAATAACGAATCCTGCTCCACTGTCTAATGAGTCCAGAACGGAACCGTCAGTAAAACTCTTAATATAATTATAATAATATACATTTATCATGCGCTCATCAACGCCCTGACGCTCACATGATACATATTAACCTAAATATGATATTCTATACACATGCAGAGCAAAGTTCTACCAAAACAATTTACATAAAGTACTATTTAAAAAAAAAAAAAAAAAAAAAACGCACTACACACACACACACACACACACACACACACACACACACACACACACACACACACACACACACACACACACACACACACACACACACACACACACACACACTGACTGTAGCAGAAACTGGATACTGATATTAGTTAGGATGGAAATACTGTGAGAAGAGGAAGGTTTTCAGTTTGGCTTTAAAAGATGACAGGGTTGAACAGTGTCTAAGGTCTTGTGGGAGTGAATTCCAAATGTGGGGTCCGAAGCAAGAGAAGGCACGGAAGCCATGAGTCTTGCGTTTGTATTGTTGGATTTCCAGCATGCGGGTGTCAGAAGAAGAGCGTAGTGTACGAGATGGAGTGTAGACATGTAGCAGTTCAGAGAGGTAAGCAGGACCAGAACCATTTATTGCATTGAAACACATACAAGCGACTTTATTCTTAATACGTTCTGAAATGGGAAGCCAGTGGAGTTTTTCCAGGAGAGGTGTTGAGTGTTGGTGATGGGGTGCCAAGAGAACAAGTCTTGTAGCAAAGTTCTGAATTTTCTGTAAAGGTTGGATGACAGAATTAGGTGTACCCATGAGGAGACAGTTGCAGTAGTCAAGCCGTGAAAGGATATGGGAAGTAACAAGAGTCTTGGTTGCGTCTTCAGTGAGAAACCTGCGGATTAAACTAATGCGTTTAAGCTCGAAATAAGCAGTTTGGCAGATTTTTATGACGTGCTTCTTCATGGACAGTTTTGAGTCAAGAATGAATCCAAAGTTCCAGGCAGAATCAGAGAAGGGATGTTGTGAGAGCCAAGAGTAATCGAGTTAGGGAGGGGAACGGTAGAAGGTTTCAAGGAAGACGAAAAGGGAAAGAGAAGAGCTTCTGTTTTGTCGTCGTTCAGTTTGAGCTGATTTTCAGTCATCCATGTTTTTATGTCGTCTGTGCATGTATCGAGTTCTTTGGTGAGGTTGGTCACTTCACTGAGAGGAGCTGATTTCTGGAGCTCTGTGTCATCTGCGAAAAGCTGACGGTTTACAGAGTGGTTAGCTATGATATCGGAGAGAGGTGTAGTGTACAGGACGAAGAGAATGGGCCCCAGTACTGAGCCCTGAGGCACACTGTGCATGAGCTGTGATGGTGACGAATACGAATTATTGACTGAAATGGACTGATATCTGTCTGAGAGGTATGAGTGAAACCATTGGAGTGCAGTAGACTGAATGCCAAAAACAGAGTTCAGGCGGGAGAGGAGAATTTGGTGGTCAGTAGTGTCAAAAGCGGCAGAACGATCCAACAAAAGAAGAACAGAAATGCTGTCATTGTCCAGAGCAGAAAGAATATCGTTTACAATACGTAATAAAACGGTCTCAGTGCTGTGTCCTGCTCGATAGGCTGACTGAAAGGGATTGCTGAGGTTGTTTTCTTGGAGATGGGAGAGAAGTTTGTGGAGAACGACTTTTTCAAGAATTTTGGACAGAAATGGAACATTAGAAATGGGACGGTAGTTTTTCAAAAGATTTTTGTCAAGTGATATGCTTTTGATATTTATTATTTAGATGTTCTCTTACTTGTATAGCTAAAATGTTTGTAGAGTCACTTTTCTTCAGATCATTATAATCATTATCAAATTTGGCATTTATGTGTTCCCACTGTGGCATTTGAGGTGATGTAGGGAGAATTGGAATTGATTTAATATCCACGTTACATTCGTTAATCAAATCGTTTATATAATTTCTGATTGGCTGAATAGATGATATGTTTTGAGCACTTTTGGGATAGTCTTTATTTGAATCTATAAAAAATTCTTCTGTTATCGAATTAATGACTGCAAGACTTCTGATAACATATTTGGAAATCGCCAATTTACGTTGTTCGGAGAGAGATATCATTCCTGCTTCTGCGTAAGATTTGCTGGTATTTGTATGCACCGGAACACCAATGGCTAATTTAATTGCTTTACTATCGATGCTTTGCAGCTTCTTTAGGAGAGTGTTTGGTGCGGAAAAATATACCTCCTGACCATAAATCAATTTCGATCTCACTAAAGATATTGATAAATGTAATAACGTTTTTGTGTCCTGACTCCAAGACTGTGTTACTAACTATTTTTTTATTTTATAGAAAATTCAGTCGTTTTCTGGCTTTATTTATTAAATTTTCAATGTGTAGCCTCCAGTTCAGCTTAGTAGTTATATATACACCCAAAAACTTTGTATTCTGTTTGTAATTTAATAACTGACCATCTAGTTCTATTTGAGGTAAGCTTTTCGGGTTTTCTCCATTATTAAAAAGCATTTAACCCGTCTTCTCCCGTCTTAATTCAATACCGTTATCCTTCATGTAAGCAGTTAGTTTATTTATTTCCGATTGATATAGTTTTTGTACATGATTTACCACCCTCTTATTTGTATGCTTTTTAAGAGTTGTGTTAACCCAAATAACAATATCATCTGCATATTGCGCCACATGTGTGTTATTTGATAATACTTCTGGGAGATCATGCGTAATAATGTTAAATAGGATAGGTGCAATAATTGAGCCCTGTGGAATACCCATATCAATTGTTTTATTAGATGAATATGTCTTACCTACTCGAGTACAAATACATCTTTCGGATAAGAAATTTTTAAAATATTGAAACATCATACCAGTTATGCCTATATTTTTCAGTTTATAAAGTAGTCTAGCATGCCACACTCTGTCGTAAGCCTTTTTAACATAAAAAAATGTGGCCAGAGTACTTTTTCTCCTCGAAAACTGTTTTTTAATATGACTTGTGAGTTTTACTAAATGATCAGTTGTACATCTTCCTTTCCTAAAACCTGCTTGATTAACATGGATTATGCCATTTTTTTCACAGTAATGTAGCAATCGTTTGAGTATGATCTTTTCCATTATCTTACCAGCATGTGATGTGAGTGCAACTGGTCTGTAGCTAGCAATTGCTGATTTTGGTGTGTGTGGTACTGGTAGAGAGAGTGTGTGTGTGTGTGTGGGGGGGGGGGGGGGGGGGGGGGGGGAGATGCAAAAGTATGTATATATATATATATATATATATATATATATATATACTATTACTGGTGCAGTATCGCCCTAATATAACCGTAATGGTTGACTGTGCGTAAAACACCCAGTTACTTACTTACTTACTTACTAGTGCAGTGTAATAACATTATATTTGTTAGACTGTTATATACTTATGATGATGCGGAGTGGTAGAAGGAAAGCGACAGGCAGCGGAGTCAGGCAACCACAGCAGATTTCAGGCGTACAGCAGCTAGGAGTTATTTCGCAGCAGACAATTTTTCAGCACACCCAGAATGTAAGTAAACACATAGCTTGATTACCACCCTGTAAGTAAGTGAACATGGTGCTTAACGTCCACAGAAACCATAAGGCTTATGAGGGACGGGGGTAAGGGGGTATGGAGGTTGGGAAAGAGGGAGATTATATATCTACCCCTGCACTATCACCACTAGAATGACTCCTGCATTAAGATGGGCGGCGATGGGAGCAATTTTAATGTGTCATTAATTGTGAAGGGCAAAGTCACAAGGCAGTGTCCACAGACCACAACTTTTGAAGAGAAAGGAGAGCCGAAATGGTCACTCACACACATAGATAACAGGGCGGAGCGAGCCGCAAGTTAAACATACTCTCGCTACTATCAAATCGGCCCTCTGGACCAGAAAGTGGCCGACATTTGTGTTTCCTCGGCCCGTACAAGTACAATTTTCTCAACAATAATTAGACTGATTAAATCGTGAAGAACATCAAATGAAAGCTGAAGTTACAATCCTTTAAACCATGTAAACAGAATATACAAACATGACTTATTTTATTTATAACAATCGTGGGAAGCGTGGCTTGCGCCTCTCTATCAACAGATTCGTACAACTAAATCGCAGCTAACACGGTGTACAAAATATTAATGTTGACAACACTTACATTAGAATAAAGTGCACGCTCGTACGGTTAAAATGGTGCATAACAATTACATTGCAACATTTTGAGTAAGAAGCGAACACACTCAAAGACTAGCAACAAAACAATCCGCGTGACCTTTGTAACACCATGGGGTCATGCTCTCTGTGTTAACTATCGCTATGAGCATCCTGCGAGGCTACACGATTTATGGCTCGTCCTTGCTCTTTGTTGTTGCGGGATTGATTGTTATGAGGGACAAATACGGCCGGACAGCGGTCACTGGGAGTGCGACAGGGCTCTTTGACAAATTAATGGGCTGGACGTTCCGAACTTCCCTTAAACAAAGAAACATGCTTCTTTTGATACTGAATTTGTAAGTCATTTCAAACTGCTGTCAACGGTTGACGCCGCTCAACAGAGGAGGTATCACGAATCGTGACGGGGAGATAAACACGGAAGTACGCCGAGAGTATATATATATAGCGGGCCGTACTGGTCAGGGTCTTGATCCGCAAGTGGACCAAGCTCATCACGTCTCCCACTGGTTTGAACTATTCTACATCCAAGGCAAGCTTGTTTTATAGACTGTCCCTAATATACACTTTAGCATCTGAGGACATTAAGCAAAAAGATACAATAATATGGTCAGAGTGGTGATCAAGCTGCGGCTCAGCATAGACTAGAGCAGTAGCTAAGGCTTAGCATATAGGACAGAAGCTATGGATTGGTAGCGGTAGTGAAAGCAGGGGCGAAAGGTCAGCATAGACATAGGGACACCATAGGGGCTGATTACGAATTGTTTCTTTTATTTGATTTTCTTTGATTGAAAATGGCTCAGCATAGTCCAGAACTAGCTATGGGATGGCAGTAAGAAATTAAGCTCAGGCTAGACTAGAAATGGCTATGGAATGGCAGTAAGAAATCAAGCTACAGCTTAGTGTAGGACAGAACTGGCTATGGGATGGTAGTTAGAGCAGAAGCTATGGCTTAGCATATATATAGTACAGAAGCTATGGATTGGTAGTGGTAGTGAAGACGGGAGTGCACGCTCGCCATAGACTAGGGACATGATGGGCTGATTAGGAATGGTTTCTTTTCTTTGATTGAAACTGTTGAAACTGTTGACTGTTTACTTTATGTAAGAAGAAATGGAATAAAAGACCAGGAAAAACTAGACTATCGTGTTTGATTCAATTCTATTTGGATGCCGGTAACTGTTTTGTATGTCCTGTGTGTTGGCGGCTCTTGTAACAGCTAGAGCCTGTGGCGC
The DNA here is from genome assembly GCA_018857735.1 of Alviniconcha marisindica. Classification (NCBI taxonomy): domain Eukaryota; kingdom Metazoa; phylum Mollusca; class Gastropoda; family Provannidae; genus Alviniconcha; species Alviniconcha marisindica. Next base: position 9,730 of record JABMCL010001014.1, on the reverse strand, counting down.
GTTATCTTATGGCAGCATCGCTGATATCAAGTAGAACGTAGCTTCTACAGTACAATATACTTAATTCTGACACAAAATGAACACTAAACATGAAGTCATTTAAGCAAAATATTATACTACAAAGCACTGATCGACACATAATTACTTTAATCGAGTCAAAACAACGATTCACTACTAAACAGAAAAGGACGCGCCGTGCAAGGGACGGTTATAAAAATAGATCTGTTCATGTTTAGAGAGCGAGGCATCGGCTACTGATTTAGCTCCATCCTGCGTAATAATAATAATAATAATAATCGGGAACTTATACAGCGCTTTCGGAGACTCAAAGCGATTTACAATTGAAAGAAAAACACCGAACTCTACAAAGGGAACACCGAACTCTACAAAGGGACACCTAACTCTACAAAGGGAACACCGAACTCTACAAAGGAACACCTAACTCTACAAGGGGACACCTAACACTACAAAGGTGTGTGTGTGTGTGTGTGTGTGTGTGTGTGTGTGTGTGTGTGTGTGTGTGTGTGTGTGTGTGTGTGTGCGCGCGCGCGCCCGCGCGGGCGTGTGTGTGTGTGCCTTTATTGGCATGTGTGCGATCCTGTGTGTGTGTGTGTGTGTGTGTGTGTGTGTGTGTGTGTGTGTGTGTGTGTGTGTGTGTGTGTGTGTGTTGTGTGTGCACGCGCGCGCACGTCCGCGCGCGATCTTCTGTGTGCGTGTTTTGCCTTGTTTTATTAATTTTTGTATGTTTTGTTTGCTTGTTTGTATACCATTAATTTGTATAATTATGAGTATTTGCGCACTCGCTCTACTACAAACAGATCCATGGTTCAAATACATCAAGTATATCTGTTATAGAGCAGTGTCTCCTCGACTGTGCCAAAACATTTGAACAGTCACTTTTCTTGCTGTGCGGGGACTTTAATGCGAAGACAGGAAATCTTAATAATTCACTACAAGAATGTGAGGAGGACACACATGAATTTATCCAGTCAGATTTATGTGGGTACAGACAGTCACAGGATAAAATAATCAACGCATTTGGCAAGATGCTTCTGGAGATGTGCGCTACTTACGATCTGATTATTCTGAATGCAGCGTGCCCAGGCGATGAGCTTGGAAACTTTACATATGTGTGTAGCACAGGCAGTAGCACGATTGACTATTTTATCATTTCCATAGAGCTTGCGGAAAAGGTCGTTGAACTTAAAGTTGCTGAACGATGGGGTTTCATAGCATTTGCCTATAGAGATACAGATAGGTAAATCAGAAGAGAGTGTACAATAGTTGTAGCCACATAGAAAATTTAATCTGGGATGACAATAGAAGAGCTGACTTTGAGGAAAATGTACGCAAAAGACAGTTTCTAGATGACATTAAAGAGCAGTGACATCTCTTCAACTGTCTGTGGATGAAGCAGTTAAGTGCCTGAGCCAGTGTTTGCTCACGGCAGCACAGTGCATGGTTGAAAATGTCTATACAGGACCCAGACAAAGTGTGTGGTTTGACTGTGAATGCAAAACACTGAAAAGAGAAATGCGAAAATGGTATAGAAAGTTTAGACGAGCGGAAAGTGGGGCAGAACGACAAAAGAACAGAATAGCATACATTACCTGCAGGAAAAGATACAGGACATTATTAAAAGACAAAAAGCTAATTTACAAAACTGAAAAGGTAAAAAACGTGCTGGACAAAACAAATGATTCAAAACAGTTTTGGAAGGAGGTCAGGTCTGTGAACCGCGTGGCCCAACAGCAGACTGATATAAGCGAAGTCGAATGGACCAATCATTTTAAGAGGGCGCTCGGCACAGAGCAGACCAGCGCTCAGCCTGTGGTTATTGATGAGGCAGACCCACCTAGTGTGGATGTTCTGGACAGTCCTATCACTGAAGAGGAGATAATTAGAGCTGTTGAGCATCTCAAAACCAACAAGTTGCCGGGTACTGATGGTATAATGGCAGAGATGACAAAGACCTCACTTCCGCAGATTTTACCTTTTTTGGTGGCATTGTTCAATCGTATTTTTGATACAGGGGAATACCCGACTGCATGGACAGGTGCAATTATTATTCCGATACATAAAAGTGGCAACAAGAACGACCCTGATAATTATCGGGGGGTGTCATTGTTGAGTATGTTTGGAAAGGTTTTTGCTCACATTTTGAATAAGCGACTGTCGTGGTGGCAAGAGGAAAGCAACAAGATTGCTGAAGAGCAAAGTGGTTTTCGTACCGAATATTCAACCATGGATAATGTGTTTGTTTTGTATGCAATAGTTCAGTGGCACCTGACGAAAAAAATCAAGAAAAGTGTATGTATGCTTTGTTGACTTCCAAAAAGCATTTGATACGATCAACGGAATACCCTATGGGGTAGATGGAAAAAAGTTGAAAATTTTGCAAAGCATGTATAAAATAGTAAAATCATGTGTACGGTCACCTGAAAGTCTTACTGACTTCTTTGACTGCCCTAGGGGAGTGAGGCAGGGGCCGTTTTGTCACCAACTTTGTTCTCGTTTTTCATCAACGAATTAGCGCTTGATGTCGCCAAAAATGGATGGTATAAGGTACAACTTACTCCGGATATAAGACAGATTTTAATAATGATCTTTGCTGATGACATCATTTTGACATCATACTGTGTTAAAGGTCTTCAGGCTCAGATTAACCTACTGAAATAATATGCTGATAACTTTTCGATGACAGTCAACATGCACAAAACTAAAATAACTGTATTCAGGAAGGGAGGCTTCTTAGGAGCAAATGAAATATGGCGGTATGGAAACGAAGTTATAGAAGTTGTAAACTGTTATAAGTACTTGGGACTAGACTTTATTACTAAGTTATCATTAACCAAACAGTAAATGAGCTTGCAACAAAGGCAAAAGCAAGAACTGCACAAGTACTGAAATGTATTTGGAGACTAGGCAGTGTACATAGCGAGGTGTTCTTTAAAATATATAATGGTCAGATTCTTCCCGTATTTATGTATAGATCAGAGATATGGGAGTACCAACAATTTGATGCGATAGGAAAGGCACATTTGTTTGCTTGTAAAAGACTCCTCAATGTGGGGTTACAGACTCCAAATGTTATGGTGCTCGGAGATCTAGGTAGATTCCCTATTTTTATTCTGACAGCTGTACGTTGTATTACATTTCGGCTGTGAATCTTGCGTTTACCAGAAGAAAGACTGACAAAAAAAGCTTACAATATGTTAGTCCATTTGCAAGAGAATGGTAAAAAGACAAAGACTTTCATGTAATGCAACTGATTTGTACAAATGAATTTAGTGAGGTGTGGTTTCAACAGGGAGTAGGCGATGTTGGTGCATTCCTCAGATGTTTCAGACAGAGATTGATTGATCAGTATACACAAGGCTGGGTGGGTTATAGATATCGAGACCAAAGAAATGTTCGAATTTTATTCCAGCTTTAAAAGGAATTTTTTCAGAGTGAAAAATACATAGACTACCAGCAGAGAAGGTGTTTTAGGGACTCTTACATACCGTTCAGATTGGGGATATCACCTATACATGTACACAGAATGAGTTACAGAAAACATGTTCCGAATCAGTTACTTTGTCCTGTGTGTGAAAATGAAATTGAGGACGAATCACATGTGATATTCAGATGCAATGCATATGAGCGCTTGAGAAAAGAGGTGAACATTATAGATAGTACCAATACTACCCAGGACACTGTTCATGCTCTTTCCCGTGTCATGGCTGCAGGCGACGAACAGTCTGTTATTCAGCTTTCACGCGTTCTGCATTTCCACATGCTGACTCGAGCTGCATCAAATGAATGAATGGAATTCAATTTGTGTCCGACCGGAATAAAGGTAATGGAGGTAAAGGATGAATGAATGGTTGACTTAAAGCGAATGTGCTAGTAAATTTGGATAAAAAATCTTGTCCTGACAAAAGATACAGTAGTAGTATACAATGCACGTGTGCAAAAAGGAAGGCAGCAATTTGGAGCATAATGCATGAAATGCACGATTGATGCTGCAATCTGTAATAGTTGTGTGTAACATAAATCTACATTTTGCGTGAGTCCCGTTCCCCCCTTGAAATGAACGTGTACTGTTTATTCAATAAAATTCTCTCTCTCTCTCTCCTCTCTCTCTCTCTCTCTCTCTCTCTCTCCTCTTCTCTCTCTCTCTCTCTCTCTCTCTCCTCTCTCACCACACACACACACACACACACACACACACACACACACACACACACACACACACGTGACACCTTTAAGTGTTTACACAGATCTAAACAGACCAAAATGACTTGCTTTCTTCTGATCGACATCTCTGAAAAAGGCACACCACACTGACCCATATGACTGTATGAAATTAATCATGTGAAATCACAGGACCCGCAAGAAAAAAGAAGAAAAAAATAAACAAATCAGAAGTAAATCCACACGCACACCTTTCGAAAACTGCACTCAAAATGAACAGCCACAAAAATAATCAGTCGGACGAGCACCAACGTCGGCGTTTGTTTATAGTCGCATGTGGTGCAGTTGTCTCCCCTGATAGGCATTGTGCAAAGCCGCCGCTTGGGGCGCTATGTGTAATGCGATTCACGCGTTTTACTATACGGACGCACTATATTTGCGTAGCTATTAGCCGTTTGATGTGAGTAACTTTATTTGTGAATTTAGACAGCTGTCGATTGATTGTTTTCTTCAAGAATGGCATAGTGGTATGGTTTCAAGGGATCGCCTTGCTTTTTACTGCTCGTTCAGATAAAATAATTCCCTAGCCGATTATTTGTGTATGACAAAGAAAGCTGTTCTAAGAAAGAGCTTGATTAGATTTAGATTAGGAGTATCTCCTCTTAAGGCCCACCGTCTGCGATACACAGCCATTTCAGAAGGAAATTATGCATGCCCGTTTTGTAAAGATACCCACGAAACAGAAATTCATTTCCTCTTTGTATGTCGTAAATCTGAAGCTGAACGAGTCCGAGAGCGCTCGTGCAGAATGAACACACAAGGGAGTTAATATAAAAGCTCAGGGAAACCTACTTGCTTGAAAAGTTCTGTCTCCCCCCACCTGCGTTTAAAATGGCCGTTTTTTTACTAGCTGAAACAGGGAAGACCTTACCACTTGCAATCTTCATTTCCGAAGGAAGGCGGTTCTCTGGCATTCTTACAAAACATAGCCAATATCTAATGAATTTTACATAATCAACAAACAAGGGAGTTAATTAGCGCTCGAAATACGTAACACAAGTACGTAACACAAGTACAACAACAAAGACCTGAGTCGCCTACGGTAACTGTCACCTGGCATGCGTACATAAACTCCACGAGAAGTACATCCTCTGAGGATTAATTCCCCTGTTTGATGATTCTGCACGAGCGCTCTGGGCCTCGTTCTGTTTCAGATTTTTGCATTTTACATAAGTTATGAGAGAGAGAGAGAGAGAGAGAGAGAGAGAGAGAGAGAGAGAGAGAGAGAGAGAGAGAGAGAGAGAGAGAGAGAGAGAGAAGAGAGAGAGAATGCTTTATTTTACGAGGGTAGTGGAGAAGACTCGAAGACTTTTTACATCCAGCCCTCGCCCATGAGGGAAACTACTATTAACTAAGGATACAATGAGCTACAGTATGTTGAGTACATGTACATTCATACAAACCATGTTGAAATGGACATCAGTAAACCGAGAAACAAGAGAGAAACAAGAGAGAGAGAGAGAGAGAGAGAGAGAGAGAGAGAGAGAGAGAGAGAGAGAGAGAGAGAGAGAGAGAGATTTTGCCTTTGCAATAGCATACAAAGCAGGGTACATTTCTTCCTTCATTCAGTGAAGTGGTCGTGTCACTCGTCTTTTGGGAAGGGGAGGCGGTGGTGGTGGAGGTGGAGGTGGTGGAAGTGAGATGGTGGAGGAGGAGGAGGTGATGGTGGAGGTAGTTAAGAGGAAGTGTTGTTGGTGGTGCTGGTGGAGGTGGGGTTGGTGACAGTGAGAACGGTTTCTGTGGACGTTAAGCACCATGTTTTCTTACTTACCTACTGATGAGCGTAACTCAGTTCATGTTCATGTAATCGCTGATACTGCAGCAAAAGCTTTGTCGCGACAAAAATGACACTTGTGGCAGCTCCCGCCAATGATAGAAAACCGCGACGTTTACCTGCTTTTGGTTTAGCTATGTATAGCTTTCTTCTTCTTTCTCCATGTAACAAATACGTGCTAAATTAGAATAAAATTTTCAACAGATGAGAAGTGATGGGCTTTTGAAATAATTAGTTTTGCGGTAATCTTGGATCATATTCAAGATAACCGGTTGAGTAAATAATGCTGTATGATATTGTTTTGTATATTTAACCCGATGCCTTTCACATGATACAACGAAAGTACGAAGACAACAACGAGAACAAGACACATAATAATAATAATAATAATAATGAAATTAAATCACAATTTTGGTCAAACAGTCACCGCTGTGCCTGGCTCTTCTGTCAATGAGTAACCGGTTGTGTGTTCATCTCAATGAAATTCCACAACTGTATTTACAATGCATTTGGAGATTAAGATTGGAATTACTAGGCTGAACCATTTTAGTGTCAACTGACTACATGTAATTACTGTGGTCCTCAACAGAGCAACCAATAACTGTCTTACTGTAGTTGTGTTCCCTGCGTACCCTTTTCATGGGGGGTGTGTGTGTGTGTGTGTGTGTGTGTGTGTGTGTGTGTGAGTTAGAGAGAGAGAGAGAGAGAGAGGAGAGAGAGAGAGAGAGAGAGAGAAACTCGAACTGGGAAACTTTATTTTACAAGGATTGTAGCTTAGGTTCATTCAAAAACCTGTCTAACAACTAGTCCTTGCTAAGCTACTGATGAACAGATATCAAATTACAGGCATTATTTATATACATATAGGCATGAATGAGTGATTGAAACGTTATACGTGAGAATTTCCACACAAAACACAGCGTGCTCACAGCGCCAGATGAACACATGCCATACATCATTCAGTTACACAGCATATTATGAGCAAATGAAGCAGCAGAACATCTGACCAGTTGATATGACTAGTATCGGAAAAGAAAACAGAAGCAGTCAATGCTTTTCTTATAAAGAACAGTAACGGAGAAGGAGGGGGGGGGGGGGGGGGAGGAGGGGAAAAAATAACAAAACAAAACAAACAAAACAAAAACACTGGGGGAGGGGGTGGGTCGGAAGGCAGTCGGAAGGACTGGGCGGAATTGTATGGGTGTATAAAATAGGTCTCAAATGACCAGTCATTGTAATGGCAACCATTCGAAAACCTCAGTCTCTCTCTCTGTCTGAGAGAGACAGAGAACTGGAACTATCACAAGCAGTCGGAAGGATTGGGCGGAGTATTATGTCACAGTCCATCCTATGTAACTACTTCAAGGTGTGCACGAAGTTTACGCTTGAAAGAGCTGAGTGACTGACAAGATCTGACTGTCAGAGGTAGGTTGTTCCATAGATAAACACCACAGAGGGATATACGTGTTTTGAATATGTCTATCCTTGGCCTAGGCAAACTAAGGTGATAGTTCCTAGAGTTGGAATAGCGTGAGGGAGTGTGTGTGTACAGGTTAGATATGCACCCTGGAGCCTCATTGCTAAGGACCCTGTACATGAACAAACCTTTGTTATATTCAAGTTGTTTTTGTAGGCTCATTATTCTCATCCCCTTTAGAGAGAGAGAGAGAGAGAGAGAGAGAGAGAGAGAGAGAGAGAGAGAGAGAGAGAGAGAGAGAGAGAGAGAGAGAGACTGATTGATTGCTTGATTGCTTGATTAAACTTTATTTCTCAACGGTGAAGATATTAGCACAAAGGCCGACTCACATATCTGCCGTTGCTACAGTACTACTAATAACCAAGACATTCACAGTGAAATATTATGATAGAAGGATATAGACAAATACAATAATAATAATACATATGAAACGAGACAGCGATGGCAACGGAAATTATAAAGAAAAAAGAAAAATGAGAAATAAAAAGAGAAAAAAGCAGTGAAAAACAACTGGAGCGAAAAGGTAAAAAAAAAAAGTAAAATCAACAACAACAAAAACGCCCTTTTGGGTAATTTACAGAGAGAGCAAGGGAAGGGGAGGGATAAAATTAAGCTTAAGAAAACGACAACAAAGAAAAGGAATCGGATACTAAATGAAAAATAAATTTAAAAAATCAAATAATCAAACCACAACCACAACAATAATGTAAACAAATTTATAGGTAAAAGATACAGAAGTGATATATACATATACACACACACATGTATGCACATATTACATACACCCCCCCCCCCCCCACACACACACACACACACACACACACACTCACACACACGGCAATGATGTGGCAATGAATGCTCTAATTAGCACTGCGATGATAACAATATACTACTGCTGATACTATGAACAGAAACTGGAGAGATGAAAGGAATTAAATATCATTTAAATCAGTATTTTGTATACTTAGCACAGAGCTGGTATACAATCAAGACAAGAAATGTACCTCACCATTCAAGGAAAATATATCCATACGCTTAAAAGAAAATTTCTCGCACACGCTTGGGCATGTACGCTGACTTATACATAAACACATACTATGCCAGGTGTTTTAAACATTAGGAAACTAAATATTGTACGGTTCAAGACTGAAAACTTATGTGTTACATTCAGTACGAAAATGTTGAAGAGCTTTAGATTTGAATATGCTCATTGAGCATGCTATTTTAAGGTTTCTAGGTAGCGCATTCCAACAAAAGGATCCAGAATAAGCAAAACTCATCTTATAAATGTGAATTCTTGTTTTGGGCAAAATAAGAATGCTGTTCCGTGAACTATGGTCGCTGCGCGCTCCAATGTGGACATGCAAGCTGTCTGAAATATTGGGGTGATTTTTTATGGATAACGTTGTGCACTAAAATACAGTTATTATACTGAAGATGATCTCTGAGAGAGAGAGAGAGAGAGAGAGAGAGAGAGAGAGAGAGAGAGAGAGAGAGAGAGAGAGAGAGAGAGAGAGAGAGAGAGAGACGTAAAACCAGTCTGACCTTGTAAACTCGTTTCTTCTCTCAATCGCATTGGAAACAAAGTTGGCCAATCTAAACATGTTTGTCTTGCTTTTCGAAGACAAAACATTTTCGAAAGAAGCCATGACTGCGTTTTGAGACGTGTCGTTCATACGTTTCTCCCGAATGTCAAGGAAGAGAGGACAAATGAACAAGCGCTCTTTATTTCTATCGCATTCACACAAAATACACAGTTTCTCTGTATAGCACAAGATATGTAGCGATGAAGATTGTTGTGAATTGGTAGCATACCAAGTTGTAGTTGGCAAAAATCTAACTCTGAAGCATTACATTTCTAGAATTGAAAGATACTGTTCTCGTTCAAATATCGACTTAACATTGCGGTATAGAAAGTATATGTCCTTATCTCGAATAGCTGAATTCCATTCTTGAACAATAATGTCTGTAAGTCTCTGTTTCAATTCAGTTGATATAAAATTAAAAAATCGCTCCAACCCCTTATTGTAACCAGACACAGTAAAAGCCGTCTCTGCTTAATACATTCTTCACCTCAGTGATCCTACAGTTCTTATTGTTTCTATCCATTGAAATCTTCATTTTATATGCTTGCATAGGGATCCTGATGGATGTCGTCCATCTTTAAAACACGCAATGTTTTAAGCATCGCAATGTACTAGTCACAAAAAGTGGGCATCGGCCGAGTTCACCGTACACCA
>JABMCL010001324.1:65000-72647 GCA_018857735.1 Alviniconcha marisindica | reverse complement strand
AAAAAAGTTTGCAGAAGATTCAAAAAGATCGGCAAAAGGAAAGAACCCGAAAAGAGGCCCGGGAAAATCCAAAAAGGGAAAAAAAAGGATCCACAAAAAAAGGGTAGAAAAGAACTGGAAAAAACAAGGGGACCGGCGGGAAGGCCCAAAAAAGAGGTCTAAAAAGATCCGAAAAGGGGAAAAGGGGGAAAGGGAAAATCAAAAACGGAAAAAAAACCCAAAAAAAGGAAAAAAAAACAAAAACAAAAAACCGAGAAAAAATTTGCCAAAAAAAGGCCGGAAGTGCCCAAAACACGGCATAAAAAGGGTGAAAAAGACAACCTTAAACAAAAAAAGAAAAAAGAAAAAACACCCCCCCCACCCCCCCCCGCCCCAAAAAAAGGGAAGGGGAAGGGGCCGAAATGGGGGGTAAATACGCGAAAGGGGAAATGACAAAAGGGGTTAAAAGACCCACAAGACCAAAAGGGCCCGTAAGAAGAAAGGACACCCCAAAAAAGGCAAGTCGAGGCGAGGCTGCCCAAAAAGGGGGAAAGAAATTCCCCAACAGACAGACAGAAACGATCCGAGCAGAAGGGGGTTTTGACTTCCAAAAAAAGGGCAAAAAGCTGAGGGTTCCCGAGAGAGAGAGAGAGAAAAAGAGAGAGAGAGAGAGAGAGAGAGAGAGAAGAAGAAGGGAAGAAAGAAGAAAAACAGACAGACAGACAGACAGACAGAAAAGACAAAAACAAAGGGCAAAAGACAGACAGACAAAACAAAACAGACGGAACAAAACAAAAACAGAAGCAGAAACAGGGCAGGGCAGGGCAAAAGGAAATTTCAGACTTGCCATCGGACAGGGCTGGGGGTTGCGAGAGAGAGAGAGAGAGAGAGAGAGAGAGAGAGAGAGAGAGAGAGAGAGAGAGAGAGAGAGAGGGGAGAAGAAAGAAAAAAAAAACAGACAGACAAAAACAGACAGACAGCCCAGACGGGAACAGACAGACAGACAGACAGACAGACAGACAGGCAGACAGACAGACAGAAGAAAAAAGAAAAAAAGGGGGGTGTGGAAAAATACAGACGGGAAAGGGCTGGTGGTTTACATGGTAGGAAAAAAAAGGGCCCTAACCTTGGTAAAAGGGGCAGAACATGAGCGATAAAACAAAAGTAAGCAAGTAACGGTTCTTTTTTACGCTCAGCCCCCCGGACGATTATACCAAGACAATATGAAACGGTTGTGTACGAAAGATCGACATAGAAATTAATCGTCTTTTTTTCTTTTTTTAATTTTGACATCCTGCCAAACGCAGATGTCAAGATGAAACACAACTCAAAAAACACAACAAAAATCCGACACACTGTTCGTAACTGTCCACAGTCACTCTAAAAAGAGGACGATTTGAAGACAAAAAAGGAAAAAAGGTCGAAAGAACTTGGGAAAGGGACAAATTAGAAACACAGACTTCCCCAACAGTAAAGGGAAACACCCAAAACTATATTCTAAACTGCTCCAGGCTTAAAAAGGGGAAACTTTGATAATTTTGGGTTCTCGGGAGGTGGTATCTTAATTTCTGCGTCCGTAGTATCCCACTGCGTGGGGGGTGGGGGAGGGGAAAAGGGGAAAAAGCAAACACAAAAAATAAAAGAAAGGGGGGATTTTCAAAAAATTTGGGCATCCAAGCCAAAAAAGAGAGAGAGAGAGAGAGAGAGAGAGAGAGAGAGAGAGAGAGAGAGAGAGAGAGAGAGAGAGAGAGAAAGGGGGAAAAAGGGGAAGGGGGAAAAGGGTTGGAAAATTTTGAAAGAAAGGCTTTCTTAAAAAAAGGGGGCTTTTCCATTCTCGTGGACATCCACAATTTCATCTACTTGTCCATCACCCATGCGTAAACCAAGGAAAGAAGTTATAAAAAAAAATTAAAGAAGAAGAGATGACTAGGACGAAATATCATGAAACTAGAACGACCGAGTCCATGTAGAGCCATCACTGCAATGCTGTCTACTCGTCCATCACTCAGGAAGATTTGGAGAAGAAAAAAAGGAAAAAAGGACGAGAAATTCGCTTTAAAAAAAGTAGACAAAAAAAAAAAAAAAGAAGAAGAAGCCGGATTCATGCTGATCGAACGGCTCTGCCTTTCACAGCGGCGTTCAATCACACAGTCGCATATCCACAATGTCCTCATCCACTCATCCATCCTGCAGGCAGAATTTTCAATGGCAATAAATCCCTGGAGTCATAACTCCAGAGAGACGGAGATCAAAAAGGCCCGTCCCACTGCAGGCCGGGTTGACCAACTCAATTAACTTTGTGCTGCCTGCCTGATTCCTCGTTCCTTGTCATCGTGCTTGGCTGCTCTGTCGCTTGCAGTTTTTGTGACTGACTCTTTCTGGTTCCATCACATTTCCAAGAGAAAGACTATTCTTTCCTGTTTTCTTTTTTGTTGTTGTTTTAAGCCGAGAGTGGGGGTGGGTGGGGGGGGGGGGGTGAAAAATGGGAGTGAGGGTTGGGGGAGGTTTTGTGACTTGGTTATTCGATTTTTTGGCGAGGGGTTTTTGTTTCTAGTGTGTTGTGTGTTGTGTGTGTGTTGTGTGTGTGGTGTGTGTGTGTGTGTGTGTGTTGTGTGTTTGTGTGTGTGTGTGTGTGTGTGTGTGTGTTTCTCTTCTCTCTCTCCTCCTTTTTTTCTCTCTCTTTTTTAAAATCCATCAGAGAAAGAGAGAGAGAGAGAGAGAGAGACAGAGACAGACAGAGGCAAAGACAGAGAGAGACAGAGACAGAGAGCTCAAATAACCAGTCCAAACAGAACACAGGTTCAGATCCTGGGAAACTGATGACCGCAATGTAATTTTCGGAGCACTATCATTCTCCGTATTAAATAAACCTATATGATAATAATAGTCACAGAAAGGAACTATCCTTCTGGGGTGTGAATCGCTCGACGCATGCACTACTCCCTACATGTAAAGATCTTGACAAAAATAAATCTGCGATGCTTTCTTGCCCCAGGTTCTTAGCAAGAGTAATATAAAAGATCCGCTTAAATTCATAGAACACTAAATATTAACAGACTGTGACATGTATTTGTACGAACGTGTGTGTGTGTGTGTGTGTGTGTGTGTGTGTGTGTGTGTGTGTGTGTGTGTGTGTGTGTGTGTGTGTGTTGTGTGTTGGTTTGTGGTGTTGTGTGTGTTGTGTGTGTGGTTGTGTGGTGTGTTGTGTGTTTGTGTGTGTGTTTGTGTGTGTGTGTGTGGTGTTGTGTGTGTGTGTGTGTGTGTGTGTGTGTGTGTGTGTTGTGTGTTTGTGTGTGTGTGTGTGTGTGTGTGTGTGTGTGTGTGTGTGTGTGGTTGTGTGTGTGTGTGGTGTGTGTGTGTTTTGGTGTTGTGTGTGTGTTGTGTGTGTGTGTGTGTGGTGTGTGTGTGTGTTTTGTGTGTGTGTGTTTTTTTGGGGTGTTTTTTGGTGGGGTGTTTTGTGTTGTTGTTTTGTTTGTTGTGTGTTTTTTGTTTTTTTTGTTTGGGTTTAAATTTGATATAACTGACTAATATGTTGACGAATTGTTTCCTTTCTTTTTCTTTGTCTAATATCAAACTGCTGTTAATAGACATAAAATAAAACGTTGACTTGTATCTCTGAGTGATAACGGATCCAAGCAAAATCGTCACTCACGGATCATGCTGACAAATAATATATAAAGCCAGCAAGTTTTCAAAAAACAAAATCTTTAATTTGTAGTTGTTTTGTTGTTGTTGTTGTTTTTTATTTTATTATTTTATTATATTTTTATTATTATTATTTTACTTCTTTTCCTCGTTTAATAAAACGCTTTTCGAGTACATTGGTTTCTTCAAAGACGCCCCCCCCCCCCCCGCCCCCCCCGTTACCCTGGCTTTAGCCTGATAGAAAGTTCCGGGCTGCCAATCAACCGACGACAGCTTCAGCCAATCAGAATTTCACAATTATATTCCACGTGAAACCCCAAAGAATAACCGCTATGTTTTGCACACAAGCTACAGCACAGCAATGGAACGAAGGAAAATTGAATCCGAACAAAATCTTCAACACAGGAAATACAAATGCAGGTTCACTAATGACGAAAGATATAAAAATTACACTCATTTGAAAGCTGAATCAGACTCGAATCATTGTGCAGCACACCACCACACGGTGGTTAGATTGAAAGCTTGTAAGAACAGATCAGTCAATGTTTTATTTTATGTTCACAGCAAGGTGGCATTAGGCAATGCGAAGAAAGAGGCGGTGCTTACAAAGCTCAGCTAGAAAAGCTCTATAACTTCTTCTGTTGTTGTATATTATAGTCACTAGCCGCACAGGAACAAATAAATCGTTTACATTTTCGCTCTCTCCAGAATTGGAACAGAGATATATACACAATTATACCAGCAAAAAATTGTATTCATCTTAAGGGTCTAGGCCATGGTAACATCAAAACAGCCTAAGTTGTGAACTGCAAGGGGAATACCTGATCGAATCTTATTGTTCCATTCAACGTTTCTCTTCGTTGTTACTGTCACCAGTCCCCGGTTCTGTCATTGTCCCCGTACTCTGTTATTGTCCCCGTGCTATGTCATTGTCCCCGTTCTCTATTTACCCCTTGCTCTGTCATCGACCTCCGGCTCTGTCATTTTCCCCGTGCTCTGTCATTGCCGCCGTTCTCTATTTAGCCCTTGCTCTGTCATCGACATCCGGCTCTGTCATTGTCCCTGTGCTCTGTCATTGTTCCTGTGCCCTGTCGTCGACCCTCGGCTCTGCCATTGTCCTGCAGCTCTGTCATTGTCTCCTTGCTCTGTCCCCCGGCTCTGTTGTCGTCTCCTAGCTCTGTCATCAATCCCCGGCTCTGTCATTGTCTCCCTTGATCTGTCATTGTCTCCCTTGATCTGTCATTGTCCCCCGGCACTGTCATCGTCCCATAGCTCTGCTCTGCCGTTGTCCGCTTTGATCTGTCACTGTCCTTCAGCTCTGTCATTGTCCACCGGCTCTGTCATCTCATAGGTCTGTCCTCAACCCCCTGCTCTGTCATTGTCCACCTCGATCTGTCATTGTCCCCAGGTTCTGTCATCGTCTAATGTTCTGTCATCGACCCCCTGCTCTGTCATTCTACACCTTGATCTGTTATTTGTCCCCGGCTCTGCCATCGTCTCCTTGTTCTATCACCAAACCCCAGCTCTGACATGGTCTCATAGGTCTGTCATTGACCCCCTGCTCTGTCATTGTCCACCTTGATCTGTCATTGTCCTCCGGCTCTGTCATCGTCTCCTTGCTCTGTCATCGACACCATGCTCTGTCACTGTACACCTTGATCTGTCATTGTCCACCGGCTCTATCATAGTCTCCTTGTTCTATCACCAAACCCCAGCTCTGACATGGTCTCATACGTCTATCATTGTCCACCTTGATCTGACATTGTCCTCCGGCTCTGCCATCGTCTCCTTGTTCTATCACCAAACCCCAGCTCTGACATGGTCTCACAAGTCTGTCATCGACCCCTGCTCTGTCATTGTCCACCTGATCTGAACCCTCGGCTCTGACATGGTCTCACAAGTCTGTCATCGACCCCTTGCTCTGTCATTGTACACCTTGATCTGTCATTGTCCCCCGGCTCTGTCATAGTCACCTTGCTCTACCACTGAACCCCCGGCTCTGACACTGTCTCACAGGTCTGTCATCGACCCCTTGCTCTGTCATTGTACACCTTGATCTGTCATTGTCCACCGGCTCGGTCATAGTCACCTTGTTCTACCATTGAACCCCCGGCTCTGACATGGTCTCACAGGTCTGTCATCGACCCCAAGCTCGGTCCTTGTCCCCACTCGCTGTCCCCTTGCTTCTGCAAAGGATCATCTTATCAAAAGTGCCGGCCTCCTGCATCTCCTCCAATCCATCATCGGATCTTCTGTCACCGTTTTCTCCTTTCCGACCGGCCGCCATAGCTTGGTGGTTAGCGTTTCGGAATGGGGGTCGGAAGGCCGTGGGTTCGAATCCCATTAGTCATGTTGGATCTCCCCCCCCCCCCCCCCCCCTCCCTCCCACACACACACGCACCCGCACTCTCCCCCACCCCCTAGCCCCGGACATTTTCTATCCAGGTCTTGCCGTGTTATGGGTCCCAGCAGGAAGCATTAAAGGGCGGGACCACACAGCCGAGCTTCGACCACTTCGAGTTGTATCGCTCTAATAACTAATTGACGAACAACGCAGGTACCACAGTCCCCGGGCCTGGTCTTCCCCGGGATAATTATAGCAGTAAATTTAGTCCGCGGTTCTGTCAAGTAGTCTCCGACCGAAAAGGGCCTCCCTAAAATTGTCTGCTATCGTCCTCATTATCAACTAGCTACCACTGCATCGCAGACCTTTAGTTTTGATTTTTTTTTTAAAGATCCAAACTCATTAAAGGTTCGAAATAATGCTGTTTATTAGGACAAATCACAACATGCCAAAAAAACGCAGTTTGTTAGGACAAAACAGAACTTTTTTTTTTTTTTTGAGAGTCAGTTTTTGTTGCCCTTCATGTCCTATTATATTGCGTATAATGCAGTTAGCAATATTCTGAGCCACATTCTGAGCTTTATTGCGAGTTTATTTTGAACATTCTGAGCGATACCTAGAGCAATATTCCGGGCAACAGCGTAATTGTAAACAAGATTTTTAAGACAATTTTTATCACCGTTCTGACTAATTTTCTGAGCAACATTAAGGAGGGGAAAAAGCTCACAGCATACTGTCTCTTCTCTTTCACAAGACGCAACACTATAATATTTAGGGAACATTCATGAGGTGAGATCCAAACACAGTCCTAACACAATGAAAACGAATACATGGCAAGCGATCAATAAAAGCACGCCATTCGTAACACAAGAAAGAGATAGTATACGTATCTAGCGTAAGACGTATGAAGCTGGAATATCATTAAAAGCACTGACGTTACTCGTGACACACGAAGAATGATACCTGATAACCAGATACTGAATAACAGTATACATACCTAGCCTAAGACGTATAAAGAGTATCATTAAAATCACACTACTCGTAACACTAGAAGAATGAAACGTGACAACAAGAGACTAACAGTATACATACCTAGCCTAAGACGTATAAAGAGTATTATTAAAATCACACTACTCGTGACACAAGAAGAATGAAACGTGACAACCCGATAATAAAAGTACACATACCTAGCCTACGGCGTATAAAGAATATCATTAATAGCACAGACTGTTTCGTAACACAAGAAGAATGAAACGTGACAACCAGAGACTAACAGTACACATACCTAACCTAAGGAGTATAAAGAGTATCATTAAAATCACACTACTCATGACAGAAGAAGAATGAAACGTGACAACCCCATAATAAAAGTATACATACCTAGCCTAAGACGTATAAAGAGTAGTCTATCATTAAAAGTACACTACTTGTAACACTAGAAGAATGAAAAGTGACAACCAGAGACTAACAGTATACATACCTAGCGTAAGACGTATAAAGAGTATCCTGACAACCAGAGACTAACAGTATACATACCTAGCGTAAGACGTAAAAGAGTATCCTGACAACCAGAGACTAACAGTATACATACCTAGCGTAAGACGTATAAAGAGTATCCTGACAACCAGAGACTAACAGATACATCCCTAGCGTAAGACGTATAAAGAGTATCCTGACAA
>JABMCL010001324.1:55000-57500 GCA_018857735.1 Alviniconcha marisindica | reverse complement strand
TCTCTCTCTCTCTCTCTCTCTCTCTCTCTTGGTGGTTGCATTTTATTGCCAGTCATTCTATGCATTTTAATGGTTCTTTCTCACAAAACTTTCAGTTAACTGGGCATCATCATTTTAGTGATTATTCTCCTGTTGCTCAGAATTGTTTTTTTCTTTTCTTTTTTTCTTCTATTTTTTCTTCTCTTTTTTCTCATCTTCTTCTGGTAAGGGGCTTAGAGCTTCGTGGAAAATGGCGCTGCAGCAATTGCCATTATCATTATCATTAAAGTAGTTTCCTTGCCAAGTTTTCAACGCTACGCAACACGATCACCAAGTGAGGAAAACAAAACAAAACAAATCAAAACAAAGCGAAAAAAATAAACCAACAACAACAAAACAACAACAAATTAACAAACAAAAATCTTAATACCAGTGTGGGTGTTTGTGAAGAAGTAAAATACGATGGATTTTTTTGCGTCGTGAAATATAATGCCTGCTTTTCGAGAAATCATTATCCTTCCTTTGCCCTTCACAAACGAGGCAGATGATAACATGCTTGCCCCTGACTCTCACGAAATTGTGATCAACAATTTCACAGGATGGTGGGCAACAAAATTACTCTCTTTAGCATCGTCTTGTGAGGACGGATCTTTTTCTGCCCATCCCCCATCCTAGCCAACCCTCGAAGATTTTTTTGTGCAAAACGAGAGAATAAAATGTCAAGCATAAGGGAGAAAAAAGACAAGAACCGCCCCCCCCCCCCCACCCCCACCCCCACCCCTCCCCCCCGTCCAACCCCCGCCCTATTCCAAAACTCTTATACGCCTGAGAAAGTCATTACGCAACATCATGGTTTTCGGGATTTGGAGCGGAAGGAAACCTTTAAAAACTGACTACACAACGTTAAGTAATGAGGAGAAAACGAGAGGAGAAATCGATTTTGTTTTCCTGTATTTTTTTATGAAGGAAGAATCATTCATTGACGAAGGAAGAGAGAGAGAGAGAGAGAGAGAGAGAGAGAGAGAGAGAGAGAGAGAGAGAGAGAGAGAGAGAGAGAGAGTGTGTGTGTGTGTGTGTGTGTGTGTGGGTGTGTGTGTGTGTGTGCGTGTGCGTGTGTGTGGTGTGTGTGTGTGTGTGTGTGTGTGTGTGTGTGTGTGTGTGTGAGAGAGAGAGAGAGAGAGAGAGAGAGAGAGAGAGAGAGAGTGTTGTGTGTTGTGTGTTGTGAGAGAGAGAGAGAGAGAGAGAGAGAGAGAGAGAGAGAGAGAGAGGAGGGAGATAGAGAGAAGAGAGAGAGCCCAGCTAGAGAGAGATAGAAAGAGAGAGAGAGAGAGAGAGAGGCGGACAAACAGCCAGCCTGAAGGGGTGATTTAAAAAAAGCCCTTTTTCTTAGAGATTCAACAAGGCTAAAATATATAGGCGGAAAAGGCAAACTTTTAACACACAATCAGCTTCATTTTCATTTAAAAGGGTGTTCACACTGTGTTCATTGAACTTCTGTTTTATACTAGACAATTACATTGAAAAGATTGACTTTCGATACTTTCAATATCATGCTAGCTTACATCAGCAACATCTTATCACAGACATTTACTCTCGATGGAAAAAAGTTCCCCAACAACTGTTGTCAAGGAAACCATCAGCAGACAATTTAAGCTTCAGACGGACAGCAGTGGCGCCCTCTTGTAGCGAAGAGAAGCCGTATGCGCCACACAGGGCCTGAAGAGGGTGGAGTGAGTGAACTCTTGTCACCACCAACATCAAGATCGTCTGGCAAACACTCCAGTGTGGAAATCTTCTGTTCCTCCCTTCAGGAGTATGTACTTATACAGCCATCATTCTGATTATGCCGCTGCTGTCATTATACAGCATGTCTTTCTACACCACAGACCGTCAGGACTTCTCTTATCCAACGGTTCAACAGGTCAGGTTTGCGCAGTGAATTACGCGTTTTACGTTAGATTGAACTTAGGATTCGTTAAGCCAGGTTTGCCCCCGTAAATTACGGATCTAAAGTTTGGTTGGATGAAAGGTTCGTAAGGTTAAGTTTGCCACGAAAATATTATATTAGCGACAAGTCTGAAGTCTCGAAGGATCAGAGGTTCGTGAGGCCAAAAGTGCCCGGTATTTTACACGTCTGAAGTTTGGCTGGAGTGAAGGTACAGTCAGACACTTTTTCTTGTGAATAGGACTGAGGTTTGGCTAGAGTAAAATTCGTATAGGACAAACAGGCACAGTGAATAGGTCTGAAGTTTGGCTGGAGTAAAAATTCAGTAGGACGAATCAGCACGGTGAATGGGTTTAAAGTTTGGCTGGAGTAAAAATTCAATAGGACAAATCAGCACGGTGAATGGGTCTAAAGTTTGGCTGGAGTAAAAATCCAGTAGGACAAATCAGCACGGTGAGTGGATCTGATGTTTGGCTGGAGTAAAAATCCAGTAGGGCAAATTAGCCCTGTGAATGGATCTGATGTTTGGCTGGAGTAAACATTCAGTAGGACAAATCAGCACGGTGAATGGGTCTA
>JABMCL010001324.1:40000-47500 GCA_018857735.1 Alviniconcha marisindica | reverse complement strand
CAGAGACACAGAGAGAGAGAGAGAGAGAGAGAGAGAGACAGAGAGAGAGAGAGAGAGAGAGAGAGAGAGAGAGAGAGAGAGAGAAAGAAGAGAAGAAAAACAGAGACAGAGACAGAAACAAAGACAGACAGACAGACAGAGACGGACGAGAGACTCCCCGGGAGAGGTCAGGATAAAGATAAATAATTTAGCCGGGGTTACCGTCAGGGCAATGTGCCAGCACCAAGAGATCTTGCCGACACCAGTTTGAATCACGTCTTCTTTTTTTGTGTGTGTGTGTGTGTGTGCGTGCGTGCGTGGTGCGTGGGGGGCGGGGTGGTGGGGGGGGGGTGGGGGTGGTGGTGTGTGTGTGTGTGTGTGTGTGTGTGTGTGGGGGGAGAGAGAGAGAGAGGAGAGAGAGAGAGAGAAAGGGGAAAAAAAAAAAATTGTGAAAAGCGGGGTGGACGTCCGGGACTCCCCCCGGCCCCCCCCCATTTTTTTTCCGACACCTCCCCCCCCTCTCTCTCTCTCTCTCTCTCTCTCTCTTTAAAAATTAAAATTTTTGAGTTCGATTCCTCTCTCTCTCTTGAAAAATAAATTTTGGAGTTCACTACTCTCTCTCTCTCTCTCTCTCTCTCTCTCTCTCTTTTTTTTTAAAAGTTTTTTGAGTTCGATTCTGTCTGTCTGTCTGTCTGTCTGTCTGTCTGTCTGTCTGTCTGTCTGTCTGTCTGTCTCTCTCTCTCTCTCTCTTTTTTTTTTTGTAAAATAAAGTTTTCGGTTCTTCTGCCCTTGTCTTGTTTTGTTTTGTCTTTCTGTCTTGTTTTTCTCTCTCTCTCTCTCTCTCTCTCTCTCTCTCTCTCTCTCTCGTCCCCGACCACAATGCCCGGAAGCAAGGTACGTGTGACCTGGCGGGATCGATGGACAGCAAGGCGCTGGCGTAGGTAGTGAGTACCACCGGACCCCGGACAGCTAGCTAGGGCCAGACCTCTAGCTGTATTTGTCTGCATGCGTGCCCACCATTCCACAGACCTGTTTGTGGCCAGTCCAGCCAGCCAGTCTTTGGTACTCGCCGTCTGATTGCAATCACGTCCTTTCTGCCCTGGGGCTGAGCTGCTCAATGATCTTCATTCTTGTGGCCTTAATAAACCTCTGGCCGTAGTGGGGTCTCCCCGTACTAGAGCCCCCCCCCCCCCCCCCCCCCCTTCTCCGTTTCTACGTTTTAGGGTGGAAGCAAACTCCAAGCACTGGTTTACGACATCCTTCATTCAGAGGAATCCCGGGAAAGAGATGCTCGGAGTGTGGGGTGGTGGTGTGGTGGGGGGGGTCGGTGGGGGGGAGGAAAGGGGGGGGGGGGAAAAAGGGGGGATGTGGGGGGGGTGGGGGGGGGGGGGGAACGATTACTGTACACTCTCCGCAGTTCATGATCTAGTTAAAATTCCCCTTGTGGAACCTTTCTGTTTTGTTGTTGTTGTTTAACTAGTCATCGTTTTCGTTTTCTTTGTTCCCCCCTTCTTCTCTCCCCCTTCCCCCTCTCCCCTTTCCCCTTCTCTTCGGGGGAAAGGGGGTTGGGGCGGGGGGGAGGGGGGGGGGGCGCAGAGCGATGTACAGTACACTCTGCAGCAGTTATGAACATCCCCCTTTTTCCCCCCTTCTCTCTCTCTCTTTTTTTTTTTTTTTTTTTGTTGGTGTGTGTGTGGTGTGTGTGGGTGTGTGTGTGGTGTGTGTGTGTGTGTTGTGTGTGTGTGTGTGTGTGTGTGTGTGGAACTAGTCGTCGTTGTCGTTTTCCTTATCCTGTCTCCCCCTTCCTTCTCTCCGCCGTCTCTTCCCTCTCTCTCCCTTCTCCTCCTCCTCTTTAATATGTTATCAACGGGTTTCCCCCACAACATTTTATTAATCCCTTGCGAGAAACTCGAGTGGCCTTAAGTAGGTCACCAGCGTTATCCAATTCCGCCAATGCGAGGATGCTCGTGTTCACCCATGGCCATGTAATGGGTAACATTATATGGCCAAGGCTGCAAGAGAACCACCCAGAGCCCTGGAGCCGTGTGTCAGAGGAAGTGGGCATGGGCTTCTGTCCCTAACAGCTAGTCCCTACGGTCTCTGGGGACGTAAAGCAACACTAAGGAAGGAAGGGAGATAACCTCAGAGCTCAGGAACTGTGTGACAGAGGAGGTGGACCTGGGTTCCCGTCCACACTGAATATAGTCCCTGCGGTCTCTGTGGACGTGAAGCAACACCGAGGAAGACGTCTTCTGGAGCCCGTCCCCAATTGTCCCTACGGTCTCTGTGGACGTAAAGCAACACCGAGGAAGACGTCTTCTGGAGCCCTTCCCCAACAGTCCCTACAGTCTCTGTGGACGCAAAGCAACATCGAAGAAGGAAGGGAGAGAGGTCCTGCTCCTCAGAGCTCTAGAGCTGTGTGACAGAGGAGGTAGGCATGGGCTTCCGTCTCCAATAGTCCCTACAGTCTTTGTGGACGTAAAGCAACATTGAAAAAAGAAGGAAGAGAACCTCAGAGCTCAGGAACTGTGTGACAGAGGAGGTGGACCTGGGTCCCCGTCCCCACTGAATATAGTCCCTGCGGTCTCTGTGGACGCAAAGCAACACTGAAGAAGGAAGGGAGAGAACCTCGGAGCTCTGGAGCTGTGTGACAGCTAGAGGAGGCGGACCTGGGCTCCTGTCGCTAACAGCTAGTTCCTACGGTTTCTGTGGACGTAAAGCAACGCCGAAGAAGGGACAAAGCCTCAGTGCACAGGAGTTGTGTGACAGAGGAGGTAGGCATGGGCTTCCGTCTCCAATAGTCCATGAACCTGGGTTCCCGTCCCCACTGAATATAGTCCCTGCGGTCTCTGTGGACGTAAAGCAACACTGAGGAAGACGTCTTCCGGAGCCCTTCCCCAATTGTCCCTGCGGTCTCTGTGGACGTAAAGCAACACTGAGGAAGACGTCTTCTGAAGCCCGTCCCCAACAGTCCCTGCGGTCTCTGTGGACGTAAAAAGCAACACTGAAGAAGGGAAAAAGCCTCAGAGCTCAGGAGCTGTGTGACAGAGGAGGTGGACCTGGGTCCCCGTCCCCACTGAATATAGTCCCTGCGGTCTCTGTGGACGTAAAACAACACTGAGGAAGACGTCTTCTGGAGCCCTTCCCCAACAGTCGCTACAGTCTCTGCGGACGTAAAGCAACATTGAAGAAGGGAAAAAACCTCAGAGCTCAGGAGATGTGTGACAGAGGAGGTTGACCTGGGCCCCCGTCCCCAATAGTCCCTACAGTCTCTGTGGACGTAACGCAACACTGAAGAAGACGTCATCTGGAGCCCGTCCCTAATAATCCCCACGGTCTCTGTGGACGTAAAGTAACACTGAAGAAGACATCTCTTGGAGCCCGTCCCTAATAATCCCTACGCTCTCTGTGGATGTAAAGCAATATTGATGAAGACGTCATCTGGAGCCCGTCCCTAATAATCCCTACGCTCTCTGTGGATGTAAAGCAATATTGATGAAGACGTCATCTGGAGCCCGTCCCTAATAATCCCTACGCTCTCTGTGGATGTAAAGCAATATTGATGAAGACGTCATCTGGAGCCCGTCCCTAATAATCCCTACGATCTCTGTGGACGTAAAGCAACACTGAAGAGGGAAGGGAGAAAACCTCAGAGCTCAGGAACTGTGTGACAGAGGAGGTGGACCTGGGTTCCCGTCCCCGCTGAATATAGTCCCTGCGGTCTCTGTGGACGTAAAGCAACAATGACGACGAAGAGAAACATTCCCTTCGAGTTCCATCTGCCGCTGGATATCGTGCACCGACGGCCAGAAACTCCTGGGCCTGAACTATTTTCGTTTCATATAGACACTCAGTCCCAGTTCTCAAACGAAGCAGCAGTGCCAGGATCGAACCCTTGAGACCCACCTTGCCCGAAGGTTTTAGCCGATAAAAATCAGGCTGAGAATTAATTTAGCGCTAGTCCGTTGTACGCTTGGGAAGGATGTGGGGTGACAGCGGTCGAAAATAGAAAAAAACTAGGAACATGCTGATAAGAAGCAGGGCCTGTACTCAGGATCAAGTTATTGGGAAATCTCTGTCTCTCTCTATCTGTCTCTGTTTCTCTTCGTTACTGTCTGTCTCTGTCTGTCTGTATGTTTATCTGTCTCTGTCTCTGTGTCTCAGTGTCTGTGTGTCTGTGTCTGTCTGTCTGTCTGTCTCTCTCTCTGTGACGAATTCCAAAAACGTGTTTTGTTATCCACGAAACTGAGATTGTATGTACCCTCTCCCTTTCTTCGCCCTTTCCAAAACAGTAACGGGCCAATGGCCTACACAGTAAATCAATTTCTCTCTCTCTCTCTCTCTCTCTCTCTCTCTCTCTCTCTCTCTCTCTCTCTCTCTCTCTCTCTCTCCTCTCTCTCTCTCTCTCTCTCTCTCCTCTCCCTCCTTCCTTACCCCTCTCTTCACCTCCCCCACTCCCTCTCTCTCCCCAAACTCCCTCTCTCTTTCTCTCCCCTTCCTCCCTCCCCCTCTCTCTATCGTCCGCTTCCCTCTTTCCCTCCGGCCTGGTCTCAGTCTCTGCCTCAAAATTCCACCCACGACTGGTTGGAGGGGGTCACTTATATTAGTTTCCGTTTCTCTCCGAAAGCACAGCACATCGATCAATGTGTCAGTACTGTCAAACAGGCGTGAAATCGCTGTCAGTAAAAAAACGATGCTAATCTCCGGACGTAATGCATTCAAACGCGATATGTCAGATTTGCAATTTTACAACCTTAACCTTTTCCGTTCGTCCTTCAAAGAGATTTTTTTTAAATAGGCATTATGTAGACAACACATAATATCGGGAAGCGGGGATAGCTCAGTGGTTAGAGCGCCGGACTCGTGATCCAAAGGTTACGGGTTCGAGTCCCGGCAGGAGCGGAGGGAGAATTTTCGTCTCCAGTGTCAAATGTTCTGTGCTGACTCTTATGTCCGTGTTCGTTCCATCCTCGTGTTACCGCAATAGCGCGTAAAAGATCCCGGTCATTCTGCCAAAAGTACAGGTGGCAGGTTACATCTAAACACGCATGCACCGTACTTTGCATAAAGTGATATGACATAATTATGGTGCATGGTTGTATGATGTACACAGAACGCGCCGAGACGGCAGCAGTTTCACTTGGCACCAGCCATGTAGCAACCAAACAGCGATAAAACAAAAGGATTGAAATATAGCCTACTTGTAAAACAGTGAAAGATGGCCTCAGGAGCCACAGCTCACAGCCCTACGGCACTTCCATATGATTGTATAGACGTCAATAGTGATCTCGTCAAATAGGTCTTGTTCTTCATCTTCTTTCGTCATAATCATTGACGTAATCGCAGTCACCAGCAGCATTACTGACAGCCGCTGACCATCGATTATCTTTGATGCCTCTGTTCGTCTGTCTGCAGTGCATTGTTAATAACCATAATAATAACAACAGATAACTTTTGTATAGCGCTATTCTCTGGTGTACACTAACTCAGTGCGCTTTACAACATTTCCATCCTCATAACCGTTGTCATCGCCATCATCAAATAGGTCTTGTTCTTCATCTTCTTTCGTCATAATCATTGACGTTATCACGGTCACCAGCAGCATTACTGACAGCCATTGACCGTCATCTGTGATGCCTCTGTTTGTCTGAATGCAGTGCATTGTTGCATCTTTATCATCGTTGTTGTCATCGCCATCATCATGTCTAAGTTCATTCTTATTTTCGTACGTGTAGCTGTAGCACATCGTTTCATCATCATCGCCGGTTTTTGTTATCGTCATTGTCATCATTCTCGTTTATGCCTTTGCCCGTGTGTCTGCAAGTCTTCCTTGCATCGATCTCTTCCTCCTCCTCCCCTTCTTCTTTGTCTTCGTCGTCATTCTCGTTAATGTTTTTTTTATTTCGTGTCACTGTATCACTTCGTTGAATCATCATCACCTTCTTCGTCGACGTCTTCTTCTTTCATGGTGTTTTAATAATGCCACGGACACCGTAGGGCTTATTTGGGACAGGGAAAGAATGGGATAGGGAATGAACGTCCAGGCCCACCTCCCTGTTCACACAGTCCCTCAGTTCCGAATGGTGTCTTTCGTCTTTCATGGTGTTTTAATTACGGCCACACAGAAACCGTAGGGCTTATTAGGGACAGGGAAAGAATGGGATAGTGAATGAAATCCCAGGCCCACCTCCCTGTTCACACAGTTCCTGAGTTCAGAATGGTGTCTTTCGTCTTTCATGGCGCTTTAATTACAGCCACAGAAACCAGAGGGCTTATTAGGGACAGGGAAAGAATGAGATAGGGAATGAACACCCAGGCCCACCTCCCTGTTCACACAGTTCCTGAGTTCAGAATGTTGTCTTTCGTCTTTCATGGTGTTTTAATAATGCCACGGACACCGTAGGGCTTATTTGGGACAGGGAAAGAATGGGATAGGGAATGAACGCCCAGGCCCACCTCCCTGTTCACACAGTTCCTGAGTTCCGAATGGTGTCTTTCTTCTATCATGGTGTTTTAATAATGCCACGGACACCGTAGGGCTTATTTGGGACAGGGAAAGAATGGGATAGGGAATGAACGCCCAGGCCCACCTCCCTGTTCACACAGTCCCTCAGTTCCGAATGGTGTCTTTCTTCTATCATGGTGTTTTAATAATGCCACGGACACCGTAGGGCTTATTTGGGACAGGGAAAGAATGGGATAGGGAATGAACGCCCAGGCCCACCTCCCTGTTCACACAGTCCCTCAGTTCCGAATGGTGTCTTTCTTCTATCATGGTGCTTTAGAAACCGTAGGGCTTATGGGGGGGCCGGAGGGAAGAGTGGGATAGTGGATGAGAGCCCAGGCCCACCTCTGAGAGCACTCGCTTTCTTTAATGGTTCTTTACGTCCACCGAAACCGTATGGCTTATCAGGGACGGAGGGAAGAGCGGAGTAGCGAACGAGAGTGCCCAGACGCATCTCTCCGTTCACACACGCAACCCCTCAGCGCTGAGAGCCCTCGCTTTCTGTAATGGCTCTTTACGTCCACAGAAACCATAGGGTTTATTAGGGAGGGGGCATCAAGCTTAATTATCATCGCGTGAGTGACTGTAATACATCGTTGTGAACATGAAGTCTGTTTAGTGCCTACATCGTTTATACACAGCTTACTACTTTTCCCGTATCTGTCTCTCACACGCACACACTGTAGATTCACGCACGTGCTCCATAGCTGACGGCGTACCTGCGTGGATCTAGCAAGTTTCGAAAACCCGATCAAGTCTTCGCTAACGTGACCCAGTGACTCTCTGAACGTAGGACGTAAAACCAGCCTTCACTGGCATAGCAATGCCGTTCATTCGCTGCTAATTTGATTAACCTCTGTCTGGACAAAGTCTTGTTCAGGTGGAAACGAACAGAAGAAGCAATCAAGGCCAGTCAATAGGAATGGTATTAAAAATAGACACACAGAAATGTTTCACTCGATTTCTGGTCCTGTGTGTTAAATATTGACGTCTGAAGGTCCCGAAAATACGACTGT
>JABMCL010001324.1:30000-32500 GCA_018857735.1 Alviniconcha marisindica | reverse complement strand
TCGTCAACGATAGTGAAACCGTATGTCGTTTCGTCAACGATCGTGAAGATTCTGTATGTCGTTCGTCAACGATCGTGAAGCTCCGTATGTCGTTCGTCAACGATCGTGAAGCTCCGTATGTCGTTCGTCAACGATCGCGAAGCTCCGTATGTCGCTCGTCAACGATCGTAAAGCTCCGTATGTCGCTCGTCAACGACCGTGAAGCTCCGTATGTCGCTCGTCAACGATCGTAAAGCTCCGTAACGAAGCTCCAACGTCCGTTGACGAGCGACACGGCCTGAATATATTTCAGCTGCAACTCCCTCGGGCGGGCCCCCCTGCGCCAATCAGCTCAAAACAGCCAGCTAGCGATGTGGCAAAAGTATAATCAACAAGCAAATTGGACCCCTTCGTGCAGTGCCAAGCTTCTTCTTTCTCCTCCACCCGTCCAGCTTGAGCGGGAAAATTTGCATATATATTGCACGGGCCAGTGCCGGAAATGTCCTTGTGTATTATGGAAATCAGTGCAACGGCTCTCGTTAACATTCATGACGTAGGCGGCAATATGCAGCGGGGCAGGGCAGAAGAGGGCACGCCACTCTGATGCAAGAATTGCCTCCGTTTTTTTTTAAAAGAAAAAGCGAAAAGGGAAAGAAAAAAAAAAGGAAAAAAAAACAGAAAAGAGGAAGAGAAGGGGGGGTAAAGGGGGGGGGCGGGGAAAAAAAGGGGGGGGGGGGGAGGATAGAAGAGAGCGAAAGGGAAGAGGGATGGAAAGGGGAGAGAGAGAGAAAAGGGGAGAGAGAAAGAGAGCAGAAACACGAGAAAGACAAAAGGGGCGGAGGAGGGGGGGGGAGAAGAGAGAGAGGGAAAGGAGGAAGGAGAAAAGACAACCCCAAAGAACAGAACAGAGAGACAGAACAGAAACAGAGAAGAGAGAGACCCCAAAAACAGACGCTAACAAACAAAAACAAAACAAACACAGAACACATAACAAACAACAACAAACAAAAAAAACAAAAAAAACCAAACAGAAACAACAAAAAACAAAAAAACCAAAAAAAAAAAAAAAACAAAGAAAAAAAGTAAAAAAATGTCGATGCCGCGTTTTTTTTATAACAAAATCGAAAAATACAAAAGGTTGAAAACAACGCTGAATTTAATCAGACAATACATAGCATCCACAAATTTGTAGCCTCATCGTGTTCGCGTTACCGTCAAAAACAACTTCATTACGAGCTGGAAAAAAAGAAGAAGATCGAGATCCAATTGCTCTCACCGTTTGTCTCTCTACTACCTGTCTATACGTTGTTTAAAAAGGGCGTATTACGCTGAAAAACGTGTGCATGTTTTGTATTGTCTGATTAAAGTAATTGTTCTTTTCAACGTTTTGTGTTTTGTTCAACAAAGAGAAACAAATGCGTCTCTGAGAAGCTTTGGATAATGAAATATGCTCAAAAATTATTTCTTCAGCCCTCAAGCTCCTAAAATGATATGTTAGCCGTGTACGTTGTGTAACAGCTTGAATCACAAGAACCTTAAACACACACACACACGCACGAACGCACGCATGCACGCACGCACGCACCCACACACGCACGCACGCACGCACGCACGCACACCAAAACAAAACTACAACAAACAAAACAAAACCGGAAGACTCGGAAGGAGGAGAACATGTCCTGGAAGAGTTGTTGTTGCTGTTGTTGTTGCTGTTGTTGTTGCTGTTGCTGTTTATTGTTGCTGTAGTTATTGTTGTTGTTGCTGCTGTTGCTGTTGTTGCTGTTGTTGTTGTTGTTGTTGTTGTTGCTGCTTTTGTTGATTTACTGTTGCTGTTGCTGTTGTTAATGTTGTTTTTGTGCTGCTGTTGTTGTTGCTGTTCCTGTTCAAGGTTCCCCATCTTAACACTCCGGGGGGGGCGCCCGGTTGAACGCAAGTTCATTTCAAATGCATTCTTATATGATGGTGAGATGATTGCGCGCGCGCCGCGCGTTTGTTTGTGTGGTTGTGTTGTGTGTTGTTTTGTTTTTTTTTGTTTTTTTTTTTTTTTTGGGGGGGGGGGGGGTTTTTTTTTTTCTCTCTGCTGTGCGTGCGTCGTGGTGGCGGCGTGCGGCGTGCGGCGTGCCCGTTTTGGTTTTGGGGGTGTTGTTTTTTGTTTTGTTTTGGGTTTTGGTTTGGGGGTGGCGTGCTGCGGGTGTGGTGGTGGTGGTGGTGCTTTGGGGTGTGTGTGTGTGTGTGGTGTGTTGGTGTGGTGGTGGGGTGGTTGTGTGTTTTTGTGTGTGGTGGGTTGTGTTTTTGTGTTTGTGTTTGTGTGGTTGGGTTTTTTTTTGGGGGGGGGGAAAAGGGGAGGGGGGGGGGGGGGTTGTTTGTCTTTTTACCCCACTACATGGGCAGCCACACGCCGACATCGGACGATTTATCTCCGTGTCTGGCTGATGATGGATGTTGTTAAGCAAAGAGCTTATCACACGGCTGTAGATAGACCCTCCCGTAACTACATATACGCAGCGCATAACGGCATTTT
>JABMCL010001324.1:15000-22500 GCA_018857735.1 Alviniconcha marisindica | reverse complement strand
AGAGGACAAAATCTGAAGAACAACAGTCAGAGCCCAGGAGCTGTGTGAAAGTCGAGGTGGCTGTCCTGGGCTCCCCGTCCCTAGTGGTCCTTAATACGGTCTCTGTGGACGTAAAGCAACATTGAAGCAAAGGCTGTCAGAGCCCAGGAGCTGTGTGAAAGTTGAGGTGGCTGTCCTGGGCTCCCCGTCCCTAGTGGTCCTTAATACGGTCTCTGTGGACGTAAAGCAACATTGAAGCAAAGGCTGTCAGAGCCCAGGAGCTGTGTGACAGTGTGACAATAAAGTCTTATGGTTTCTGTGGACGTAAAGCAACGCTGAATCAGAGCAACGGGACTAGGTAGAAGCAGAACAAGAGAGACGATAGAAGAGTCCTGTCCCCTGGACAGCCTGAAACTGACAGCCTGAGATTCCAGACATGGGACAGGACATCTGACATCTGACATCCCCAGCTTCTCTTTTGGGGCAGGCTTTGAAGAGGAAACCTTTGATAGCTGCGGTTTCTCAACACAGAGAGAGAGAGAGAGAGTAGGGGGGAGGTGGGGGAGGTGGGAGAGGGAGGGGGGTGGGTGGGTGGGTTGGGGGGGGGGGTTAATTTCTGTGTCCGCTGTATCCCAATGCGGTAGGAAATCTTCAGCTTTAAGTACAGAAGCGGCAACACGTAAAAATCATCATAAAAACGCACACACAAAAGAAAAACAACAACAACAACAACAAAGAATAAGACTCCGGCTTCAGAGAAACTTGTTATAGTACATTACCAAATATCCGATACTCATCATCAAACGCAGGTTCAGCGAGTAGGACATTACAGCAGATTCATTCGTACAGTTCTCTACTTTGCATTCATTCTTAAACCCTTGGAGGGTCGTTTTTAGCTTGGGCACGTAATCCAACCAAAAAGCTGTTTTCCTCGCTCGACAGTGACGCCTAGCGGCAGTTTCAGCAGCTTCCAAATGCAAATACTCCTCGTTAGCGAGAGTAAAGGGCGGCCACTCCACAGGAACAGGCTCAGGGGAGTTAGGGTTCCTGAGACAGAGAAAGAGAGAAGAAAAAACACATTGACTATTCGAGACAACGATCTATCACTACTATACATCAACCAACTACGCAACCACTCCTCTTACCCCTACCGCTTCCCTCCCCTGCTCTCAGTGCATCCAGCACTCACGCCGCGCTACTTCCGTTGTGTGTGTGCGTGCGTGCGTGCGTCAGTGTGTGTGTGTATGTGTGTGTGTGTGTGTGTGTGTGTGTGTTGTGTGTGTGTGTGTGTGTGTGAGTGAGTGAATGTGTGTGTGTGTATGTGAGCGAGCGAGCGAGCCATTGTGCGTTTGTGCGTGCGTGTGTGTGTGTGTGTGTGTGTGTGTGTGTGTGTGTGTGTGTGTGTGTGTGTGTGTGTGTGTGTGTGTGTGTGTGTGTGTGTGTCTGTGTGTTCCAGGGAGATGTATCATTGGCGGGAGCTGCCACAGGTATCATTTTTGTCGCGACAAAAGTCTTGTCGTGACAAACACGTGTGTGGCACAACAAAAACGTGTTTGTCGAGACAAACATTGTGTTTGTCGAGACAAAAGTTGTGTTTATCGCGCGACAAACATACTCGTGCCAGCTCCCGCCAATGATATTCATGCACCATTCACGCGTTGAATCCCTTCCGTTCTCTGTTCGCTAGACTTGTTCAAAGCTGGAGGTCGTGGAAAATCTGGCTCGAAAAATCCAAAGAGACTGGGGAGAAGGGAGAGAGAGGAAGGCGGGGAGGTGGGGGTGGGGAATGGGAGGGTGGAGGGGGGGAGGCATAACTGAGGCCACAGCTCTGCAGCCAGACCCAGTCTGCATCAGTTAAATGATAACCGAACCGAAGAAACATCACAGGCCCTATCGATGAGAATTTGGGATGTATCGCCATCATAAGCGCCGGAGTGTCATGCTGATACTTTTTCTCTTTTTTTTTTTTGGGGGGGGATATTTTTGCTTGCTATCTTCTAGGTCAAGGTCGCACGCTAGAGCTCATGATAATTGTGAAAAGACTGGATTGCTGTGTTCAAGGCCATGGTCATACTCACATCGGATGCTTCAAAACTTCACTGATTGCTTAATTGCCAGACCTATATTTTCTGCACCACTGATTTATCTTTGCAGCCAGACTAGGCGTGCCATGGTATTGTTACTAACAACCAGACTGCAAAGAAAGCTGGCATACATAATTATATAGGATACTGGCCACTACCCCATCCCGCGAAATGGCTGACATCTAGTCCTGTGATGGAAAGATCCAAACACAGAAAAGGTTCAGAAGAAGAGAGAGAGAGAGAGAGAGAGAGAGAGAGAGAGAGAGAGAGAGAGAGAGAGACAGACAGACAGACAGACAGACAGACAGACAGACAGAGACAGACAGACAGACAGACAGACAGAGACAGAGACACAGAGAGAGACAGAGACAGAGACAGACAGACAGACAGACAGACAGACAGACAGACAGAGACAGAGACAGACAGACAGACAGACAGACAGACAGACAGAGCTGAGCTTTGGAATACGGATTAATGGATTTTGTTTCTTTTTAAAAGGGGGGTGGGGGGGGAGGGGGTCCTACCTTAGAAAAGGAAGAAGACTTCCAGTTCCAAACACCCCAGGGAATGAATGTATCCGGGGGAAAACCCATTAGGTAGTCGGACGCAGAGAAAACCCTATTGATATTAATCTTCAGAAGGGTTTTACTGCCACCAAAGCTGTTTTGGAGAGGCAGATAATTGGTTTTCAACGCCCAGCCAGCCCTGGTGGTTATATCAAGGCGATAGAGACAGGCAGATTGTCCCTAATATGCTTGTAGCATCTGAGGACATTAAGCAAAAACACAGGCAGAAACTCGAGCTCACCCAGTTTTAACGAAGTTGCCCCAGTAAGTCATGACGGTCTTGGAGAAGTTCCACAAGGCGGCGTCATCATGTAAGTGTACATTCAGAGTAGTTCCATTCGGCAGGAGAGATTTCGGAAAACCCATGACGAAGACGTCGTGGTCCTTGTGCAGAGAGCCTTGCAGCCATTCCTTAGAAGCCGGGGACAGCGACCTTTGGTTGAACTCGTACATGAAGGTCGTGGAGGACTTCTTCAAGCCGGCGAGGTTCCTCGTGAAGATAGCGCTAGGGATGTAGAATCCGTCGTCTGAAAGTGAAATAATCAAAGTGGGAGGTGGGGGCGGAGGAGGAGCGGAGTTCAGTCAAAGACAGTGCATATATCCAACTGTAATATGATATAATAATCAGACTGACTTAAGATACTTAAGATATATAAGCCTTTGGTCTGGTCGAATACAGCCTAAAGCCATTCTAGCTTAACTCGGTGGTCACTGTGTGTGTGTGTGTGTGTGTGTGTGTGTGTGTGTGTGTGTGTGTGTGTGTGTGTGTGTGTGTGTGTGTGTGTGTGTGGGGGGGGGGAGGGGGGGGGGGGCAAAACTCCGTGTGAAGAAACTTCTGTCTTGCCTTGGAGTCCAGACTGTTACTGAAAGGCTGCAGGGACAGGGCATCGACAACTTGAATAGAATAGCGGCCCTTCTTACGGCCTGTTCAGAACGTGTTTCCTTCAGTCAAAATGGTCCGTGTCAGAGACAAGGATACAGTCCTAGCCAAAAGACGAAGTAGACGGGTGGGATTGTAATTAGAAGGAAACAGGCAGGCAAGTGAAAAACCTTTACTCACTACGTCTCTCACTCTCTCTCTCTCTCTCTGGCTATCTCTCTCTCTCTCACTCTCTGTCTCTCTGTCTCTCTGTCTCTGTCTCTGAGGACCCCCGCTCATCCCAAGACTAAAAAACACCGCAGACGTACGCTGTGCTTCACCCCAAATCCGAAGAGGAACCAAGCTGCCCTAGCACCGTCACTCCGAGGGAAACTGGAAAGCCTTGAGGCCTCGCTTGAAGCCTTAGCTGAAGCGCAGCGCGAGACAGAAGACTCAACTATATCCCTTATTAATGACTCAAAGTGCTCAACCAAAAATGAACTCCGTACATTCGTAAGTAGGAAAGTTGAGTCTCTAACTGACACGATACACAAACTGAATGAAAAAATAGCCAGTTTAGAAAAAGCAACAGCCGTCTTATCAAAAGAAAACCATTCGCTAAAAACTCAGCTTGGTACCCTGCAATCTGAGATAAAAAAGACTAGAGCCCCACCCGTGATACCCACTCGTGACAGTTATTCGATGACCGACGTACCGATTGCAGGCCCGGTGAACGCCGCTGAAGAACAATCATCGACATGTTCTCCAACCGACAACAGTCACACACCCAGCTCTAAAGTCTTCAGCTCCCAAAGTGAAATACCACATACACTCACCACTACATATAGGATTACCGCAGGTGAACAGGAAACCTGCAGTTACCCCATCCCAACACAGAACCCATTTGATCCTCTGTTAAGCCCTGAGCAGGAGAAAGCAGCCACTGCGGAAATGAATCAGACAGAGGGAACTGACAGCCACACTCCGGTTGACACAACTCAACGACGTCACCGACAAGAAAACGCCGAAAAGTCAAAAGACAATACCCCCAAACTGTCTCCGAAAGAAATTTTAGGAAACATTTCTATCCCCCAAGGAGCTTCTCTACTTCTGATAGGAGACTCTGTGATCAGACATATTAACCCCAGACGATTCGCTACCCACTTTGAATCGCTGTACAAAGTGTGTGTGCCTGGCGTGACGACTCGCGATCTGTGTGCATGGGTGCACTCGTTGCCCATCATACGCAGTGTTAAAGCAGTCACTCTTCACGTCGGGATCAATGACTGCCCAGCAGGACAGATTTCACAGAACAACTGGTACGAACTGATCGCACTACTGAAAAAAGTCTTTCCAAACGCATCACTGTCTTTCAGCTCAATCATCCCAGCTAAGGGGAGACATAGTCTAAACAATTCGATCGCCCCTTCAAACCGCAACCTGTTTAAAGTGTGCCAGGATACACATGTCACGTACATCGACAACGAACATACGTTCACTGCCCCATCCGGAGCACCGCGTTTAGTCCTGTACCAAGACTTGACCCACCCCAGTAAACAAGGAACGGTAAGATTAGCTGGCAACCTCGCACAAGGTTTTGGCATCTGGGAACATGACAATATAAGTCAGAACCAACAAAACGGGGCCAATAGCCATAGGGAAAGATATGGAAATGAAACGGGGCAATTTTCCGGTGGCTGTGGACACGGTAACGAACATACTCGATTCAGATACCCCCCTCCCGCCGCTGGAAACTGTCCTCCTCCATCATCCAGCCATCACTTCCCTCCACTACCTCCACCTCAAAGAGAACGTACCCCTCCCGTTCTCTATCAGCAGCCTATAGACAGAAAAGACACATATGAAACGCCTGCACCTAGAGATCCCATATATATCCCACCCGCTTTCCACCAGCAACCGTATCCCCCCCAGTACCCCCTCCAGCCTTCCTTTGACAGACAAGACACACCTGAAACTGCTGCCAACCGTTTACCCCCCATTCCTGTCCAACAACCTGCAAGACAATCGGACAGCCAACTAAACCCCTATGCACTACAACTCTTTAACATGATAGCATCCCAACTCATGACACAGCAGCCTATGTTTCCTAACCACCGGCACCAGCAACCCTCCCCCATTCCCCGTACACTTTTTCAGCCATGCTAAACTGGTCAGTGACGATCACGAAATGTTGTCTGCGTGTATCAATAGACCTATATAGGTACCTGTTGATACATTTCTACACGTATATTTTTGCGTGCGTGATCTAGCAACTCCAACCCACCCCACCCTACCCCACTCCCCGTACAAGCATTTTAAATGTGCTAAACAGTTGAAGATCATGAAATGTTTATATGCATATTTATCCATGTACGTATTGACGCAGTATTGTGTACGTAGGCTATGCGTATGCATATATTGTATGCGTGTGTGATCTACCAGAACCCCCCTCCCCTCCGCCACACACTCTTAACTGTGGTAAACTGCTGATGATCACGAAATGTATGTATATATAAATTATGCATATTATTTTCTACACAGAAACATGTATGTATTAGTTTTGCACGTATATATTTGCGTATATGTTCGTGTGCGTGCATGTGCGCGCGCGCGCGTGTGTGTTGAGTGTGCGTGCGTGCGTGCGTGTGTGTGTGCGTGCGTGAGTGTGTGAGTGTGTGCATGTACGTGTGTGGGCGTGCGTGCGTGATGCGTGCTGTGCGTCGTGCGCGGGCGTGCGTGCGTGGTGCTGTGGTGTGCGTGTGGGGTGTGAGAGAGAGAGAGGAGGAGAGAGGAGAGAGAGGTGGTGTGTGTGTGTGTGTGTGTGTGTGTGTACGCGCGATGTATGTTGCAGATGGCTGGGCTGGTATTGCTTATACTGTAACAGCTAATACTTGTGTAGTCACTGAAGCGGATAATTAAGATTGATTGTTTGCAAAAAGTTTATATTTTGACTGTCATTGTGTTTTGCTGCCGTTCATTGCTCTTCTAGTAAGGCTGAATATCGTGTAAAACGTTTTGTATAATTATTGATTGCTTACGCGTGTCATATTGTTCATTACTTAACTTCGGTAATTAAGTGTTGTTTTGTTATTTTTATTTTTATTTTTTAAACTTTACTCCACAGTGTACATAATTTAGGTTTCACTATTTCTTTTTCTTTGTTACTATGCCTATATCTATAAACACCTGGCCATCTAAGGATGGACTAAGAATAGGGTACTTAAACATTAATCATGCCATTAACAAACTTACTGATATCTCCTCAATTCTGTTCAATTCTGGAAGAAACTTTCATGTATTTTGTTTTGCAGAATCCCGATTATCAAATCATGTATCTGATTCTGACGTATCAATGCCTGGTTACAACGTTATGCGCCTAGACCCCAAAACCCATAAAGACACAGGTCTGTTGTTATACTTTTCCCACTCAGTTAACCTAAAGCGTGCCTCGCATCTAGAACAACACAATACTGAATCTATCTGGATAGAAGTATGTCTAAAGCGAAGTAAACCAATTCTCGTGGGATTCACATACAGGAACCCTTCCGAACGTACTGACTGGTTTGATAGATTCACTTTAATGATGGATGCCGTTTGTCTAGAAGCAAAAGAAATAATATTACTAGGAGACTTTAACATCAATCTTTTAAAGCCACATATTAAATGGAAACAACTGTATGAAAACTTTAACTTACATCAGCTAATAGATAAACCAACTCGAATTACTACGAATTCTGAAACTTTGATAGATCATATTTATGTTACTACCAAACAAAATATTGCCGAAGTATGTTCCCCTGTGTGTGGTTGTAGTGACCATTTACCTATTTGCATTACATGGTTTAAAAAAGGTGTAAAAATTCCTAAAGCTGCACATAAAGAAATACAGTACCGATGTTTTACTCATTTTGACAAAGATGCTTTTTTGCTTGACTTGGTTCACTCTCAACTCTCACAAGTATACCAGTATACAGACCCCGATGAAGCTCTTGAGTTTTGGTACAAAACATTT
>JABMCL010001324.1:0-10000 GCA_018857735.1 Alviniconcha marisindica | reverse complement strand
TTCTGCGGAAGAGTCCGGCGTTGTCAGGAAACAAAGCGTGGTGCGTCACGCAGATCGCTCCGGAGGTAGTGCCAGCCAGGGTGACGTTCCCGGGGTCCCCGCCGAAGGGCCGGATGTTTTCCGACACCCACTCGATCGCCAGCCTCTGGTCCCACAGCCCCCAGTTCCCAGGAGCTTCGGCATCGTCCGTAGAGAGGAATCCTAGAGCGCCGAGACGGAAGTTCATCGTCACCACCACGACGTTCGCGAAGGACGCCAAGTTCTCCCCAGGCAGCTGCCTCCCTTCGCCGTAAACAAACGCGCCTCCGTGGATCCATACGATGACAGGAAGCGACGGCTGCCGTCCCGTGGGGTTAGGCGCGTAGACGTTGAGGGTGAGACAGTCCTCGGACATGTTGCCGGCGACAGGTCGCTGCTGGGGACACGCTGGGCCGAAGTCAAGGGCCTGGAAAGGCTGTGAAAAGTTGGCCGCGGGCACAGGCTTGCTGAAACGTCCATCGGCCACCGGAGGAGCGGCGTACGGAATGCCTCTGAACACGCGGAGAGTGTGCCCAGTGCCGTCCGGAAGAACAACGCTTTCTTCCGAACCCACAATCTGCCCGCGTCCCGTCGTGACGGTGACTTGAGTTTTTCCTTGACACGACATAGCCAGCAAAACGCAGGAAACAAACGCGGCCAGCGTCGCCGACACAACGTGCGGTGCCATTCTCGCTCTTTTATTTGAACGAGTAGCGCCGTCAATGCAAACACTCGACTCTTCTTGCCCCCCGTCCTCTATTTCTTCTTCTCCTCAAAGGGAATTGCACTTTTTTCCTCTGCCGGGATAGGTAAAAACTGCTCTTTTCACAGTTGCCCGACAGGTTACCACAAAATATCACTATCAAACCTGATCATTATCCCAGTGCGACAGTCTTTCGAAGTCCAAAATTTGAAATGACTCCTGAGCTCTTTGATAAGATCTTGAGTGTAGTAGGCTTAGCTGCTAGTAACCCAACTCTTGCGTGACGCAAAACGCAAAAAGAGGGAGTCAGTACACGGGTGGTAGTGGTGTTTTATACCTACGCTTATGCGCATGTCTCAAGCGTAACGTAGCCGAAGTCGCACAGATCGCCACCTAAACACCTGCCCCTTCACACGGAAGAGTACCCTGAGAAGGTTCATCCAGTGACAAACTTTACGGATTAGTCCCTTGCGGCATCTGTGGTCAAGCAGGTGTTATGCTTGTAAAACAGACAACACAGACGCACTCGGCGGCATCCGGTTACTTCAGTCAGTTGCACCGCAACGGTCCACCATTTTGTGTTCGGACGGAATCGCTAGGGTTGCATCGTAAAGCTAAAACAGCAATAAAATCAACAATAGCAACCCAAATTACAATCTCACACAAGCATACGATGCTAATCTACACAGAAAAGAATATGTTTAATGTTTACATAGCAAAATAAAGTGTAAATGGTCCCTACGAATTCAATGTGGTAAGAATGCAGCCGTAGACGGAAACTTCAGCCACGTCGTAAACAATCATCGTAACCTCTGATCTGTGACCTCTGATCCGCACACAAATCGCTGACGTCACAAGAAAAATAGTTCCCTAACCACTACCACCTGTGTACTAACCATCTACGCAGATGTGGTATGTAGGTGGATTTGCCACTCTCAAATTTTTTAAATAATTAAGGGTTGTGATATAACTCATTTTGGGGTTATTTGTGTGTGTGTGTGTGTGTGTGTGTGTGTGTGTGTGTGTGTGTGTGTGTGTGTGTGTGTGTGTGTGTGTACGCGTGTGCTTTCTATTTTAAACAAACACTTGTCTAGCGCCTCATCTCGAGATGAGCTCTAAGCGCTTCACAAATGGCAACTATAGCGCTATTCACTGCTTCCCAGCAGGGCCATTGCGCTCTGGTCGTATGCGACTGAATGAATGACTTGCTTTACACAGAGTGTTTCGAATGTTTACCGAAGTAGTTACAGCGCTGTTTAGTCGTAGCATGGCAAATGTTACGTGAAACTGCTGCCGTTTCGGCACACGTTCTGTGTACACAATAATACAACCATGCACCAGTTTACTTTGTCACTTTATTCGACCCGACATACGTAGGATGCTTGTGTGTTTAACTGTAACCTACCACCTGAACCTGTGTCGACTGACCTGGATCTTTTATATTGTACTGTGGTAGAACGAGGGCGAAACGGATACCGAAATAAAAGCCAGCTCAAAAAGTTGACGCTGAAGAAGAAAATTCTCCCGCTGCTCCTGCCGGGACTGACTCAAACCCGCGACCTTTCCATCACGAGTCCGACGCTCTAACCACTGAGCTATCCCCGTTCATCGTCATATCGACTTAGAACAACATTTTGTCGTTGCAACCAGTGATCCGACATGTATGATACGTGCTCTCACCGCTCTAGGTCAAACAACGAAGAAACCGCGGTAAGCGACCAGTAAACTGGATGACGCTTGACGGTGTTTTCTATATAATTATTTTTTGATCCTGCTAATCGTCACTCGAGACACCCGTTTTCTAAATTTGATATACGGTTAAGGGGGCATTTTTCAAACAGAACCTTCCGTTTAGAATTCACATTTTGCTCTTTGTAACTGTTTCGACTAAAACCTGTTTTGAGTAAGGACATAGTTGTTTTTTTATACGTCCAGTCAGACATGATGACGATATCAGGGCAACTCGTTTTTGAGATGGTTAGACCCCTTAACTGTGTTGTATGATATAGTATGGAGGATGCCTGTTTTTTAAAACAAAATCCAAGTGTGCGTCACCGGAAGAAAGAAAGAAAGAAAGGAACAACACACACACACACACACACACACACACACACACACACGTGTCCAGGCTACAACAATTAGCGGAAGGACCTCTGGTCGATTCTGCTTCGGCTCTCTTTTCTCTTCAAAAGCTGTGGTTTATGGCCACCGTCTTGTGATTCTTTTCCCTTACAATGAATGAAAACTGAAAATGGCTCCCACTGCTGCCCATCGTAATGCAGGAACGTATAAATTGGTTGTTTGTTGACTGCAAATACGTTTTTTTGTTTTGTTTTTGTTTTTAACATTAATTTCTATTGGTGCAATTCGCTGATACGTGGTATTAGCATGACAATTGTAAGATCAGTCTAATATCACACATGTGAAAAGACTTAAAAATAATAATAAGAATTAATGCAGAAGTCATTCTCGTGGTCACTGTGTACCGTTAGGTCCCCCACTCTTCCCCCCCCCCCCCCCCCCCCCCCCACCTCCTGGGATCTCTGTCCACGCCAGTACCTCTTCGAAGACAATTCGGCGTTTAACACGTTTAACCAACCAGTCAACCAACCAACCAACCAACCAATCCGGGGACCACAAGGCTGTCAGGGTCATGGACGTCCATGGTCAGGGTAGAAACGATACAGAGCTCAGGAGCTGTGTGAAAGTGGAGGTGGTCGTCCTGGGCTCCTGTCCCTAACAAGCCTACGGTTTCTGTGGACGTAAAGCAACACTCAACCGGTAGTAGAAACGATGGTATGTTCTCTCCGGCGCCTGTGTTTCGTACTCATGGTTAGGTAACAGTGATATCAGTCATGCAGTCATGCCACGTTCCTTAAGTGATTCAGAGGAGCTCCTCCGTTGTACTGAAGTGGGTCACATATGTGACAAAAAGCTATACTCGTCTCGCTGTCAGCGTTTCGAGCCTGGCGTAAAGGTACGTCCTCGTCTAAACATTCAGCGGCTTGCCCCATATAAAGCCAGCCTTTCTTACAGATACAAAAGATCGAGTCTATGTCGAGTTGTGAGCCAGTTTGGCCTAACGGTAAGGCGTTAGGCTGGTATTCAGAAGGGTCTAGGCTCGATTCTGCTTTGGCTCCCTCCCTTCTCTTCAAAATGTTTGTGGTTTGTGGGCACTGTCTTGTGACTTCGTCCCTCACAATTAATGAAACCATAAAACGGCTCTCGTCGGTGCCCATCTTAACGCAGGCTCGATTCTACTTCTGCTCTCCCTTCTCTTCAAAAAGTTTGTGGTTTGTGTGAACACTGTGTTGTGACTTTGTCCCTCACAATTAATGAAACATTAAAACGGCTCTCATCGCTGCCCATCTTAACGCAGGAGTCATTCTGGTGATGACAGTGTAGCGATAGGTATCTCCCTCTCCCCCCCCCCCCGCCCCCCTCCATACCCCCTTCCCGCTCACCCCTTCTTCCCGTCCCTAATAAGCCTTATGGTTTCTGTGGACGTTAAGCACCATGCTTACTTTCTAGTCTATGTCTGAGTGTTTTTGTCACTCAACGCCGTGAATGATTTGGAGCTCGACTGAACCTACTGAGATGAAACTTGGTGTAAAGATTTCATGAGACACGGTGGTCCTATAGGTACTTGCGGTATACGTATACGGGTAATACCTCCTTCGCTAATGAACACAACGACGCTAGCGATTATTGAAGCGAGCCAGTCGCTCTGTGGAGTAAACGGAGGGTGATACAAACTAAACTGCGGCCACATTTCTCAGGGAGAAAAATGAGTCTTACGAGGTCCAATGGTTAGCACTCCGAACTCTCACGCCCGATCGCGAGTTCAAATCTCGGTAGAACCTAATTAACATTTCTTTCTCCCTTTTTCTCTTTTCTTTTCGTCCTGGTAAAGGTCCTTGGGTGTTGGGTGTGATAGTGCTGTTATGCGTGGAGAGGGCGGTGGGTTGAGGCGAGGGAAGAAGGAGATTGAGACAGAGGTTATTTAAGTATTGAAACTGTTAGCATGCTAGTCTCCTGTTTTACATGATACCAGTTATTTTAGCTTGTTATTTTCAGTGTGAGGGTTTGCTATGCTATTTATGTGACAGTACTGGTCTAAACAGAGATGTTCGTGTGTAGGTATTTTATCTGTTGGGTTGAATTTCATGAGTTGTACTTTTCTTTCTTGTTGAGAAATGCTTGACTTGTGAGTACATATGTTGACGCGTGTAGCTGGTAGGGTTGATTGTTTCCGATCTGTGTGTGCGTGTGCCCTCCAGACTCAAAGATAAAGTGCTCTGTGTTTTACAATATATGTGTACTTTTATGTTCATGTATTATACTGCGTGCTATTTTACTGGTATCTTTTATGCAGTCGCAAGGAAAATTTCTATCTTATTCATAGACAATAAAGATTCTGCATTCTGTATTCTGGTGTGACCCTATGCGGCTGACGTGACATTAAAACCCAAGAACTAACTTCTCTTTTCTTTCTGTCGTAAATTTTTTGTTTATTTTTTGTTGTTGTCTTTTTGTTGTTGTTTTTTGTTCAGCTGCTGTAATACTACATCACCGACAAAGGGCAAACTTCTACCGTCCCCCCACCCCCACCCCACCCCACACCCCCGTGTAAAGATGTCTTTGTGACAACACCTACCTCATCGAAAATGGGCAAACTCCCCGCCCCCCCTCCACCCTGCCCCCTCTGTGTACATGTTTCTGTGGCACACACATATATCGAAAATAATAAGAAATAATTCTTATAAAGCACTATTCTTTAACCAGAGTTAAACTCACTGCGCTGTACAAACATCTTATCACAAAAACCACATTAACATACATTTCAGCAAACAAAACCTTAATTATTGTAGCTTAAATTACCATTATCGCCTATCGAACAACACACACACACACACGCACACGCACGCACACGCACGCACGCACGCACGCACGCACACACACAATGACATGCGCACACCAGTCTCCGCTCGTCCACTCATACAACAATTAACAAAATATTAACTTAATGATCTCAAATAACAACAACAATTTGAATCTGTCTTTTCACCCACCCAACCCGTGCGTCCTTCTCTTGCCTAGATCTCTCATGCTCTCTCCCTCCCCTCCTTCTCTTCCCCCTCTCCCTATCCATATGCATCCGTCTACATTCAACTGCCACACACAGACACACCTTTAATCAGATTCTACAGGAAGGCCTGGGCAAAGAAGAAAGTTTTTAGCTGCGATCTGAACTGAGACAGTGTTGGTACATTTCTTAGAGTGGCTGGCAGAGAATTCCAGAGAGATGGTGCCATGAAACTGAAAGAACGTTGTCCAAATGATTTGAGATTTCGCTTTGGAATTTTTAGCAGCTTTTCATTAGAAGATCGCAGAGAGCGAGACGGTTCATAAGTGCAGAGAGATGAAGAAAGATAAGGAGGTAAAGACCCTTCAAAATGGCAGTAAGCAAAAGTTGCAATCTTGTACTGACAGCGGAATTTTACTGCTAACCAGTGAAGTTCCTTGAGAAGCGGTGTTACGTGATCTCGTCTTCTTTTTTTCATCACGAGCCGTGCCGCGTTATTCTGCACCCGCTGTAACCGAGCGATCTGGTCTGCTGGTAGACCTATGAAAACCGAGTTGCAATAATCAAGGCGGGATATGACCATTGCCGTTGCGGCAATGGTCATATCCCGCCTTGATTATTGCAACTCGATAGCCTTGTTGCAGCGCTTTGGGACAGGTACGGTCGGATTGACGCGATACGTCGGAGCTCTAGAAATGACGCACAGCAGATGCTGCTGATGTGCTTCTGCATTGACAACGTTTTATCAAGATGGACTCCAAGGTATTTAACCGACGTTTTGAAAAGAACACTGTTTCCGCCAATGTTTGCGCACTCACTGTCGACCGACTCAAGACAAGATGCAGAGCCAACAGGCATAACCTCAGTCTTATCTGTGTTCAACTCAAGCTTGTTGCCATTCATCCAGAGCAGAACATTATCAATACATGTCTGAATACAGGATGGAACAGAAAGGAACTGATCGGGTGGGGCACTTTTGAACAGGTCAGTGTCATCGGCGTACTTGTGATAGTCACAATTATGGACATAAATCACATCTGACAAAGGCTGGGAGTACAAGGTAAACAAGAACCGGTCCCAACACGGAACCCTGGGGCACACCGTACACAAGAGGGCGGGAGGCGGACACAACACCATCAACAATGACTGACTGAAAACGCCACTCAGGTAGGAGACAAACCAGTCGAGGACTGTACCCCTAACACCAAAGGTTGTCTCAAGCCGTTTCAGCAGTATCAAATGGTCCAAAGTGTCAAAAGCAGGACCATCAAGGATACTCAATACGGCAGTCTCTGTGCTATGGTTTTGCCTGTAAGCGGACTGAAAGATTTCAAGAAGATTATTGCCAGACAGATGGTTTTTCAACTGAATCAGGACAACTTTCCTCAAAAATCTTTGAGATGAAAGACAGATTTGACACGGGTCTAAAGTTCTTCATACCATTTGTGTCGAGTCCAGGCTTCTTCAAGAGTGGTGTTACAATAGCCTGCTTGAACTGGG
Source organism: Alviniconcha marisindica (assembly GCA_018857735.1). Classification (NCBI taxonomy): domain Eukaryota; kingdom Metazoa; phylum Mollusca; class Gastropoda; family Provannidae; genus Alviniconcha; species Alviniconcha marisindica. Next base: position 2,693 of record JABMCL010001324.1, on the reverse strand, counting down.
GAGGGACTATACCTGTAGAAAGAGAGGCATTAACAATAAACGTGATCAACGAAACAAGGTCATCAAGGCACCTTTTGGTGATGGAAGTAGGGATAGGATCAAGCATGCAACTTTTCGTCGGTGACTTTAAGATGACTTCACGTATTAGTTCCTCGGTCACCGGTTCAAACTGAGAGAGCAGTGGACCATCAAAAATGGCAAAGGTCGGTGGCTTACATGAGCGCGAGTCCTGGTCGTCACGGATACGGTCAATCTTGTCGGAGAAAGTCACAAAACCGATCGGGCAGATGGAACGGGGGATGTCTGATGGGAGAGGGGCGGTGCTGGACTTGCCCAACAGTTCGCTGGACACAGCGAAGAGCTGCCTGCAGGAAGAACTGGAGTCGATCTTCTCACAGTAGAACCGTCTCTTGGCCTCCTGAACACACGCCTTCACAGTAGCCCGCTGCTCGGCGTACATTTCCCTGTGGACTGTGAGACGGGTCGCTCTCCATCGTCGCTCCGCCAGTCTCCGTCTCCGTCGAGCCTCCCTGATCTCCTCGGTCATCCAGGGGGCGGAAGGGCGGTCTCTCACGCGTCTGGTGACGGACGGGGCGTGGCGGTCAAGAACTCGACGAAGCCCGTCATTGTAGACATCGACGAGGCTAGCCAGATCCTAGTCAGAACACTGTTGACTGGCGGCCTCAACCCAGGCCCTCACGTCGGACTGGAAGTCGGAGAGACATATGGCCTTAATGTTCCTTGATGTCACAAGACGTCTGCGCGGGGAGGGCTTCGTTACAGCCAGCGTGCAGACGACAGCTTTGTGGTCTGACAGATCTGGGTAGTCCTGCACGCTGTCAAAGCAGAAACAGCTGTTCTCGGTGCGCCCACAACCCAGTCCAGGATATGGCCGCGCTTATGGGTGGGTACGTTGACGAGCTGGGTCAGGTTGTGATCACTCGACATCGTCCTCAGGCGGCTCCCTTGTCCGTCAGAACAATCATCGTAGTGAAAGTTAAAATCACCAATGTACACAGTATCACTGCGAGAATCGGCATATTGGGATAAGAGCTCCGAGAATTCCTCAAGAAACAAGGAGCTGGTCAGTTTGTTGCGTTAACTTGGTGGCAGTCGATACAAACACACGATAGCAATAGAAACATGATCAAATGAAAGCCGCATCTCCACTGCTTCGAAAGATCTGTAAGCAAGAGGTTTGAATAACAAGGAAGTTGACAAGGATGTCCTCATGACAAAGCCGATACCACCTCCTGTAGATCCTACGCGGGGGAACGAGCGTATTATCCATATCGTTTTCATGGTGTACCGGATAATTTTGACAGACGGCTGTTAGGTAGATTGAAAGCTAAACAAAACGTGACGGATTCGATCAATTTAAGCGTGACTATTGGCTGCTAATTCGATCATTGCCTTAAAGCAGTCACAATCCCCAGAGAAAGGACCACACACACACACACACACACACACACACACACACACACACACACACACACACACACACACACACATGCACGCACGCACATACGCACGCACGCACACGCACATGCACGCACGCACACGCACGCACGCACGCACGCACATGCACACACACACACACACACACATACACACACACACACACACACACACACACACACACACAAGTAATATAAATGTAATGGAGTGGAGTGGTACTGAGAAGGACAGGACACAGGCAGCGGAGTCAGTCAAAATGGAGACCACAGCAGGCGGCGACGGCAAACAGGCTTTATTCTACAGCAGCAGACAACTTTCTCAGCACACCCAAAATCCTCACGCGCACGCATAGATAAGAGAACTGCGCGGGCCGCAAGAACACACGCTATCGCTACAATGAAATCAGCCCTCTGGACCACAAAATGGCTGACTATTGTGTTTCCTTGCCCGACAAATACAGTTTCCTCAACAATAACTAAAACTAATTAAAACATGAAATACATCAAATAAAAGCTACAGTTACAACCTTTAAACCGTATAAACAAAATGTACACACATGACTTATTTAATTTGCAACAAGAGTGGGAAGCGTGGCTTGCACCTGTCTATAAGCAGATTCGTACAACTAAATCACAACTAACACAATGTACAAAACATAACTGTCGCTAAAACTTATATCAGAATAAAGAGCACGCTCCCACGGTTAAAATGGTACATAACAATTACAATACAACGCTCTGTAAGAGAAGCAAGACACACTCAAAGACTAGAACTAAAACAATCGGTGCGAACTTTCGCCTGGGGCGCGTTATTTTAGTCGCAGCAGCGCTGATAGTGATATCAAGAAGTCTATGAATATAACTTAGCTTCTACAGTACACAATACTCAATAAGTTAATTTCAACCCAAAATAAACACTAAACATGAAGTCAGCTAAGCAAAATACTATACGACAAAGCACTGATCGACACAGAATTACTTTCATCGAGTCAAAACAACGATTCACTACTATTCACTAGTACTACACAGAAAATGCGCCATGCAGACGACGGCTATAAAAAGAATGGACCTAGAGAGGCATCGGCTACTGATTAAGCTCGACCCTGCGTCTAAATAAGATCTAAATAAACATTCTAAGATGCCAGATTATATTACACATGGCTTGTGCATAAAAAGGACTAGGTAACAAGAGTAGTAAACAAACAAGGGTCAAAAAATTAAAGGGGGTAAACAAGG
>JABMCL010002417.1:90000-91369 GCA_018857735.1 Alviniconcha marisindica | reverse complement strand
GTGTGGGGGTTGTGTGTGTGTTTTGTGGTTGTGGGGGTGTGTGGGGTGGTGTGGTGTGTGTGTGTGGGGGGTGTGTATGTGTAAGTGTGTGTGTGGGGGTTTTGGGGTGTTGTGGTGGGTGTTTGTGTGTGTGTGGGGTGTGTGTGTGTTGTGTGTTGTGTGTGTGTTGTGGTGTTGTGTGTGTGTGTTGTGTGTGTTTTTGGGGTGTCTGTTGTGGGGTGGGGTTTTGGTGGTGGGGGTTGGTGTGTGTGTGGGGTTTTGGTTTTTGTGTGTTTTGTTTTTGGGGGTGTTGTGGTGTGTGGGGGTGTTGTGGGGTGTGTTGTTTTGTGGTGTGTGGTCTGTGTTGTGTGTTTTGGGGGGTGGGGGGGTTTTGGGTGTGGGGTTGTGTTTGTGTGTGGGGGTGTGTGTGTGTGTGTGTGGGGTGTGTTGTGTGTTTTGGGGTTTGTGTGTGTGTGGGGTGTGTGTTTTGTTGTGTTTGTGTGTGTGGGGGTGTGTTGTGTGTTGTGGGGGGTTGGTGTTGTTGTGTGGGGTGGGGGTGTGGGTGTGTGGCCCTGTGTGTGTGTGTGTGTGGGTTGTGGGGGTGTGGGGGGTGTGTGTGTTTTATGGTGTGTGGGGTGTGTGTGTGTGTGTGTGTGTGGGGTTGGGGGTTTGTGTGTTGTGGGGTGTGTGTTTTTTCCTTTGGGTGGGGGTGTGGGGTTGTGTGTGCTTTTTGTGTGTGGGTGTAAAAAAAAACTTTAAATCGTCCGGGCCAGAGTCTGGCGGGAACGCCCCTTGAACTGTCGGGAGGGCCAGCGGGAATACAAAAATAATGCCTCAGCTGAGACATTAGGGGGAAAAAATGGGGGGTGATAAAAAAGGGGGGCGGGGGGACCTGGTGTGTGTGGGTGGTTTTTTTGTTGTTTGTGTGTGTGTGTGTGTGTGGGGTGCGTGGCGTGCGTGCGGGGCTTGCGTGCGTGCGTGCGTCGTGCGTGTGTTGTGTTTGTGGAGAGAGAGGAGAGAGACAGACGACAGAGAGGGAGAAAAGGGGTGTGTGTATGCCCTGTGTTGTTTGTGTTTTTGGGGTGTGGGGTGTGGTGGTGGCTAAATTTCGAACGAAGGGGTGCGTGGGCGAGTGGGGAGGGGGAAAGGGGAAGTGGGGTAGCGGGTGCGGAAGGAGGGGGCAACCCTTTTTCAAAACCATCCAAATTTTTTAGACGGGCCCATCCAGGAGGAGGGAGGGGGGGAAAACATCGTTCGGTCCCCGGCCTGGATAATTACCTAGAAAATTTCTGTAATTTTGCAGTTTTATTAGTTTTTTTTCTGTCTGTTGGGGGGGGAATATTTAAAAATTAGATAGAGGGGGGGTTAAAAAAGATTGTTAAAAAAAAAA
>JABMCL010002417.1:77500-82500 GCA_018857735.1 Alviniconcha marisindica | reverse complement strand
AGTTTTGGACTTTTGAGGGTGTGAAGATTCCCAGTTTGGGACTTCTGAGGTTGTGAAGATTGACAGCTTTGAACTTTTGAGGGTGTGACGATTCACTGTTCTGGACCTTCGAGGGTGTGACGATTCAGGGTTTTGGACCGAAATTGAGGGTGTGAAGATTCAGTTATGGACGCTGTGTGGGTGTGAAGATTCACAGTTTGGACATTTGAGAGTGTGGCGATTCACAGTTTTTAGCCGTTAAGCGTGTGACGATTCAGTTTCTCACCTTTGAGGGTCTGGAGTTTCACAGTTTTGGATGCTTTGATTGAGTCAGTAACAGTTAGTGGCTACCTTCGAGGGTGTGAAAATTCACAGTTTTGGACCGATTTTGAGGGTGTGAAGATTCAGTCATGGACGCTTTGTGGGTGTGAAGATTCGCAGTTTCAATATTTGCGGGTGTGGCGATTCACAGTTCTGAGCCGTTAAGCGTGTGAAGATTCACACCTTTGAGGTGCGGAGTTTCACAGTTTGGGACGCTTTGATTAAGGGTGTGACGAATCACAGTTTTGAACCCTTGCGCGTGTGAAGATTCACAGTTTGGGACCTTTGAATATGTGGAGATTCAGTTTTGGACCTTTGAAGGTGTGGAGATTTAGATTTGGACCTTTGAAGGTATGGAGATTCAGTTTTGGACCCTAGAAGGTGTGAAAATTCACAGCTTTGGACCTTTGAAGGTGTGAAGATTCACAGCTTTGGACCTTTGAAGGTGTGAAGGTTCACAACTTTGAACACATTGACTGAGGGTTTGTTGGTTTCTATTTACAGTTTTAGACGCTTTGACCGAGAGTGGGGCGATTCACAGTTCTGGTGTCTTAGTGGAGTAAATCTTTAATCTGGACGCCTGAGTGTGTTCAACTGTGTACGCTTAGAGCGTAATCTAGAGATACTTGATGGTGAGGTGGTTCACATATATACAAAAAAAAAAAAAAAAGGAACTTTGAAAGTGGGGATAGTTAAGTTTTGGATGCAGGAGCGTGTAGCTATCGTTTTGCTTCTTCTGACTTCAAGACGCTTGTCATTGGAGTGATTCCCCTTTCTAGACGCTTGGGGTCGGTTTTAGATGCTTGGGGAGTAGTGATTCGGTTGAAAACATTTCAGAGTGGAGGAAATCATTGTCTTTTTCAAGTGATTCGGTTGAGGACATCTGAGTGTGGAGTGATTCGTAGTTTTGAACGTTTGACAGTGCGGCAGCTCTCTTTGTCTGTCTGTCCGTCTGTCTCTCTATCTGTCTATCTGTCTGCTGTTCCCGTCTGTCTGTCTGTCTGTTGTCCGTCTTCTGTCTTCTCTCTCTCCTTTTCTTCTCTTCTCCTCTCTCTCCTTTTTCCCCCTCTTCTTCTCTCTTCCCCTTTTTCCCCTTACTCTGTGTCGGTCTGTCCTCTCTCTCTCTCTCTCTCACTCCAGCTCTCTTTGTCTGTCTGTCTGTCTGTCTCTCTCCAGTCTCTCTCTCTGTCTGTCTGTCTGTCTGTCTGTCTTCGTCTGTCGTCTCTCTCTCTCTCTCTCTCTCTCTCTCTCTCTTCTCTCTCTCTCTCTCTCTTCTCTCTTCTCTCTCTCTCTCTCTCTCTCTCTCAACACACACACACACACACATACACACACACACACACAACACACACAACACACACACACACACAACACACACACACACACACACACACACGAGAAGAGAGAGAGAGAGAGAGAGAGAGAGAGAGAGAGCGTTTGTGTGTGTATATGTGTGTGTGTGTGTGTGTGTGTGTGTGTGTGTGTGTGTGTGTGTGTGTGTGTGTGTGTGTGTGTGTGTGTGTGTGTGTGTGTGAGAGAGAGAGAGAGAGAGACAGACAGACAGACAGCAGACAGACACAGACAGAGACACACAGAGACAGAGAGAGAGAGAGAGAGTGTGTGTGTGTGTGTGTGTGTGGTGTGTGTGTGTGTGTGTGTGTGTGTGTGTGTGTGTGTGTGTGTGTGTGTGTGTGTGTTTCTGTGGAGAGAGAGAGAGAGAGAGACAGAGACAGAGACAGAGACAGAGACAGACAGAGAGACAGAGAGCCTCGGAGGTGAGTTGGGGGAGGGGAGGGGGGGGAGAGAGAGAGAGAGAGAGAGAGAGAGAGAGAGAGAGAGAGAGAGAGAGAGAAGAGAGAGCAACGGAGCCTCACTGCGCCGCACAACACAGCACGCAGCAGACAAAAATCACGTATTCCAACTAAACCCACGACAGCAGCGGCCGGTACTGAGACAAGTCAGTGACAAACGGGCGTTTCTTTGTTTCAGACAATTTACCAGGCGTGGCATCGAGGTGCGTGTGGAATACAGTACTGTCAAGCATTGATCGGTACTGAGTGCTGAGCCCGCTTCTTCAACTAGGCCGTAACAAGGTAACGTCTATCATTCAACGTCTATCATCAGTGTTGCGTCCACTGCCGCACCTGTTACACTGGCCCCGCACCCTGTGAGACAGTGGGCCAGTTTAATGATTGTGCGCCCAGTTCGATCGCGGCCTCTGATTTGTTGAAAGGTTGGCTAACGAATGTAATCGATGCTTTGATTGGCCCACATGCAGTGGTCTTTACCGCCGCCTGTTTGGGTGTACTGGAAGATTGGACGATTCGGTAGAAACAACTGGAGCGAAATTGTGTTGAAGAAGTCCCCTGGCACAGACGCAGTATATATCATAAGTTGACCCGAAAAAGCAAAAACTGCGCAAATATTTCCATTTATTGATCGCTTTTCTCCATTGTCGGGCAGAGTGAGTCACTGCGCTTCGTACGTTTCAAGTGCCTTCTGGGCTATTTCAATATTTTGTAATCGACCGAATTGTGACATGGACCATAGTGTACATATGTCTTTTTACATATGTCTCAATCTTTTTGCATGCGTATACACACGGGGGACCTCGGTTTATAGTCTCACCCGAAGGACTTAAAGGAACTAGCCTTCCCAGATTTGGCGAGAAAATGATTTTCTGTATAAATTTTGATTATTTTATCACTCTTTGTCTGTTACATTTTATTTTATCTGCGGACTAATTTTACCCCCCCCCCTCCCCCCTCCAAAAACACACACAACAACAACAACAAAAGCAAAACAAAATAACAACAACAACAACAACAAAAATCATTCTGAGTTATAAATAAATTAGACTTACAAAACATATATTACAAAAAATATAAAAATACAAAAATCCTGCAATATGTCATCAACAAAAAGTTCTCCACGGAAATAAGAACAACCGGTGACAAAAATGATTTGCAACCCACTTGCCTTTCTTCCGTGACCTGTACGCGAAACTGAGAGCTTCCTGGTTATTCTATCCGTGACGCCAAAGACACTTCGGTGACGTCTAAACGAAGCGCGGGGAAAAGAACGCACAACGCTGTAATGAGCTCGTGAAACAAGTGTTAGTGATGGTGTCCCAAAATGTCACCTCGTAAAACCGATATAAAATCAGCGGCACGTTCAATCACAAACCTTTTACTGCGAATCGTGTTCATTTAAGCCCGCTCCAAGCAGACGAGAAGTTTTAGCCTTTGGGAGGAGGAGAGTTTCTTTTGCCGGCATTGTGTGGTCGTTCTATTAATATTTACAGAATGGAAATGCTTTGTAGTTGTTGCTGTGTTTTTTTACTTCCAATTTGAGGTCCTTGGGGCGCAGATATGATGGTTCACTCTTTGCCGTTGAAGAGCAGAGAAATGTTGGCCCGTGACGTAATGTTATAATCTTCAACCACACAACAGACACTGACTGCCCAACGCAAAATGGCAGCATTCACGCCCGTGTTTCGCAACTTTCAAACAGATTTTTTTTTTTTTTTTTAAACGAGTGAAAAAGATCTCTCTCTCTCTCTCTCTCTCTCTCTCTCTCTCTCTCTCTCTCTCTCTCTCTCTCTCTCTCTCTCTCTCTCTCTCTCTCTCTCTCTCTCTCTGAATGTGTGTGTGTGTGTGTGTGTGTGTGTGTTGTGTGTGTGTGTGTGTGTGTGTGTGTGTGTGTTGTGTGTTGTGTGTGTGTGTGTGTGTGTGTGTATGTGTGTGTGTGTATGTGTGTGTGTGTGTGTGTGTGTGTGTGTGGTGTGTGTGTGTGGTGTGTATGTGTGTGTATGTGTGTGTGTACGTGTGTGTGTGTTCTATTGGTGTGTGTGTGTGTGTGTGTGTGTGTGTGTGTGTGTGTGTGTGTGTGTGTGTGTGTGTGTGTGTGTGTTATAGTGTGGTGTGTGTGTATGTGTGTGTGTGTGTGTGTGTGTTGTGTGTGTGTGTGTGTGTGTGTGTGTGTGTGTGTGTGTGTGTGTATGTGTGTGGTTCTGGGGTGTGTGTTCTATTGGTGTGTGTGTGTGTGTGTGTGTGTGTGTGTGTGTGTGTGTGTGTGTGTGTGTGTGTATGTGTGTGTGTGTGTGTGTGTGTGTGTGTGTGTGTTCTATTGTGTGTATGTATGTGAGTGTGAGTGAGTGAGTGAGTGAGTGAGTGTGTGTGTGTGTGTGTGTGTGTGTGTGTGTGTGTGTGTGTGTGTGTTTTTGTCTGTGTGCTGTGTGTGTGTCTGTGTGTGTGTGTGTCTGTGTTGTGTGTCTGTGTGTTGTGTTTTATTGGTGTGTGTGTGTGTGTGTGTGTGTGTGTGTGTGTGTGTGTGTGTGTGTGTGTGTGGTGTGTGTTGTGTGTGTGTGTGTGTGTGTGTGTGTGTGTGTGTGTGTGTGTGTGGGTGTGTGTGTGTGTGTGTGTTGTGTGTTGTGGTTGAGAGAGAGAGAGAGATACAGAGAGGGAGAGAGAGGGAGTGTGTGTGTGTGTGTGTGTGTGTGTGTGTGTGTGTGTGTGTGTGTGTGTGTGTGTGTGTGTGTGTGTGTGGTCTGTTGGTGTGTGTGTGTGTGTGTGTGTGTGTGTGTGTGTGTGTGTGTGTGTGTGTGTGTGTGTGTGTGTGTGTGTGTTTTATTGAGTGGTGATTGGTGTGTGTGAGAGAGAGAGAGAGAGAGAGAGAGAGAGAGAGATACAGAGAGAGAG
>JABMCL010002417.1:62500-72500 GCA_018857735.1 Alviniconcha marisindica | reverse complement strand
ATATCAGAGAGACAGACAGACAGACAGAGAGAGATTGACTGAATAATTGATTGAACTTTATTTCTCAACGGTGAAGATATTAGCACGAAGGCTGACTCACATATCTGCCGTTGCTACAGTACTACTAACAACCAAGACATTCACAGTGAAATATTTTGTTTTTTTTATTTTTTATTTTTTACTGATGCTGTATTTGTCTATAGCCTTCTGTCATAATATTTCACTGTGAATGTCTTGGTTGTTAGTAGTACTGTAGCAACGGCAGATATGTGAGTCAGCCTTCGTGCTAATATCTTCACCGTTGAGAAATAAAGTTCAATCAATTATTCAGTCAGTCTCTCTCTGTCTCTCTGTGACTCACTCACGGAGACACAGCCAGACAGACAGATACAGAGACGGACAGGGAGAGAGGCAAACAGACTGAGAGAGGAAGAAGAACTTTGTTGTTTACGCTGAGTCAACCATGCCGATTATAAATTATCGGGGCGAAAGAGATAGAAGAAAAAGAGAGAGCTCAGGAGCTGTGTGACAGTCGTGGTGGCCGTCCAGAGCTCCCTAATACATGAGTTTCTCAAGTTAAACTTTTGGACTTTTGAGGGTGTGAAGATTCCCAGTTTTGGACTTTTGAAGGTGTGAAGATCGACAGCTTTGGACTTTTGAGGGTGTCAAGATTGACAGCTTTGGACTTTTGAGGGTGTGAAGATTCCCAGTTTTGGAATTTTGAAGGTGTGAAGATCGACAGCTTTGGACTTTTGAGGGTGTCAAGATTGACAGCTTTGGACTTTTGAGGGTGTCAAGATTCCCAGTTTTTGGACTTTTGAAGGCGTGAAGATTGACAGCTTTGGACTTTTGAGGGTGTCAAGATTGACAGCTTTGGACTTTTGAGGGTGTCAAGATTCCCAGTTTTGTACTTTTGAAGGTGTGAAGATTGACAGCTTTGGACTTTTGAGGTGTGACGATTCACAGTTTTGGACCGATTTTGAGGGTGTGAAGATTCAGCCATGGACGCTGTGTGGGTGTGAAGATTTACAGTTTCGACCTAATACTCCTTAATAATGTCTCTGTGAAAATATAGCAACATTGAACTTAAACTTGAGGAAAAAGAGACAAGACAGATACAGAGAGAGAGAGAGGAGAGAGAGAGAGAGAGAGGAGAGAGAATCAGAGACGCATGGAAAATACGTAGTTAACTTGAGGAAAAAGAGACAAGACAGACGTAGAGAGACAAAGAAAGAGAGGGAGAGATAGGAGAGAATGAGAGACGCATATATAATACGTAGTTAACTTGAGGAAAAAAAGACAAGACAGACACAGAGGAAAAAAGAAAGAGAGAGAAGGAGAGAGGAGAGAATGAGAGTAGTTAATTTGAGGAAAAAGAAAAAAGACACAGACAAAAAAGATAGAGAAAGAGATAGAGAGATAGGAGAGAATGAGAGACGCATATAGACGGTACGTAGGTAACTTGAGGAAAAAGAGACAAGTGAGAGAGAGAAGAAGAAGAAGAAGAAAGAGCGATTGAGATAGGAGAGAATGAGAGACGCATAGACAGTACGTAGTTAACTTGAGGAAAAACAGACAAGACACAGAGAGAAGAAAAGAAGACAGAGACAGAGATAGGAGAGAATGAGAGACGTATGGACAGTACGTAGTTAACTTGAGGAAAAAGAGACAAGACAGACACAGAGAGGCAAAGAAAGAGAGGGAGAGATAGGAGAGAATGAGAGACGCATAGATAATACGTAATTAACTTGAGGAAAAAAAGACAAGACAGACACACAGAGACAAAGAAAGAGAGAGAAAGAGAGAGGAAAGAATGAGAGACGCGTAGACTGTACGTAGTTAACTTGAGGAAAAAGAAAAAAGACACAGAGAAAAAAGAAAGAGAAAGAGATAGAGAGACAGTAGAGAATGAGAGACGCATATAGACGGTACATAGGTAACTTGAGGAAAAAGAGACAAGAGAGAGAGAGAGGGAGAGAGGAAGAAGAAGAAGAAGAAAAGAAAGAGCGAGAGAGATAGGAGAAAATGAGAGACGCATAGACAGTACGTAGTTAACTTGATGAAAAACAGAGAAGACACAGAGAGAAAAAGAAAGAGAGAGATAGGAGAAAATGAGAGATGCATAGGCAGTACGTAGTTAACTTGAGGAAAAAGAGACAAGACAGACACAGAGGCAAAGAAAGAGAGGGAGAGATAGGAGAGAATGAGAGACGCATAGATAATACGTAGTTAACTTGAGGAAAAAAGACAAGACAGACACACAGAGACAAAGAAAGAGAGAGAAAGAGAGAGGAAAGAATGAGAGACGCGTAGACTGTACGGAAAAAGAGACTGAGGAAAAAGAGACTGAGGAAAAAGAGACAAGTGAGAAAAAGAAGAAGAAGAAGAAGAAGAAGAAGAAGAAGAAAGAGCGATAGAGATAGGAGAGAATGAGAGACGCATAGACAGTACGTAGTTAACTTGAGGAAAAACAGACAAGACACAGAGAGAGAAAAAGAAAGAGAGAGATAGGAGAAAATGAGAGATGCATAGGCAGTACGTAGTTAACTTGAGGAAGAAGAGACAAGACAGACATAGAGAGACAAAGAAAGAGAGGGAGAGATAGGAAAGAATGAGAGACGCATAGACAGTACGTAGTTAACTTGAGGGAAAAGAGACAGACACAGAGAAAGAAAGAAAGAAAGAAAGACGGAGAGAGAGGAGGGAATGAGAGACGCATAGACAGTACGTAGTTAACTTGAGGAAAAACAGACAGACAAACAGACAGACAGACAGACTGATTGATTGATTGATTGATTAAACTTTATTTCTCGACGGTGAAGATATTAGCATAAAGGCCGACTCACATATCAGAGAGACAGACAGACAGACAGACAGAGGGAGACAGAGAGGAGAGAAGGAGAGACGCATAAACAGTACGATGGCCACGATCACATGGCAGTTCTTTCAATAATTTCTACCATTACCTTTTTTCATAGCGCTGTATTCGTAGCCTCAACGATGACAAACTGCGTGGCAGCTAACTACGCAAACGTGTCTAGGGTAGCTGTCTGATTAGGTTCGAGTTGTCTGTGTGGATCCAGCGATTTGTGATGTATCGTGGGTTGATGTAGGCTGGTGGTGATGTGTGTGTGTGGGTGGGGTGTTGTGTGTGTGTGGTGTGGTGTGTGTGTGTGTGTGTGTGTGTTGTGTGTGTGTGTGTGTGTGTGTGTGTGTGTGGTGTTGTGTGTGGTGTGTGCTGTGTGTGTGTGTGTGTGTGTGTGTGTGTGTGTGTGTGTGTGTATGTGTGTGTGTGTAGTGTGTGTGTGTGTGTGTGTGTGTGTGTGTGTGTGTGTGTGTGTGTGTGTGTGTATGTGTGTGTTGTGTGTAGTGTAGTATGTGATGTAGTGTGTTGTGTGTGTGTGTAGGTGCGTGGTGAGTGTCGTGCGTGGTGTGTGCTGCGGGGTGGTGGGGGGGGTGGGGGATGTCCTTGGAAGGTGGGCAAGAGGAATATGTTTTCTGCTGTGAGAATTTATCTTACTCATTTGTTTTACATTTTTTAATCCAGTATGTTTATTATTATCAAAATGCTTTTGATGTTGCTCTGAGGATCTCTTTACATGTTGTTGTTTGCAATTAGGATCCTTTAGCAGTTAGCAGAACTGACATGTGAGGGATAATTAAAGTGTATTGGCTTGACTGACTATACTTCTACGATGACTATACGACATAGTAGCTATCTACTTATACCTCTACGATGACTACGGCATACCGGCTTTTCGCTACGATGACTAGGGCGTACCGGCTTTTTTCCTAGTCGCTACGATGACTACGGTATACCGACTTTTTCCTAGCCGCTACGATGACTACGGTATACCGGCTTTTTTCCTAGCCGCTACAATAATTACGGCATACCGGCTCTTTTCCTAGCCGCTACAATAACTACGGCATACCGGGTCTTTTCCTAGCCGCTACGATGACTACGATTTTTTCCTAGCCGCTACGATGAGTACGTTTTTTTCCTAGCCGCTACGATGAGTACGTTTTTTTCCTAGCCGCTACGATGACTACGATATACCGGATTTTTCCTAGCTGCTACGATGACTACGGTATACCGGCTTTTTCCTAGCCGCTACGATAACTACGGCATACGGGCTCTTTTCCTAGCCGCTACGATGACTACGGCATACGGCTCTTTTCCTAGCCGCTACGATGACTACGGTATACCGGCTTTTTCCTAGCCGCTACGAGGACTGCGATTTTTTCCCCAGCCGATATGATGACTACGGCTTTTCCCCTAGCCGCTATGATGACTACGGCTTTTTCACGTTTAGCCGCTAGATGACTATTTCACGCGTGTACTCGGCTTTTCCTAGCCGCTAGATGACTACGGCTTTTTTACAGCTACGATACCGGTGCTATCCGAGTGACTACAACATAGCAGCCTTTTCGTAGCTTCTTCAGATTACTTCTGCACAGTGCCTGTATTTGTAGCCTCCAAGATAACTACGGCATAGTGCCCCCCACCCACACATCCCTCAACCCGCCCCCTTAGGAAAGTTTCCTGTCAAGCCTGTATTTGTGTAGCTTCCACGATGACTACAGCATAGTATCCCTCCCCCCGACCCCCCCCCCCCCACACCACGCGCCCTCCCTCCTCCCACAGTGCCTGTTTTGAGCCTCAGTAATATGTTCCTCCCCCAAGCCCCCCATAAAGCTGTCAACCTACAGTCGCATAGATCCCCCCCACCCGCCCTCTCTCTCTCCCACTCACACCCCAGTCTGTTTGACCTCGATAACACGTGCATGTCCCACCCCGCAAGTTTCTGACTTCACATTGAACCCCCTCCCCCCCGCCCCCTCTCTCCTCCCTCCCACCTCCCCCCACCCCCACCCCCACCCCCCATCCCCCAGTGCCTGTATTTGTAGCCTCCAAGATAACTACGGCATAGTGTCCCCCCCTCAACCGCCCCCGCCAAAAGTTTCCTGTCAAGCCTGCCTTCCACGATGACTTCCCCCTCGCCCACACACACACACACACGCACCCATCCTCCGGAGAGGTTCCTGTCAAGATGTCCGCGTCCAGGAGGACAGGTCAACAGACTGAAGCGACAACACAGCTTCTCGTTCGTCACATATGGACACTTAGACTCGGTTAGAGCGCCTGTGAGACCCGCTTAAAGGAGAACCAAACCGGAGAGAGCCGGTTCGGCCTAGCGGTAAGGCGTCAGGCTGGTAAGCGGAAGGACCTCGGTTCGATACCGCTTCGGCTCTCCTTTCTCTTCAGAAAGGTTGTGGTTTGTGGACACCGTTTCGTGACTTTGTCCATCACTTCCTACTGAAACATTAAAATGGCTCTCATCGCTGCCCGTCTTAATGCAGGGGTCATTCTGGTGGTGACAGTGTAGCGATAGATATATAACCTCCCTCTTTTCCCACCTTCATACCCCCTTCCCCCCCCCCCCCCCCCCTCCCCGTCTCTAATAAGCCTTATGTTTTCTGTGTTTATTTACTTATTTAGAAGCAGTGTGAGCGGCCGGTTTGGGCCTGGAGCTAAAGCCCGTTTTTAATTGGGCGAACATTTGTTCGCGAACATAGCTGGGAGTATTCGGCGATTATAGTTGGTTCTTAATTGGGCGAACTTTTGCTTCGCGAATACAGTTCGGGGTATTCGTCGAATTGCGACGAAGCTATATTCGGGGTCCGAAAAGCTTCGCTCAACATGTTCTGGGAATATTCGCCCAGTTCGACGAATCTTGTCTCTGATTGGCTGAGAGCAGAAAGCTCTCCTGTGGATGAGGAAGAAAGAAAAAGAAAAATGGACGAGGTGTCGCTGGGTACTTCATTCGCTTCGGAGGGAATGTTTTATTTGTTGACTTGTGGGAGGCGCAGCCTTGTCTCTGGGATCCAGAATGATATAGTAGTTAGTTGAATTACCCTGTGAGGGATGATTAAAGTATATTGACTCGACCTGACCGTAGCCTACATTTTCGATCATGCTGTCTGCTGCGCTTCTGCCGCGAGTTCAGCCTGAAGCTTGCATCTCATTATAAGCCAGTTAAGAGCGAAGTTTAGTTCGTGGAACTCTCCGAAGATATGTTCGGCGAACAAACACTTCGCCCAGTTAAGAACGGGCTTAAGTTTGTGTGGTGTGTGGACACTGCCTTTGGGACTTTGTCCCTTACAGTCAATGAAGCATTGAAACGGCTCTCATTGCTGCCCGTCTTACTACGGGAGTCATTCGGGCGGTGACAATGTAGCCTTAGGTATATAGTCTCCCTCTTCCCCCCACCTCCTGGGATTTCTTCTTCCCCCTCACTCGATTTTCTTCGCCCTGCATGTTAAAAATCGTCGTTTGAAAGTCTCGGAAGAACTTCCGAGAGTGCTACCATTTTCAGCCCACAGCAGACTGTGTCCGTGACGTCATAAACATAGCCAGCGGCATGCGTGGCAAGAGTATCAAATACGTCACGAGCTAACCCTCCCCTCCCCCTCTCTCTCTCTTTCTCTCTCTCTCTCCTGAGTATTAAAGTTTACTATTAAAATTCTATCAGTCAATCTCTCTGTCTCTGTGTTTCTGTCTCTCTCTTCCTCTGTGTGTCTCTGTTTCTGTCTGTGTCTATCTCTGTCTCACTGTGTCTCTGTCTCTGTCTCTGTCTGTCTCTCTGTCTCTGTCTGTCCCTCTGTCCCTCTGTCCCTGTCTGTCTGTCTGTCTGTCTGTCTGTCTGTCTGTCTGTCTGTCTTCTCTCTCTCTCTCTCTCTCTCTCTCTCTCTCTCTCTCTCTCTCTCTCTCTCTCTCTCTCTCTCTCTCTCTCTCTCTCTCTCTCTCTCTCTCTCTCTCTCGTTTTCAGACAGCTTTTGTCTCCGCCTCTGTTCTCCTTTAACTGCACAGGGAGCTAGGCTAGAGAGAGCCACCACCATCGGTCACTGGTTCAATTAGTGACTGGGCAGCGTGTCCCGGTGGCGGGAAGCTTGTCCCGCAGGACAGTGAATTGATTTTTGTTGCGGGCAAAGGACGGGACATTGCGGTCTACATGGCCACGGGACAATTCATTCGTGTTTTTTCCTTGCCAAAGAGCGGCTTGTACCCTCGGTGCAGATATGTATTCAGGGACTGGTCTGGGCCCGTATGTATGAAGAGCAAATAAAGTTAAAGGCGGATCGCCTCCAATCCCCTGTGAGCCGGTTTGGCCTAGCGGTAAGGCGTTAGGCTGGTAAGCGGAAGGACCTCGGTTCGATACCGCCTCGGCTCTCCTTTCTCTTCAAAAAGGTTGTGGTTTGTGGACGCTGTCCTGTGACTTTGTCCATCACTTCCTCCTGAAACATTAAAATGGCCCTCATCAGTCGCTGCCCATCTTAATGCAGAAGTCATTCTGGTGGTGACAGTGTAGCGATAGGTATATAATCTCCCTCTCCCCCACCTCCAAACCCCCCCCCCCCCAACTCCCCGTCCCTAATAAGCCGTACGGTTTCTGTGGACGTTAAGCACCATGTTTACTTACTTAGCTCTAACCCCGATCAGCCGAAGACTCCGTAAGTCTGGCTGTTCTTGCTCCAGGTACCATAGTTCAGGAGCTGTGTGAGAGTCGAGGTTGCCGTCCTGAGCTGTCCGTCCTAACGAGCCTTCTGGTTTCCGTGGACGTAAAGCTATACTGAACCGTGCTTCGGCATTGGTCTCAGCTTGTCGCTAATACGTCAACTGACATCTGAGGACATTAAGCAACACTTCCTACCTACCTACCAGTTTCAGGACATAGTTCAGGAGCTGTGTGAGAGTCGAGGTGGCCGTCCTGGGCTGTCCGTCCTAACGAGCCTTCTGGTTTCCGTGGACGTAAAGCTATACTGAACCGTGCTTCGGCATTGGTCTCAGCTTGTCGCTAATACGTCAACTGACATCTGAGGACATTAAGCAACACTCCTACCTACCAGTTTCAGGCATGTTCGAGCTGTGTGAGAGTCGAGGTGGCCGTCCTGGGCTGTCGTCCTAACGAGCCTCTGGTTTCCGTGGACGTAAAGCGGCTATATTGAACCGTGCTTCGGCATTGGTCTCAGCTTGTCCCTAATACGTCAGCCGACATCTGAGGACATTAAGCAACACTGCCTACCTACCAGCTCCAGGTAGAGGAAATGAGGCTATTACTCTGAAACGCGTTTAGGCCTGGCGGGATAGTCGTACTAATTTGCGCTCCACGCGTACGGCCTTTCCCACTGGCGTCACCGTTTAGAAGATGAACACGATTACGGGGGCTATTTATTCTTTGCACATAATTATGATCCCAGGATGGTCCGTTTTGCTAATCAGAAGTGTTAATTTTGAGGACATTGATCACTGGTGGTGGTAATTATCAAGACTCGGTCAACTGTTTTTGGTTGTTGTTGTTGTTGTTGTTGTTGTTGTTGTTGTTGTTGTTGTTGTTGTTGTTGTTGAGAAGTGTTAGGTACTGGGTCCCCCACCCTGAGACTAAGGATCGAGAGAGAGAGAGAGAGAGAGAGAGAGAGAGAGAGAGAGAGAGAGAGATGGCACAGAGAGAGAGATGGCACAGAGAGAGACAGACAGACAGACAGACAGAGACAGAGACACAGAGACACAGAGACAGACAGAGACACAGAGAGAGAGAACCTCATCCTATTGTGTGGTTCAGGCGTGATTGTTAACTCCCTTGACTTTTACCCGGCATCGCTTCAGTCCCTTGACTGTTTTTTACTTCCGGTACGTACTTTCTTCACTTTGGAAGGCGGTGACAGTGAATTCTCGAAGTTTACAGTGCTAGTTTTAAAGGCATCTTTGAAGGCCCGTAGTCAGAGTGTGTCTGGCAACAAGCAAGAACTTGTTGCGCGTGCTGTATAGGATGCCCCCCCCAACTCCCACCACCACCGCTCCACCTCCCCAAAAGGTACCCCCTCCACGCAGTCGCGATCTCAGGTCAGCCGAAAAACGATGCAAAGACACCTTTTTTCATCCTCCATCACCTTTCCCCTGAAATTCTCACCAACGCAACAGTAGTGAATTTTTTTCCTATCCTCCATCACTTTAGTTTGAATTTTCCCATCACCTTTCCCTTTCTAATTCTTGCAAACACAACAGTAGCGACATTTTCCCCCCCATCCTCCATCACCTTTCCTTTTGTAATTCTTGCAAACACAACAGTAGCGACATTTTTCCCCATCCTCCATCACCTTTCCTTCTGTAATTCTTGCCAACACAACAGTAACGACATTTTTTCCATCCTCCATCACCTTTCCCTTGTAATCCTTGCAAACGCAATAGTGGTGGCATTTTTTTACATCCTCCATCACCTTTCCCTTGTAATCCTTGCCAACACAACAGCAGTGACATTTCCCCCCAATCCTCCATCACCTTTCCTTTTGTAATTCTTGCAAACACAACAGTAGTGATTTTTTCCCCCATCACCTTTCCCTTTGTAATTCTTACAAACACAACAGTAGCGACATTTTTCTCTCTCCATCCTCCATCACCTTTCCTTCTGTAATTCTTGCCAACACAACAGTAACGAAATTTTTTTCCATCCTCCAACACCTTTCCCTTGTAATTCTTGCCAACACAACAGCAGTGACATTATTTCCACCCCCCATTACTTTTCCCTTGTAATTCTTGCAAACGCAACAGTAGCGACATTTTTTTCCTCCATCCTCCATCATCTTTCCGTTGTAATTCTTGTAAACGGAACAGCAGCGCCTTTTTTTCTTTCTTTCTTTTTTCTTTTTTTCTTTTTTTCTTTTTCTTTTTTTCTCTTCATCCTCCATCACTACCTTTCCCCTTGTAATGTTTGCCAATGCAACAGTAGTGCCTTCTTTTTTCTTTTCTTTTTATCTCTCTCCATCCGCCATCACCTTAATTTCCCCTATAATTCTTCCCAAGGCAACAGCCAGTAAGAGCATTCTGCACAGCCAGGCTCCTGCCAGAAATGAACCCTGACTCTCGCCTTATTCCAGCGGCAGTAGAGTAGCCCGGACCGAAAGCAGGCGACTGCTGGCAATTACCAATTAATACGGACCCAAC
>JABMCL010002417.1:42500-47500 GCA_018857735.1 Alviniconcha marisindica | reverse complement strand
TCGAGTTTAGTTCCAGTTCGCTCGCTCTCTCGCTCGCGTTAGCTGTACAGTCTTTGCTCGGAGTACACGACCATGGCTTGTGCGGCCAGAAACAACGCGTAACTGGTGGAGAAGGGGGTGGGTGGGGTTGAAGGGGGGGACGGGGGAGCTTTAAAAAAGTTGAAATTTGAGGTTGAGAGGGGGAAAGAGAGTCCGCGTCTTCTTCTTCGGTTGTGTGCCGAGTAAACGTATTGTTCAGTCATCCGCGTCTTCTTCTTCGGTTGTGTGCCGTATAAACATATTGTTCAGTCATCCACGTCTTCTTCTTCGGTTGTGTGCCGAGTAAACGTATTGTTCAGTCATCCGCGTCTTCTTCTTCGGTTGTGTGCCGAGTAAACGTATTGTTCAGTCATCCGCGTCTTCTTCTTCGGTTGTGTGCCGTGATGAACGGACAGATTCACCGAAGGTTCGGAGGTTTTTAAATCACGTGTATTATATGTAGGTTCTCCTAATCTCCAAACGAATTCGAAGTTTTCTTTGAAAGCTCTTCGCCCCGATACAACCCGTGCTGGTTGACCGGGCGTAAAACACCAAGTTACTTACTTACTTACTTACTTACTTTTGAAAGCTCATAGGTGAGAATATGGGACTGAGCAGGAATTAACTGACTGACCGTCTTGGCCTGTTGACACTCACTCGACACACAAGTGAAGGGGAAGCTCTACGGGCCTGTGGACAACGTGTGGAGAACCTCCAGCGTACTAACGTTGGGCAGCGTGTAGAACCTCCAGCGTACTAACGTTGAGCAGCGTGGAGAACCCCCAGCGTACTAACGTTGAGCAGCGTGGAGAACCCCCACCGTACTAACGTTGAGCAGCGTGGAGAACCCCCACCGTACTAACGTTGAGCAGCGTGGAGAACCCCCACCGTACTAACGTTGAGCAGCGTGGAGAACCCCCACCGTACTAACGTTGAGCAGCGTGGAGAACCCCCACCGTACTAACGTTGAGCAGCGTGGAGAACCCCCACCGTACTAACGTTGAGAAGCGTGGAGAACCCCCACCGTACTAACGTTGAGAAGCGTGGAGAACCCCCACCGTACTAACGTTGAGCAGCGTGGAGAACCCCCACCGTACTAACGTTGAGCAGCGTGGAGAACCCCCACCGTACTAACGTTGAGCAGCGTGGAGAACCCCCACCGTACTAACGTTGAGAAGCGTGGAGAACCTCCAACCTACTAACGTTGAGCAGCATGGAGAACCTCCAGCCTACTAACGTTGAGCAATGTGGAGAACCCCCAGCCTACTAACGGTGAGCAGCGTACGCCAGAGTTGCCGGAGTTCCTGTCAGAGCGACCGACGACCAAGAGCTACCAGAGTTCCTGTCTGAGCGACCGACGACCAAGAGCTACCGGAATTCCTGTCAGAGCGACCGACGACCAAGAGCTACCGGAGTTCCTGTCAGAGCGACCGACGACGAAGTAGAGCTACCGGAGTTCCTGTCTGAGCGACCGACGACCAAGAACTACCGGAGTCAGTGTCAGGGCGACCGACGACCAAGAGCTACCAGAGTTCCTGTCAGGGCGACCGATGACCAAGAAGATCCAAAGAGCGAAACCTTTCAGCGAAACGTAAGCCACAACAATAAACCGGGATTTTTCCCAGCTGGCACCAGCGCTGCTTTTCTGTCGGTGTTCTGTGACAACTTCTGTCCGCCAGAAGAAAAAAAAGAAAAAAAAAAAAAAAAAAAACAGCAACCAAAAACGAGAAACGATGGAAGTCGATTCCACGTCAGGGAGTGTCAGCGCTAAGGACAAAAGCACCGACGACACCCCCAGCAGCAGCGGCGATGACAACGTCAAATCGTCGTCGCCGAACAAACCCCCCGCTGAGCCTTCCTCCGCAGCCGAAACTCTCCCCGGTTCCAAGACCTCCGCCAAAACGGACCAATCAGACGGCGATTCAGACCCGACGAACCAATCAGCTTCAGGACAGGAAAACAAGGAACCCGATCCGAAAGGAAGGGACGAGGTTGAAAATCCAGGTCCCGCGCCCAAGTCGACCAATGGCAACGCGCCTGGTTCTCCGAAAGTTCAGTTCGGCGCCGGGACGAAGGAGAGGGACGGTATCGTGAAGGGAGGAAGTGCGGTTACCCAGGAGTGTTCAAAGGTGAGGAGGCTTCGCAGTCTCTGTCTGTCTGTTTGTCTGTTTAGTTAGGGCTTCGCGGGGTTTGTCTGTTTTGGGTTTGGGCTGGAGCGAACGTGCTGTGTTACCCAGTGAGTGTGCAAAGGTGAGGAGGCTTCGCAGTCTACTGTCTGTCTGTTTGTCTGTTTAGTTAGGGCCTCGTCAGTTTGTGTCTGTTTCGGGTTTGAGTCCGCAGCGAGCCTGCTATGTTACCCAGTGAGTGTGCAAAGGTGAGGAGGCTTCACAGTCTACTGTCTGTCTGTTTAGGGCCTCGTCAGTGTCTGTTTCCGGTTTGAGTCTGGAGTGAACGTGCTGTGTTACCCAGTGAGTGTGCAAAGGTGAGGAGGCTTCGCAGTCTACTGTCTGTCTGTTTGTCTGTTTAGTTAGGGCTCTCGTCGGGTTGTGTCTGTTTCCGGTTTGAGTCTGGAGCGAACGTGCTGTGTTACCCAGTGAGTGTGCAAAGGTGAGGAGGCTTCGCAGTCTACTGTCTGTCTGTTTGTCTGTTTAGTTAGGGCCTCGTCAGTTTGTGTCTGTTTCGGGTTTGAGTCCGCAGCGAGCCTGCTATGTTACCCAGTGAGTGTGCAAAGGTGAGGAGGCTTCACAGTCTACTGTCTGTCTGTTTAGGGCCTCGTCAGTGTCTGTTTCCGGTTTGAGTCTGGAGTGAACGTGCTGTGTTACCCAGTGAGTGTGCAAAGGTGAGGAGGCTTCGCAGTCTACCCGTCTGTTTGTCTGTTTAGTTAGGGCCTCGTCGGGTTGTGTCTGTTTCCGGTTTGAGTCTGGAGCGAACGTGCTGTGTTACCCAGTGAGTGTGCAAAGGTGAGGAGGCTTCGCAGTCTACTGTTTGTCTGTTTAGTTAGGGTCTCGTCAGTTTGTGTCTGTTTCGGGTTTGAGTCCGGAGTGAACCTTCTGTTATCCAGCGAGTATGAGGTTGTGTCCCTGTCTGTCTGTCAATGGCCCTGTTTGTGTCTGTTTTAAAGGTTTGTGTCCGGAGTGAACATTCTCTCTCTCTCTCTCTCTCTCTCCCCTTTCTCAGAGAGAGAGAGGGGGGGGGGCGGGGGGGGGGGTTTGTGTCTTTAGGGTTTGAGTTCGGAGCCCTGAACCCGTTATGTTACCCAGTGAGTGTGCAAAGGTGAGGCTTTGTAGCGCGCATGCACGCACGCACGCACGCACGCACGCACGCACACGCACGCACGCACACACACGCAGAGACAGAGAGAGAGAGAGAAACAAACGAACAAATAAGCAAAAAACAATCAGACAACCATTGAAACAGAATAAATTGTGTACTGTGTGGTTTGTGATCATGTGCGCGCTGTGCTCTGTTTTGCCACAGATGTAAGATACAGACGTCTTCTATCGACCGTACAAGATTTAGCTCTGTCGACCCGATATCGTCTTACGCAGATCTCACTCTTTTTCTTCTTTTTCTTTTCATTATAATATAAAATCATGCAGGAACCACATCCGATTCCAGCGCTAGACTTCTGTCCGGATCTTGGAAAAAGAACAAAAGAAAAAAGATTTCGTCTTGTGGATTACGTTTTAAATCAATAAATTCTCTCTCTCTCTCTCTCTCTCTCTCTCTCTCTCTCTCTCTCTCTCTCTCTCTCTCTCTCTCTCTCTCTCTCTCTCTCTCTGCTTTTTCTTCTTCTTTTCTTCTTCTTTTGTATGTTGAAGCATAGAAAACAAGGAGCCGCAACCACGAAAAGCAAAAAACGCATTAGGTTTGAACACCTTGAAACAGAGAGTACATCACAAACCCTAGGAATGAAAAGCAAAAAACGCATTAGGTTTGAACACCTTGAAACAGAGAGTACATCACAAACCCTGGGAATGAAAAGCAAGAAACGCATTAGGTTTGAACACCTTGAAACAGAGAGTACATCACAAACCCTGGGAATAATAAGCAAGAATCGCATTAGGTTTGAACACCTTGAAACAGAGAGTACATCACAAACCCTGGGAATGAAAAGCAAAAAAACGCATTAGGTTTGAACACCTTGAAACAGAGAGTACATCACAAACCCTGGGAATGAAAAGCAAAAAAACGCATTAGGTTTGAACACCTTGAAACAGAGAGTACATCACAAACCCTCGGAATGAAAAGCAAGAAACGCATTAGGTTTGAACACCTTGAAACAGAGAGTACATCAGAAAGCCTGGGAATGAAAAAATAAAGCGAAGTAAATTTTTGTTTTCCTTTTATTTACTTTTACGATTTTACAAAGTTAAGTGTGTGTTGTTGTTTTTTGGTGGTGTTTTTCATATTAATATAACATGATACGCCTAACTGGATCTATGAGGTTGACAGGGTGTTAAAAAAATTAAAAAATTAAGCCATAAGTAAAAACAAGACCAAGATCTTAATAACTTACCCCAGATTAGTCTACTTCAAGAATTCATTGCAACGTGAAATAAATGATGCGTATTCTATAGGTAGCACTCAAATAAGCTTACTGCTTTTGCGTTTCCTGTACTTATTTGTCGAGCTTATGATCACGATGAATGAATACATCTTTGTTTAAACCCAATAAATGACGCCACTCGCCTGCTAAGCCCCACGAATCCGAACGGAAATATTTGAGCTTCTGCCTCCTCATCCTCTCATGCCACTTCCTCCTTATTCATCCCCTTCGTCCTTCCATCCCCCCCCCCCCCCCCCCCCCCCCCCCCAACCCCCATGGCCGAGTAACTGCTCAGATCCACCCATTCTTCCATCCACCCCACCATCCATCCGTCCTCTCTGCTGAAGTGTAAGTATGGATTTTCATGGCGACGGTAACGCTACACAACACACCCCGAAATCCACGGAGACAGATTTTGTGGAGCTGCACTGAG
>JABMCL010002417.1:20000-25000 GCA_018857735.1 Alviniconcha marisindica | reverse complement strand
AGACTGTCTGACCCGCGGTTACACTAGATTGTCTGACCCGCGGTTACACTAGATTGTCTGGCCCGCGGTTACACTAGATTGTCTGACCCGCGGTTACACTAGATTGTCTGACCCGCGGTTACACTAGATGTCTGACCCGCGGTTACACTAGATTGTCTGACCCGCGGTTACACTAGATTGTCTGACCCGCGGTTACACTAGATTGTCTGGCCCGCGGTTACACTAGATTGTCTGACCCGCGGTTACACTAGATTGTCTGACCCGCGGTTACACTAGACTGTCTGACCGGTTTCCTTGAACCACCCTCACTACCTTGTAGATGCCACACCGGTTTCAGCGGTGAAAACTGCAGTCAAGCGCGATCATTGTGTCTCAGTGTTGCCTGTGGCTGAACTTGCACTTCAAGTGTGGCTTGCTGCCAAAGTGGACCCCCCCAAAAAAGTGAGAGAAAAAAAAGAAGAGGAAATTCTCTTCTTTCGTCCCAGCAGTCACGATGGACCTCGGAGATGTTTCAGTCTAGTTGTTACCATGCGTTTGTGCTGCGTATGGCGACGACGGTAATAACAGTAACGGTACCAACAACAACAACAACAATATACTTTATTAATCCCAGTGGGATTAATTATTTTTTAATTAAAAACTTTTCATTAAAAGGCGCTCTGTTCAAAATATCATGAATCTAATAATTATAAAAAATAAAATATTATATTAATTTTTATGATGTATTAATTTATTTTATAATTTTTAAAAATACCAAAAAATTATATATATAAAAAAAAAAAATATTAAAATCTAACGATAATAATAAAATAAAGCGTGGACTTTTCTTCGTGATTGCAGCCACAGTATGCCATAAACGCTCCTCACGTGTTCCTCCAGCTCTGCTGTTGTTGGTTTTTATAAATGCATGTATGTTTTAACTATTCCATCTCCTCAGTGTCTGTGCCATTCTGTTTACTACTCCCCATATTCTGCCACAGTTCAGTCGCTGCGGTTGTTTTATGCCGGTTTGTATTTTAACTATCATTTGGTTTAAACAAAAATTTATTCGAGACGAAATAAACAAACAAAAAAATCATTATGAGCTCATCAACAAGCTATAGCTTATAGGCGATGAGCTCCTGCAGTTGGAAAAAACAACAATGTATGGCGGACGAATCACTTCGCTATCAATAAATGAGACGTAACAAAAAAAAATAACAACAATAAAAACAAAAAACAAGAGGAAACAAAAAAGAAACAAACCAACAACAATAACGAAACACAAGAACACGAACAGTCACTAGAAAACAGTCAAAACAAATTGTAGTTGAAAAAACAAACCAATGTTAACTATCCTTTATATATACATCTCTCTTCAGTGTCAGTGCCAGTGCCAGTGCCAGTCTGTCAGTTTTTCGTCCTGAATGTTAAGTTTGTGTTCATTGCGACAAGCAAACAAGTCCATTTTCTGCACGAGAAGCATATTTCTTGGAAAATGGAAAGCGGCGTGACTGACTTCCATTTCACTGGCTCGTTGCTCGTTGCTTAACGGGCGCTTCCGGTGTGCGCGCGTCGATCCGCGGCGCAGTGGAGCTGCGCAGCCTCTTGTATGTACCTAGGTAGGTAGGTAGGTAGTGTTGCTTAATGTCCTCAGATGTCAGTTGACATATTAGGGACAAGCTGAGACCAGTACCGAAGCATGGTTCAATATAGCTTTACGTCCACGGAAACCAGAAGGCTCGTTAGGACGGACAGTCCAGGATGGCCACCTCGACTCTCACGCAGCTCCTGAACTATGTGTATGTACCTAAGTAAACATGGCGCTTAACGTCCACAGAAACCATGAGGCAGGAGATTATATACCTATCGCTACACTGTCACCACCAGAATGATTCCTGCATTAAGATGGGCAGCGATGAGAGCCATTTTAACGTTTCACTGAGTAGGAAGTGACGGACAAAGTCACAGGACAGTGTCCACAAACCACAACCTTTTTGAAGAGAAAGGAGAGCCGAAGCGGTATCGAACCGAGGTCCTTCCGCTTACCAGCCTACCGCCTTACCGCTAGGCCAAACCGGCTCACCTGTGTGTACCTGGGGCCATGGACCTATATATATATATATATATATATATATACATATAGGTCCATGCCTGGGGCTGCCGAGACTGTGGACAGCCCAGTCTGTCAGAGTTCAGGAGCTGTGAGAAAGTCGAGGTGGCCGTCGTGGGCTCCCCGTCCCTAATAGTCCTTATGGTCTTTCAGGACGTGAAGCAACATTAAATTTGAAGAAGTCCGGTGTGACTCAGCTGGGTCCAAGCAAAGATCTCCCCAACAGACACAGACGAGTGCCCATGCAACACGGGATTCGATCGGTAGACTCGGCTGGGCTCATTTTCCAGTCAGTCATGCTCCACCAGTTCAGTGAAGGGCGGCTACATCAAACGGCTGTCCCACCGGCCTCTATAATGACAGTAATAATGTACATTTATCATGCGCTCATCAACGCCCTGAGCGCTCACATGATACATATTAATCTAAATACAATATTCTATATACACACGTAGAGCACAGTCTTATCAAAACAATTTACATAAAGTATTGTATGGAAAAACCAGTAAGCACACATACACACACACACCTCACACAACACACACACACACCACACACCACACACACAACACACACACACACACACACACCCACACACACCGCAGCAGCACGCACGCACACGCACCACCACGCACACCCCCACACACACACACACAACACACACACACACACACCCAACACACACACACACACACACACACACACACACACACACACACACACACACACACACACACACACACACACACAACACACACACACACACACACACACACACACACACACACACACACACACACACACACACACACACACACACACACACACACACACACACACACCACACACACACACACACACACACACAACACACACAACACACCCACACACACACACACACACACACACACACACACACACACACACACACACACACAACACACACACACACACACACACACACACACACACACACACCACACACACACACACACACACACACACACACAACACACACACACACACACACACACACACACACACACACACACACAACACACACACACACACACACCACACACACACACACACACACACACACACACACACACACACACACACCACACACACACACACACACACACACACACACACACACACACACACTGACTGTAGCAGAAACTGGGTACTGATATTAGTTGGGGCGAAAATGCTGTGAGAAGAGGAAGATTTTCAGTTTGGCTTTAAAAGATGACAGTGTTGAGCAGTATCAGTCTAAGGTTTTGTGGGAGTGAATTCCATGTCTCTAGAAGATAAGGATGGGAGTGAATTCCGTATCTCTACAAGATAAGGATGGGAATGAATTCCGTATCTCTACAAGATAAAGATGGGAGTGAATTCCGTATCTCTACAAGATAAAGAAGGGAATGAATTCCATATCTCTACAAGATAAAGATGGGAGTGAATTTCGTATCTCTACAAGATAAAGATGGGAATGAATTCCGTATCTCTACAAGATAAAGATGGGAATGAATTCCGTATCTCTACAAGATAAAGATGGGAATGAATTCCGTATCTCTACAAGATAAAGATTCCCCCACAGACACAGACGACTGGTTGATTGATGACAGCTTTTAAATAGCGCTATTCTCCGCTGTCGAGCAGACTCGCCGCGCTCTTGTCGCTTGTGATTCTGAAGTTGATCTGTTAATGGTCAGAAAAATACTCATCGCTTTTTGTGTGTGTGTGTGGTTGTTGTTTTTTGGTGTGTGTGTGTGTGTATGTGTGTGGTTTTTTGGGTTTTTGTTTTGTTTTTGTTTTTGTTCACATTCATCCAATTTTTTTCCCTTCGCTTGGAGTTCCTGTGAGTGACATGCAAACCAAAATACCTGCTTCAGTCTTCTTCTTTTTCTTCTTGTATAATTTCTGATCATTCCTTTTCCAAACCTTTCGGTCTTGGTCGTTCGTTGCATTGATTCAATGATTGTCGAATTTACCACAAGATTAATTCCGATGTTTGATGCTTCTTCCGTTATTCATTGCAATGTTTGCAGGCGTTCGAAGCAGCTTTCCGCCCGAGAGTGCATTTGCATACTAATTATTCCATGACTGACGTTTTCTTCGTATTTATCAAGTGCTCCCGACCACTGCACCAGTTCCTTGGGGAAATTGTGAGAAAACAAAAACAAAAACAACTTCACGAACACGTACCGTGTGTTTTTGCTCTCTCTCTCTCTCTCTCTCTCTCTCTCTCTCTCTCTCTCTCTCTCTCTCTCTCTCTCTCTCTCTCTCTCTCTCTCTGTTTTTGTTCTCTCTCTCCCTCTCTCTGTCTTTGTTATCTCTCTCTCTCTCTCTGTTTTTGCTCTCTCTCTCTCTCTCTCTCTCTCTCTCTCTCTCTTTCGCTCTCTCTCTCTCTCTCTCTCTCTCTGTTTTGCTCTCTCTCTCTCTCTCTCTCTCTCTCTCTCTCTCTCTCTCTCTCTCTCTCTCTCTCTCTCTCTCTCTGTAGGTGGGGACGGAGGGGTTCCGGCAGACTGATCAGAGTTATTGCCCTGGAACGAAACTTGATATTCAACGCCGGACCCAACTCGCTGAATTTGACCAATCGATTTATTTTTTAGGTGTGGGGGGGGGGGTGGGGGGTATTTTTATGAATGAATTCAGGGGGCTCGTCGTAGTTCGATGATCAACTTTTCTGCGAAAAGACGCTTCTTCTTTTTTAACCCCTTCACTGCCATGATGTCACTTGAAAAAGACCAGTAAACCGAGTGCGCAATTTCAAACCTTTAAGCCTTTGTTTTCCCTCCTTTTTCGCACTAGCACGTTTTCGAAAAGGACTTTCACCACAACGCATAGCATTCCAAGTGAATGTTACAGGACCAGAAAATATACTGTTTGCAGGCACGTCCCT
>JABMCL010002417.1:5000-10000 GCA_018857735.1 Alviniconcha marisindica | reverse complement strand
AAATGTAATTATCTTTTCTTTTCTTTTTTAAAGAAAACAAATATGAAAAAAAAGTTCAGAGCCATTGTTCTGAAAAACTCAAAATACGTAACATTAACAGGTTAAACCCTTCTTTTTTTCTTTTTTACAGGGACAATATTAAACAACTGCAAAGTTTGTAGATCTTCCAAGTTCAACTAGCCAACATAGCACTGTCCTGTATTATTTGTAACCAGTACCCAGGACTAGCTGTAACCAGGACTGTCCTATAATAATTTACCCGTACTGTCCTATATAATTTTAACCAGTTCTGTCCTATGCCAGGCTATGGTACTGTAACCAGCACTGACCTAGATACATATAGTAACATGTTACCAGTACTGTTCTATTACCATAGTTCAAAATTTGTAACTCATAAGTACTGTCCTGTGTAATTTATAACTGGCATTGTCCTGTAGCATAGTAACCAGTACTATCTTATATAATTTACAAACAGTAAGGACTATTGTCCTATAGTACTGTAAGTTGTGTAACCAGTACTGGTCTGTAAATTATAAAGGTAATCAGTTACCAGTACTTTCCTACAGTATCTATAACCAGCGCTGTCCTATAGTATTCCTATTTGTAACCAGTACTGCCCTAAAATATATACCTACTTAGTACTGCCCTACAGTATTTGTAACCAGTCCTGTCCTACAGCTGTTGTAAACAGTACTGCCATAAAATATTTATAACCAGTACTGCCCTACACTATTTGTAACCAGTACTGTCCTACAGGGTTTATATGTGTCAAATAACAAGTACTGTCTCCCAGTATTTCTAAACAGTACTGTCCTACAGTAATCAGTATTTTGTTTGGAGACAGTCCTGTCCTATACAGTATATTATATAACCAATACAGTCCCACAGTATTTGTATCCAGTATTGTCCTGCTGGGTTTCTAATTCTAAGTGTCAAACGACAAGTACTGTTTCCCAGTATTTGTAACCAGAACTGTCCTACAGTAACCAGTGGCAGTGGTTCCTTGTAACGAGCATTTCTTTGACCTACGGTATTTGTTTTGTTTTTCTTTCTAACCAGCACTGTACTAACAGAAGAAAGCAAAGACGATGCCCTGAACGGTGAGGTGGTGGCGAGTGGAGTAGGTGGCAGCAGCGCAGATCAGGTGGAACAACCCCAGCCCAAGGAACCATGGCTCCGTCCAGTCGATCTACACAAAAGGAAATCATCATCACCATCTGATCATCATAGTTCAGGAGCTGTATGAGAGTCGAGGTGGCCGTCCTGGGCTGTCCATCCTAACGAGCCTTCCTGTTTTTCATGGATGTAAAGCTAGATTGAACCATGCTTTGGCACTGGTCTCAGCTTGTCCCTAATATGTCAACCGACATCCGAGAACATTAAGCCACACAACCGAACCAAACCATCCGATCAAAGCCAAATGGCATTTGCACCATCAGGCATCTCAATAATTATTGTTAAATGTAATTATGGAATGACGTCCTAGTCATCCGCTGCTTTACAACATTGACAGAACATTGAACTCAATGAAAAACAGCTCAGGAGAGGTCTGTGTGAACAGGGAGGTGGGCCTGCCCTGGACTCTTCATTTCCTATCCCATTCTTCCCCCATCCCTAATAAGACATAATTTATATGGTTTCTGTGGACATAAAGGGGCAGAGCCTCTACTGGACCGGCATATGTACCGTTCTTTACCGGTAAATGTTTCCCCAGTACCGGTCAAAAATATAGTCGCCGGTACCGAGTACCGCCAGGCTGAAACTGAGCGTTTTGTGTGACTTGCTAGAGATCATACTCTGTACCCTGGGTTCTGAAGCGAGTGGAAGCTCCCGCTAAACAGGATCACTTCCGGTGATGTTCAGCAAGCGAAACAGTGAACGCAAAACGTTTCACTGCCATTGGCAACAAAACTGAGTTTGATTACAGTCTGTAAAGGGTGAGCTGTCAGTACACATTCAATTGTTTTTCCCACATCAGCACTGAAGAATGTGCACGTCGTTACTCAGAAACTAGATCTAGATCGAACGTCACTGGCGCCTACACATGCTGAAAAACATTGATAAAACTAACCCTTTAAACGGAAAGACTGTACCGGTTGACTGAGGGTTGGTACCGGAATATTTCTTTGTTGCCGGTGCCACGTACCGACAGTCTCAACTGTCTAGCAGAGGCTCTGAGATTAAAGCACCATGACAAAAGAAAGAAGATGAACTCAGAGGTCAGGAGCTGTGTGAGTAAGTAACCTGATGTTTTACACCCAGTCAACCAGTACAGTTTTATCAGGGCAAAAGCTGTGCGAGAGTCAAAATGAATGTCCCTAATAACTTGTACCGTCTCTGTGGACATAAAGCGACACTGAAATGAAAGAACTCACTGCCTCCTATCAACTGACATTAACCTGTGAAGGCAACACAAGTGAAACAGGGGAACCTCTACTGTGTCTTCACCATAATGTGGCTATAGATGAGTCATCATCATCCTCTATGCGTGCACTTTATTATAAAATTGTGGGATGCTTTATATAGGGATGCTGGAAAGGGGCATATATATATATAATGCTAACAAGAGCCTTCAATACAATTCAATTCAATTCAAAAAACTTTAATCATCCCACAAGGAATAATTTTGTTGTGGTCATGGCGGGCTCGTAAAATAATAATACATAAAGTTAGGAGAACAATACAACAAATACACCACCACCAACAAAAGAGTCTTACTTTAACCATAGTTATACTACTATAAATATAAAAATTGTGACTTTATCATAAAATAGTAATGAAGTTAAGATCACATACTTGTAAAACAATTAATTAAAGTATCACACACAGTAATTAAAACAATATCACACACACACACACACACACACACACACACACACACCACACACACACACACACACACACACACACTCACACACACACTGTGGCACAGTCACACACACACACACACACACACACACACACACACACACACACACACACACACACACACACACACACACACACACACACCACACACACACACACACACACACACACATCACCACACACACACACACACACACACACACACACACACACACACACACACACACACACACACACCATCACACACACACACACACACACACACACACACACACACACACACACACACACACACACACACACACCATCACACACACACACACACATGTATACAAGCCACAAACCATAACAATATCAATAGCCTATTGAGAGTCTGTGGGGCAGAGCAAGAACATTCATTCTTATCTCAAAAGCCACATTAAGGCATTAAGCATGACTGAGCATGCCCCACTAACTCTCGAGAGGATACTGATCATACTGTAACTTTATATAATCCATGTCACTGTTAAAATATGGTTTGTGGCTTGTATAAAAGGGTCTTGTTAGAAATAGAATATTATATATATATTATTATATATATATATATATATATATATATATATATATATATATATATATATATGCCCCTTTCCAGCATTATGGAACTGAAAACACCCAAATAACCTAGCTTGCACTAACACTGTAACAGTGTCAGAGTCTTCAAAATGTTGAACTTGGAATTGGATGCTATACACACTGTTTGCTCTGCTGATTCAGTCGTAAGGGTTCCTACGCCTAGGCTGGTGCATACTCAACACTGGTCATACGCAGCCTCTGTAGAAGTCGCCAGTGTGTCTTTGCCTCGACACAAAAAGGTTCAAACAAACGCTCATTTATTTGAACATGGACACACTGACACTATGCAAATTTTCAGGGAAATCCACTTTATCAAGCCACAGAACGACACTTAAACAACAGATAAACAGTCAAAAATGATGAAAAATGGAGAGAAAAAACAACAACTTATCTTGTTTTGGTTAGGGTTTTACAGCTTGTTCAGTACTTGGAAGATTGTTGGCATAACAATGAAGTGTGATCGGTGTGATGTAATGAATATTATGTGATGTAAAACTGAAATGGAACAGAAGGAGAGACAGAGAAAGGTGAAGAGATGGTGGGGGTGGGGGGCGGGGGTGGGGAGGGGGCGGAAGGAAAGAGAGAGAGAGAGAGTATGCTGAGCTTTGGAATATGGATTCATGAGAAAAAAAGAAAAAAAAGAAAAAAACTTGTTTTGGATCCAGCCTTGGAAAAGGAAGGTTTCCAATTCCAAACATCCACGGGGATGAATGGGAAAACCAGAGTACCCGGGGCAGAAAAAAAACATTAGTCGGATGCAGTGCAAACCCTATGATATTAATCTTGAAGGTTTCACTGCCACCAAAACTCAGAAGAATAAAAAAGAAAGAAGAGAGAGAGACACACACACATACACTCTCACACAATCATACATGCGTATATATATATATATATATATATATATATATATATATATATATATATATATATATATATATATATATATATACGTACTAATGCAGTACGGTTCGGTTGTGTTGCTTAATGTCCTCGGATGTCGGTTGACATATTACTTATTAGGGACAAGCCGATGCATGGTTCAATATATATATAGCTTTATGTCCAAGGAAACCAGAAGGCTTGTTAGGACGGACAGCCCAGGACTGCCACCTCGACTCTCACACAGCTCCTGCACTATGACTAATGCAGTACTATAAGTATAAGCTACAGTAAAGGCATCTGAAGGAGTGGGAGGGAAGAAAGAAAAAAAAATCAACAGCATAATTAAAGCCACCTAGGGTCGTAGGTAGGTAGTGTTGCTTAATGTCCTCAGATGCCAGTTGACATATTAAGGACAAGCTGAAACCAATGCTGAAGCATGGTTCAATATAGCTTTACATCCACGGAAACCGGAAGGCTCGTTAGGACGGACAGCCCAGGACAGCCACATCGACTCTCACACAGCTCCTGAACTATGACCACCTAGGGCTTGGGTCGGAATAGCCACTATATATAATATATTACTAATTATAATATAGCCAAGTGACAGTCAAGTACGGTTATAAACTTATAGTCTA
>JABMCL010003336.1:22500-42183 GCA_018857735.1 Alviniconcha marisindica | reverse complement strand
GTTTGGCTTTATCTACAAGGTTTGTTACTTTTTGTTTAATGGAGTCGTATATCTGTTTGTGGACGGTGAGCTTAGATTTAAACCATCGTCAATGGCGGCCTCTGAAGTCGCGCAGACTACAGTGAGCAAGGCTAACCACTTTCTTCAAACACCGCCATGGAGAGGTGGTCATCCGGCAACTACAACTTCCTGCCTGCCCCCAACTCCCCCGCAAGATCACCACGACAGTCGCACGATGCCGCTACCAATATTCCAGCGTAAGACTGCCTACCGGCAAAACTCATTCTTCCGGACTGGGACTGTTGCCGAGTGGAACTGTCTTCCGCCGGAGGTGGTGATGGAGACATCCATATCCTGGATATCCCCCCACCCGAAATCATTCTGGTGGTTGCTTTACGTCCACAAAAACCGTAGGCTTATTAGGGACGGAGCCCAGGACGGCCACATCGACTTTCACACAGCTCCTGAGCTCTGATTCTGGTGGTGACAGTGTAGCGATAGGTATATAATCTCCCTCTCCCCCTCCCCTCTCCGTCCCTAATAAGCCTTGTGGTCTTGGGACGACCTACTCATAGCCTTGTACCCCATCAATCCCCCTTTCCTAGGGGTCGCCCGGTCCCTAATAGACCGTACCGTGGTCTCTCAGTGGACTCGTAAGCCCCTATTGACAATCGGTAGGTGAGCCCCTACTGACAATCGGTAGGTGAGCCCCTACTGACAATCGGTGGTCCCTGCGTTTACACTCGTGTCACTACTCAGTGACTGACTGAACACGCATATAACAACATCACGCGCGCACACACACACACACACACACACTAGGTTCAAAGGAACGCTACTTATTGGGACAAAACACAACTTGCGAATTTTCGTGGTAATCCCTTTATCAGGCTACAAAACTGCACTTAAACAACAGTTAAACGGCAAAAAACGATGAAAAATTAGCTGAAGCCACATAATTATCTGTTTTTGACTCGGCTACGTTGTTTTCGTGTCTAGTGCTGGGAAGAATGTTGGCATGACAAAAAGATAATGAGGCTTCATCAAATACCACCACCACCACCACCACCACCGCCACTTCAGCAGCCAGTGAAACCAAAGATACAGCTAACGTGTCAGTGAGACAAAACTAAACATCAAATACCTCCACCACCACCACCATCACCACCAACAACAACAAAATACAACACTAGATAATTAAGCCAGTGAGGGTTCGTCTGACTGACGAGGGCCACATTCTCGTGCTGGTCATTGAGTATCCAGGGTTTGCCAAATCATTGGCCCTTACCTCTATGCCCAAAAGGCCAAGTGACTGGGCTAGCCTGGGAGTACCAAGCATGCACAAGACACAGTGACTTAATCTGCTGGGGACTGAGGGCCGTACTGCCCGTTCAACAGGCGCACATGGTCGCATCCATTCTCCCCTCTCTCGCTGTCTCTGTTTCTGTCTGTTTGTCTGTCTACTGCCTGCCTGCCTGCCTGCCTGTCTGTCTGTCTGTTTGTCTCTCTCTCTCTCTCTCTCTCTCTCTCTCTCTCTCTCTCTCTTCTCTCTCACACACACACACACACACACACACACACACACACACACACACGCACGCACAAACACACGCGCACATCCACACACACACACACACACACACACGCGCGCACGCACACACACACACACACACACACACACACACAAACATATGAAGAGTAGCTGATTACAACTAACAAAATAATAATTATAGGCAGGTGATAAATTCCTCTTCATGTTCGTTTGTTTTTGTGTCTTGTGTGGTGTGTGTGTATGTGTGCGTGCGTGCGTGCGTGCGTGCGCGTGTGTGTATGTGTGTGCTCCAGTGTGTGCGTGTGCGTACGTGCGTTTATTGCAATTGTGTGTGTGTGTGTGTGTGTGTGTGTGTGTGTGTGTGTGTGTGTGTGTGCTTCAGTGTGTACGTGTGCGTACGTGCGTTTACTGCGATTGTGTGTGTGTGTGTGTGTGTGTGTGTATGTGTGTGTGTGTGTGTGCGCGCGCGCGTTTAACAATGTTAATAAAACAACTCTTACCGGAAATTGATTCTCGTCTTTTTCTGAGACATCAAAGTAAGCATGGGGAGCTGGGGGGGTTTCCCTTTTCATTTACATATTTCTATCTCTATGGCGCTGGCGAATAGTGTCATTAAGAATGAAATGTTTTCTGAGATCATTATTTTGTGGAGTTTTTTTCAGTTCACGCTGGGTGTCGCTCTGACTCAGTGACGCACACGGCATTGTCGCCGTTTATCTCAGAAATGTCTGAAGAAGGATGTAAATATTAATGGAAAGTCTGTCCTTCCCTTTGTCTCTGTCTCTCGCGTGCGCGCGCCAGTTTGTGTGGTGTGTGTGTGTGTGTGTGTGTGTGTGTGTGTGTGTGTGTGTGTGTGTGTGTGTGTGTGTGTGTGCGTGCGTGCATTTACTGCAATTGTGTGTGTGTGTGTGTGTATGGTTGTGCGCGCGCGCGGGAGTGTGTGTGCATACGTGTGGCGACGGTAATAACATTTTGATAACTCACAGATGCTAGAAAGATGCGCGGAGGTACCATCTGAGAATCGCAGGACTGCTTGACCAGCCACATTTCGCACATTGACATTCCAGACTGCCACTGCATCGTGCCCATCGTCACACTTCGACTCCGCCACGGTTCGTTGGATCATTGCCTCAACATGGGACCGAAATATGTCGGTCTTTCGCCGATGCATGTAAGGACTAACAACCGAGCTTGGTTACAATGTAACCGACTGCTGCTGTAATGAAAGGAGAGAGCATGGTCTACGTACATCAAAAGCGCATATGTTTGCGATTGTCGCAAAGGCTCATGTCAAATTTTAAGCTCCTGAAGTCAATATGAATGCGTGTTGAGAGAGAGAGAGAGAGAGAGAGAGAGAGAGAGAGAGAGAGAGAGAGAGACAGACAGACAGACAGACAGACAGACAGACAGACAGACAGACAGAGACAGAGAGATTATGTGTCGTGAATCGCCCCAGAATGCGCGGTGTGGAGTGTAAGGCTTTCAGTATAAAATGGTTAAAAATGGTGAAAAGTGCTGGGAGTGAGGCAAGTTCAATTCAGTTCAGTTCAGAGTGGTGTATATCTATTTGCTCGGAAAACCCGATATGCGCTCTACCCCGTTTCTCAGAAGTTTCCCCAACGTCCTCTTTGAAACATGCGAACGTTCTTCCAAGCACTGGGCACGAAAACAGCATAGTTCAACCGAAAA
Organism: Alviniconcha marisindica; assembly: GCA_018857735.1. Lineage (NCBI taxonomy): Eukaryota > Metazoa > Mollusca > Gastropoda > Provannidae > Alviniconcha > Alviniconcha marisindica. Next base: position 38,942 of record JABMCL010003336.1, on the reverse strand, counting down.
CAAATAAGTGGCTAGCTGTCCATATCATTTTTTCATAGTTTTTCGCCGTTTGTTGTTTAGCTTGTAAAGGAGATTACCCGCAAAATTCTCATGTTGTGTTTTGTCCTAGTAAACAGCGTTCTTTTGAACCTTCTATGTGTTCGGATCTTGTTTTAGAACGGTAGCAGTCATTCGTGTTTCAGATATTTTTTACATGCTTGCAGAGAAGGGGGATGCTGAGTTTGACCCAGCCGATGTCAATGGTAGTGACAGTGACTAGACAAAAATAAAAAGTGTTGAGGTGAACGAACCCGGCACATTGAGGGGTTGGGGATGTGGTCATGGGAGAGAAATGCGATGTGGTAGTGGTTGTGATGGTGGTGATGGTTGTGGTTGTGGTAGGGGGCGATACAAGGAACAAAACACCTGAGACACGGAATAACTCTTCTACTCTTTGGAAAATGCATCTTCAAAAGTCAGCTTCCGTGTCGGCACTCGTTCCTCTCTCACGATTCTGATCCGTGGTCGACAATACTGTTGATGACGTCGTTGTCAGTGACGCCACACGTTTTCCCCAAGTCGTCGTCTTCGTCGCTGTCTGCCTGAAGCAGAACAAACCGCTCATAATCGCCTTGAATTCTACTCTGAATCTTGTTCCGGTCAGGCAGTACAGGTAGAAATTCACGGCACTGTTGGTGTACCACATGATATTGCCCATTGTCCAGAACACGTCAAATATCCCCGTCAGAGTCATGTCCTTCATGAACAAAGCTGGCGTTAGGACGTAGGGCCGGATGATGAGATATATGGACAGCGGAGTGGTCAGAATCAGGAAAGAGATGGACAAAGTGACCAGCGTCACCGTTAGCGAGGAGACCTTCTTGTCTCTGGAGTCTTGCCGGGCCTCAGCGGATTGCCCAGTCGTCAGCGAACTGCGCGCTTCTCTGGTGAACGCGAGAAGCTTCCAGACGAGAACGGTGTTGCTGATGACTAGGAGACAGAACGGCAGAAGCGAGAACTCCAGCAGATCCACCCAGGGCCACACGATGGTGTGGAACCAATGGTACCAGTCGGACTTTCCGGGACAGCACTTCAGGATGTTATTCTTGCAGCTGTCTACGATTTCAAACCCGTAGAGATAATGAATATGCAGGAGGACAATAAACACTGTCATAGCGGTGACGAGAATTCGGGACTTTCGCTCGGTCCAAACCGCATTTACACGATGTGGCCACAGCACCGAAGCGGCTCTCTGCAAGGTGAGTACCACAAGAAGCCACGGTGACAAAACTCCCGTCGCGTAAAGGAGCACCTTGTACAACTTGCACGTCACTGAATGGAAATCTTCAATGGACGTCGTTCCGAAGACGTTACTGAGCCACTTGGGCAAAGTGTCCAGACACAGGACAATGAGGTCGGACACTGCCAGAGCTTCAAAGAACACGTTCATGGTAGATCCGGTACTTCGCAAACGGCGCATTACCAGCAGGGTCATGAGGTTGCCGAAGGCTCCGAACAGGAATATGAAGGGTGGGCAGATTCGCCAGATGAGAACTGAAGCTTCAAACAATGGGTCAGACCTCAGCGGTGGAGCTGGGAGAAGACTGTTGTTTTCCTTCGTGGAAAGTGACCAGTTGTGGAAGGTGGAGTTGGACATTTTCGTCTTCTCCGGCAAGAGAAAGCCGATTTTGTCGCGTTGTGTTTCTGTTCTATTGTCTTGTTTTTCTTTCTCTCGTGTCGCCCTGATATAACCGTAGTTTTTGATTGGGCGTACAACACCAAGTTACTTGCTTATAAATACTTTCTCTCGTTTCTTTTCTTCTTGATTTCTCCCTGCGAACGGCAGTTGAACACAAGGATAAAACAGCATACCACTCACTGTCGACGATCTGAATTCCACACTGTAGCTGCGAATCCAGTGTAAGGAAGTGTGGTGGGTTTTACACGTGAACAAAACTATTTATATAGCGTACACACACACACACACACACACACACACACACACACACACACACACACACACACACACACACACACACACGCGCGCGCGCGCGCGCGCGCACATGCAGAGGCATTTTATTTTACAACCTAAAGTATAAACGTCAAACTCCTTTATTATTTTTTGTATTCCTAAAGCAGCGGTAGTTTACCTTTTCGCTGACATTAATTAAATTACTTTTCCTCCCACTGGGAGGGCGAGACGGGCACGCGCGTGTGTGCAGGTATTTGTGTGTGGTTGTGTCGAGCGCGTGCGCGAGCGTGTGTGTGTGTGTGTGTGTGTGTGTGTGTGTGTGTGTGTGTGTGTGTGTGTGGTTGCTGCGTGGCCGCCGCGCGCGCGTGTGTGTTGTGTGTGTGTGTGTGTGTGTGTGTAGTTGTGTGTGTGTGTGTGTGTGTGTGTGTGCACGCGCGCGCACGCTGGTGTGTGTGTGTGTGTGTGTGTGTGTGTGTGTGTGTGTGTGTGTGTGTGTGTGTGTGTGTGTGTGTGTGTGTGTGTTACTTTTCTCTGTTATTTCTTGGATGCGGGTATTCTGTTTTAATGTAATAATAACTCTTGTATAGCGCTATACCCTGTAAACATTTACGACCTCGCGACGCTGGATGTATACTATGCGGGACAGAGGCAAACTGTATGAGTACAATAGAGTACAATAAAGGTTTGGACTCCGACTCCTCTCTCTCTCTCTCTCTCTCTCTCTCTCTCTCTCTCTCTCTCTCTCTCTTCTTTTCTTGTTGAAGAGGGTGTGTTGTGTGTGTGGTGGTGGGGTGGGGGGGGGGGGGGGGGGGGGGGGGTCTATTCTTCTGAAAATAATCACAATTCAAACACAGACAGCGAATGTAGCGTAATTAATAATTATTCGTTCCTCTCAGACAAAATCTGAATACAGAATGATTGCTAGCGTTCTAAAACAAGATCCAAACACAAAAAGGTTCAAACGAACGCTTAAAAAAAAAAAAAAAAATTGTATCGTTTTGTGGCTTGATAAAGGGGATCTCTTCTGCAACACTTGTCGCTGCTTTGACAACCTTTAGCTCGATCCGCTTGGAATACTTCAGCTCGGTCCTGGCCGGTCTTAATTCCCACGCGACAGACAGCTTTATTAGGTCAACTTTAGTAGGTCAGAACAGTGCAGCATGGCTTGTTTTGAACAAACGTAAACAATTATATAGAATAAGAAGAAGAAGAAGAAGAAGATATTTTACACCCAGTCAACCATGGCGGTTATATCAGGGCGAAAGAAGAAGAAGAAGAAGAAGAAGAAGAAGAAGAAGAAGAAGAAGAAGAAGAAGAAGAAGTAGTAGTCGTAGTAGTAGTAGTAGTAGTAGTAGTAGTAGTAGTAGTAGTAGAAGAAGAAGAAAAAGAAGAAGAAATCTGAAACATGAATGACTACTAGCGTTCTAAAACAAGATCCAAGGACGTAAAAAAAAAAAAAAAAAAAAAAAAAGGTTAGAAAGAAAGCTACAAAACGACATTTAAACAACAGTTTAAACAGTGAAAAATTAGATGTACGACACTTATCTGAAAAAATACATGTAGAACTAGGACACTCATCTGCTTTTGGTTGAGCTATATTGTTTTATTTATAACAGGTTAAAAAGAACGCTATTTCTTAAGACAAAACACAACATGTGAACTTTCGGCGTAATCCCCTTTATCAAGCTATTTCTTAAGACAAAACACAACATGTGAATTTTCGGCGTAATCCCCTTTATCAAGCTACAAAACGTAGCGTAGCTTGATAAAGGGGATTACGCCGAAAATTCACATGTTATGTTTTGTGTTAAGAAATAGCGTTCTTTTTAACCTGTTATAAATATAAAATAGAACGAGGCCCAAAGCGCTCGTGAAGAATCAACACACAAGGGAGTTAATTAGCGGTCGAAATATCTAACACGACAGCAAAGACAACAGCAAACACCTGATTCGCCTACGGTAACTCTCACCCGGCATGCGTGTAAATACAAGGTACATAAACTCCACCAGAGGTACATCCTCTACACGCATGCTAGGTGAGAGTTACCGAAGGCTACTCGGGTCCTTGTTGCTGTACTTGTGTTACGTATTTCGAGCGCTAATTAACTCCCTTGTATGTTGATTATTTTACAAATATGTTTGGATCTTGAAGAAACGTAAGCAGACCACATAACACCACTGTTAAATGGACTGCATTGGCTGCCACTAAACTGCAGCTACGAGTACAATGCGTCAATGTTTGCTTATCGTCACTTCAGAAGTACACTTCCGGGTTTTTTCCCCTTTCAGCTTCGCTCTGCACATATCAAACTTTACGCACTCTCCGATCCCCAAGTAAGAAGCTTTTGAACATTTCTAAACGTAATTTGAAATCGTCTGGTCAGCATTCTGTCAGTTTCATCGCTCCATCTGTTTGAACTTCGCTACTTACCTACGTATGCCTATAAGCGAAATCTCCTCACTCTGAACTTAGACACTTCCCTGTTTAGACAGACTTTTCACAAACCTAGGTAGACCATTCCTGTCAACATAGCGACTGTGTAGGTCTACATGTATATACGCGCGTGAATGCTGTGTGGTAGGTAGAGGTTTTGTTTCGTTTCGCCAAACGATTTGAGCTGTATATAAGAGTTATCCATTATGCATGCATGTATGTATACATGTGTATGTAGATTTTACTGTGATGGCTCATGTACCAGAGTGTAATCTGCTAGTCACACACGCACGCACGCACGCACGCACGCACGCACGCACGCACGCACGCACGCACGCACGCACGCACGCACGCACGCACGCACGCACGCACACACACACACACACACACACCACAAACACGGACGCAAATACAGACCGGTAATTTGATTTAATACCCGTTTGATCACACCTTTTACAGACTGCGAAACTGTGTTGCTTAATCATCAAACGGGTATCCAACGAAGGCAGACATGCGAGGGTGCTGTCGTCTGAGCCAAGCACAGTCCACCTGGGGATTCCTGAAACACGTTAATAGGAGACATTAAACACACACACACACACACACACACACACACACACACACACACACACACACACACACACACACACACGCACGCACGCACGCACGCACGCACGCACGCACGCACGCACGCACGCACACATTCGCGTACGCACACGCAGGCGCGCGCGCGCACGCACGCACTCACACCAACACACGCAAGCACACAAACATCCATGCGCACATAGCGCGCGCACACTCACGCACGCACGCACACACACACACACACACACACACACACACACACACACACACACACATACACACTCACACACATTCACACACACAAACATACACACTGACACGCCACACACACACACACACACACACACACAAACAAACACACACACACACGCGCGCGCGCGCACACGCACATATACACACACACACATACACAAACACACACTCTCTATTCTCACACACACGCGCGCGCGCGCGCACGCACGCACACACACTCACACACACGCACACACGCGCGCGCACACACACACAACACACACACACACACACACACACACACACACACACACACACACACACTGTTGACCGGAGCAATAGAAATGGGTAACGTTATAATGGAAGCGACACTGACCCTGATGAAGGCACTCTGAAGACGTCACGCTGGACCTTTCTTAGTCCTGTTGTCAGACACAACACATGGGCCAGACGAACGCGTCGTATCAGCTGCACTTGACCTGAAACATGGGACGATTCACTTGAAAACACCAAGACCATACTAATAAAAAGAATCGTAACTAGAGTAGTACTAGTAGTATTAGTATTAGTAGTAGTAGTAGTAGTAGAGAGAGAGAGAGAGAGAGAAGAGAGAGAGAGAGAGAGAAAGAGAGAGAGAGAGAGAGAGAGAGAGAGAGAGAAGAGACAGAAGAGACAGACAGACAGACAGACAGAGACAGAAGACAGAGACAGACAGAGACAGAAGACAGACAGACAGACAGAAAAGCAGAGACAGACAGACAGAGAGAGAGGAGGGGGAGAGAGACAGAGACAGAGAGACAGAGAGACACACAAAGAGAGACAGAGACAGAGACAACTGAGACAGAATGAATGAAACCACTCCTGCATATGGAAAGAACTCATCTAGCTGCAGCAAGGAGTAACTCACGCTTTTGATGAACTAGATCTAGTATGAACTAGATCTAGTACATATACATACATTGTACTGACTGCATTTGTATTGTTGGGTAATTACACGCTGTGAAATAACAAAACAAAGATTGTCAGATATCATCTGAAAGGAAAGTTACGCGCATACACAAGATATGCTATCAATCTCAAGTCTTTTAGTCAAAATTGAAAACCCATCTGTTTTCTTCTGCATATACTGATCTGTCGTTTTCTTCTCATTCTACTAATCCATCACAGTACTGCATGCATTTGCAGTGTGTAGTGCGCGCGTGCGTGCGTGCGTGCGTGCGTGCGTGCGTGCGTGCGTGTGTGTGTGTGTGTGTGTGTGTGTGTGTGTGTGTGGTGTGCGCTCGCGCGCGAGCGTGTGCATATTCCTCAAAATGAGTAAGAAGAAACTGTAACAGATATTTGTGAAAACCCACGGTCACTGAATCCAGCATGGCCCCTCTTGTTGTCGAAGAAGAAGCGGTCCCCAAACTTCACTCTGTGGAACTGAATGGCCAACAGCTCGCCAAACGTTTCGCCCAGCAGACCCCCGTCCACCACAGGCTCCGAAATCCCGCCGCTGAACAGGTCAATATCGTCCACGTGACTGAAACAAGAGTTGAGTGAGATCCAAATTTAGAAAGCATTGGAACAAAGAGCTTAACTGTGTGTAAACGTTTCAACCAGCTGCCTTGGCTAATTCCTTGTGTAAACCCAAAGAACGTTTCCATGATGACTAATAATTATGTAAGTTAAATATTCTTTAGTGGCAGAACAGATTCTTCCAAAATTCCGAGATCAACACACACACACACACACACACACACACACACACACACACACACACACACACACACACACACACACACACTTGAAATAATTACGAACTATTCTAATATATATTAGCTTCGTTGGCCAACACGCGGTCTCCACACGATGTTCAAGGACGGGTCCGTCCAGAAGGCAAATCCCTGACTCTTTCCCAGACAAACGGCGGATGCCTGCCAAAGCGTGACCGACCATTGCTGTGGACGGAACGTGGGTAGCTGTGTATAGAGACACAACGTGTCGCACAGTCAGCAGAAAAGGTGTGGGCGTAATACTCACTCATACACCTCTTCCATGTCGTCCCCTGCGGACCCGAGAGCGGAGTCAGAGAACGAGGACACCTTCCCAAGGCCAAGCAGTTCGCGGAACTCGTTGTAGCTGGGAATGCCGTGATCACGACCTCGTTGAATATTCAAGGCCACGAGGTCAAATCCTCTCCGTTCGCCTTCTTGGTTCTCGAAGAGATGGCCAGTCACCTCCTCAACGACAAACTCGTCGGGAGGCTGTGAGCGGTCTTCAAAGTCATTCGCCTGAACGAGGCCCTCTGCCAAGCTGTCGAAGTTCTCTCGCGCTTCGAATGGCCTGAAGAAGAGCTTCCGGAGCAGAACGCGACGGCTTGGTGACATGGGCAGTGAGCGAGGAATGAGGGTGTGTCCAAATCTGAAACAGTACATGACGGCTTGGTGACATGGGCAGTGAGCGAGGAATGAGGGTGTGTCCAAATCTGAAACAGTACATGACGGCTTGGTGACATGGGCAGTGAGCGAGGAATGAGGGTGTGTCCAAATCTGAAACAGTACATGACGGCTTGGTGACATGGGCAGTGAGCGAGGAACGAGGGTGTGTCCAAATCTGAAACAGTACATGACGGCTTGGTGAGATGGGCAGAGAGCGAGAAATGAGGGTGTGTCCAAATCTGAAACAGTACATGACGGCTTGGTGAGATGGGCAGTGAGCGAGGAATGAGGGTGTGTCCAAATCTGAAACAGTACATGACGGCTTGGTGAGATGGGCAGTGAGCGAGGAACGAGGGTGTGTCCAAATCTGAAACAGTACATGACGGCTTGGTGAGATGGGCAGTGAGCGAGGAAGAGGGTGTGTCCAAATCTGAAACAGTACATGACGGCTTGGTGAGATGGGCAGAGAGCGAGAAATGAGGGTGTGTCCAAATCTGAAACAGTACATGACGGCTTGGTGAGATGGGCAGTGAGCGAGGAACGAGGGTGTGTCCAAATCTGAAACAGTACATGACGGCTTGGTGAGATGGGCAGTGAGCGAGGAATGAGGGTGTGTTCAAATGTGAAACAACCTACATCACGGTTTGTTCAACCGGACAGATGGCGAGAAGAATTAAGCGTGTGTCGAGGACCGAAAAATTAACGTTTGTCCAAGTTGTAAAAAATAAATGACTGCTTAGTGAAACAGAGAGAGAGAGAGAGAGAGAGAGAGAGAGAGAGAAGGAGAGTCGAGGAGAGAGAGAGAGAGAGAGAGAGAGAGAGAGAGAGAGAGAGATTCCCCAAATCGAAACAAGGAAACAAGAGTTAGAACTCTGTTTTGTGCAAAATACAGCCACAGAACAAATCCACGAGGAGCGCTAGGTTTACCTTCACCTTAACCGTCAACATGTCCAACAGCAGCTAATTAAGCCGCTGAAGACACGACACCAGAACACCGCAGAGTGAAAGAAACTCTGTAGGCTTAATGTCCACAGATGTCGGGCTGATATATTAGGGACACTTCAAAAGTTGTGATCTGTGGATACCGTCTTGTGACGTTGTGACGTTGTCCCTCACAATTATGAAACATTAAAATGGCTCTCACCGCTGCCCATCGTAATGCAGAAGTCATTCTGGTGGTGACAGCGTAGCGATAGGTATATAATCTCTCGCCCCACCTCCATACCCCCTTCCCCCCTTCTCCCGTCCCTAATAAGCCTTATGGTTTCTGTGGACGTTAAGAACCATGTTTACTTACTTACCACCTCCATACCCCCTTTCCCGCCTTCTCCCCGTCCCTAATAAGCCTTACGGTTTCTGTGGACGTTAAGCCCCGTGTTCACTTTACGTACCTGAACACCGCTGTAGAAAAGGCGTTGAAGATTCGCGGGTCTTGACGAGGATTGTAGCGAGTCCGATCATCCGAGGACAAGTCGAGCCGGTACTTGGCTCGCAGGTTGGGCCCGAGCACGATGGGGAGCCATTCCGAGTACATGATGTTCTGCATGACGGCTCCCACGATGGCTCGGGTCCGCTGGAAGATGACATCGTCCATGTTGAAGCCTCGGCGCCGCCACCACCCGCGCTGTTCCCCGTCCTCACGAGCAGTGGCCCGCTTGAGCTGCTTGGCCAGGACGTTGTGGTAGCGCATGAAGACGGTGTGTATGAAGGTCAGGGCGGGCTGCTCGTTGACACGGGCGTCTCCTGAGGGGGGGTCAAGGAAAGAGCAGTAATGTAGTGTACAGTGCACTGTTAACTGCCACTGAAAACACTGAGGGGATCAAGGAAATAGCAGCAATGTAGTGTACAGTGCACTGTTAATTCCCACTGAAAACAGATGACACGGTTGTCTCCTGGGGGGGAACAACGAAGGAGCAATAATGTAGTGTACAGTGCACTGTTAATTCCCACTGAAAACAGATGACACGGTTGTCTCCTGGGGGGAACAACGAAGGAGCAATAATGTAGTGTACAGTGCACTGTTACCTGCCACTGAAAACACTGAAGGGAACAACGAAGGAACAATAATGTAGTGTAGTGCACTGTTACCTGCCACTGAAAACACTGAAGGGAACAACGAAGGAACAATAATGTAGTGTAGTGCACTGTTACTGCCACTACGGAAAACAGATGACACGGTCTTCTCCTGAGGGGAACAAGCAAAGAGCAATAACGTAGTGCAGTGCACTGTTAACTCCCACCGGAAACAGATAACCCGATCGTCTCCTGAGGGGAACAACGAAGGAGTATTAATGTAGTGCAGTGCACTGTTAACTCCCACTGAAAACAGGTGACACGGTCATCTCCAGAGGGGAACAAGCAAAGAGCAATAATGTAGTGTGTAGTGCACTGTTAACTCCCACTGAAAACATTGAGGGGAACATCAAAGGAGCAAGAATGGCGGAGGCGGGGAGGAGGAGGGGGAGATAATGTTGCCTGAATAGAGGTCCACAGTCTAACAATTCCGAGACCCAGGCCGTAACTCGAGATCTGTACATCACCTCTGGCTTCCATGCCGCATGCCTGTCTGAAATGCGGAACGTTTTCCGCCAGTGGTCCAAGTTTGTGCGTTAAGTGTGTGTACCCAAAGACTTTTTGGGTGGGCAGGAGGGGGAGTGGGGGGGGGGGGGGGGGGGGATGGGGGGGGGGGGGGGGGGGGGGGGGGGGGGCTTTCTTCACACCAAGGGGCGAAGGTGCAAGTGCTCCACACAGGGACGCAGAGTTTAAATAGGTGCAAGACAGTATCAAAGCGTTGGGGAAAGGCTACATGCGCTCTTTCCCGTCTTTCTTTACTGACATATACCTTTGGTTTGAAACAATTCGTGTGGCCGACTCGAGCCCGGCGCGCGCGCACACACACACAAACACGGTACACACACGCAGGTACGCACGCACGCACACACACACACACACACACACACACACACACACACACACACACACACACACACACACACACACACACACACACACACACACACACACACACACACACACACACACACACACACACACACACACACACACACACACACACATACACACACACACACACACACACACACACACACACACACACACACACACACACGCGCGCGCGCACGCACGCACGCACTGCTGTAAAATGCTTATTATAATAGAGTTAGTGTTCCTTACATACCGGCCAGAAAGCAGTGGTCACTGGAATCACGCTTGACACAATCGTCGATGCCGTTATCGGGAGGGAAATTGTCATCGGTTGTCTTCAGCAAATATTCTGCAAAGGAACAGTAACGCACTCTTGGCTTTTGCGGCACATGTTTGGTTTGCACGCGGACGAAAACAAAACAACAACGGCAAAAACCAACAACCAAAATACAACTACAACCAGCACACACACACACACACACACACACACACACACACACACACACACACACACACACACACACACACACACACAACACATACACATACACACACATTCAGTCACACACACACATACACACATATAAACACACAAACACACACATACACACACAAACACACATACACACACATTCAGTCACACACACACATACACACATATAAACACACAAACACACACACACACTCACACACACACACACACACACACACACACACACACACACACACACACACACACACACACACACACACACACACACACACACACACACACACACACACACAGACTGGCAACAACAAAACTAATCAAACAAACTGATGAGGAGAAAGCGAAAGGTCACTGTAGGGTAGTGGTTTGCACTGTCGGAATGGAGGAGGAAAACTCATTGGATTCGTGGTTTACAGTGTGTGTGTGTGTGTGTGAGTGTGTGTGTGTGTGTGTGGGTGGTGTGTATGTTGTGTGTGTGTGTGTGTTGATGTGTGTGTGCCTTGTGTCATGTGTAGTGTGTTGTGTTGTGTGTTGGTGTGTGTGTGGTGTGTGGTTGTGGTTTGTGTGTTGTATGTGTGTGAGTGTGTGGTGTGGCACGTGTGTGTGCACATTGTGTGTGTGTGTTGTGTGTGCAGTGTGTGTGGCGCACGTGTGTTGTGTGTGTTGTGTGTGTGTGTTTGTGTGTGTGTGTGTGTGTGTGGTGGGTACGTGAGTGTGTGTGGTGTGTGTGTGTGTTGTGGTGTGGTGTGTCAGTGTGTGTGTGTGTGTGTGTGTGTGTGTGTGTGTGTGCACGTGTGTGTGTGTGTGTGTGTGTGTGTGTGTGTGTGTGTGTGTGTGTGTGTGTGTGTGTGTGTGCAGTGTGTGTGTGTGTTGTGTGTGTGTGTGTGTTGTGTGTGTGTGTGTGTGTTGTGTGTGTGTGGTGTGTTGTTGCACGTAGTTGCACTGTGTGTATGAGTGTGTGTGTGTGTGTGAGAGAGAGAGAGAGAGAGAGAGAGAGAGGAGAGGAGAGAGAGAAGGAGAGAGGAGAGAGAGGTTGGGGGGAGGGGGGAGGTATTGTGTATGCGTGGAATCAAAACAGACTCCATTCACTGGATGTCGAACGCTGAACACCGACGTGACTCAGCTGCAAGAGTGGTGTTCTTCGCGCGGCAAACCAACGATCATTCTGGTTCCCGACAGCCCATAGGATATAGCTATCTATGAGAATGAGTGGTCCCAAAAAGTGTGGGCCTTACTTTTGCTGGAATCCCTCAGCCGCTGCTGTCTCTGTATCGTGCTGCCGTACACTGTGGAGGCGTCGATGAAGGACGTGATCAGGTTTTCGTTCTCCCGGGGTTCTGAAACATCGGTAAGGTGGCATGGGCAATGACATCGGTATGGTGTTGTGTAGCAAGGTCTTAAGGTGCGAGCTGAAACATCTGTAGGAAGATGCTGCATACCAAGATTGTATAGAACATGAACATCCCTAAGGTGTATAACAAGGTGGATCTGAAACATCTGAAGGATATTGCATACCAAGATCGTACAGAGCAGGAACATCGGTAAGGTAGCAAGAGCAATGACAACGGTAACATGTGTAGCATGGTCTTAATGTGCGATCTCAAACACCTGAAGGATGTTGTATACCAAGATCGTACAGAGCAGGAACATCGGTAAGGTGTATAAAACGGTCGTAATGTGCGATCTGAAACATCTGAAGGATGTTGCATACCAAGATCGTACAGAGCAGGAACATCGGTAAGGTGTATAACAAGGTGGATCTGAAACACCTGCAGGATGTTGCATACCAAGATCGTACAGAGTAGGAACATCGGTAAGGTGTATAACAAGGGCTTAATGTGCGATCTGAAACATTTGAAGGATGTTGTGCTGCAAGGTCTTAAGGTACGATCTGAGACATCGGTAAGGCGTAGGAAAGTGTGTGTGTGTGTGTGTGTGTGTGTGTGTGTGTGTGTGTGTGTGTGTGTGTGTGTGTGTGTGTGTGTGTGTGTGTGTGTGTGTGTGTGTGTGTGTGTGTGTGTGTGTGTGTGTGTGTGTGTGTGTGTGTGTGAGTGAGAGAGAGAGAGAGAGAGAGAGAGAGAGAGAGAGAGAGAGAGAGAGAGAGAGAGAGAGAGACAGACAGACAGACAGACAGACAGACAGACAGACAGACAGACAGACAGAGACTGCACAAGGGTGTGGAGTTGAGAGAGAAAACAAACTGAAACAAGTATGACTGTGTTTGGATCCTGTCTTGTCGCATATGTGATGAGAGAGAGAGAGAGAGAGAGAGAGAGAGAGAGAGAGAGAGAGAGAGAGAGAGAGAGAGAGAGAGGAGTGGGTGGGTGCGGCGTGGTACTCACTGATCCGGTCTCCATCCTTGTCCACCGCTGCACGGGAACGTACAAACTCCATGCACGTGCCCCGGAAGTTGGGATCGTCAGACGGAAATATGATCGGGAAACACTCACTGCCACAGCAACACGGTAGATTAATAATTAATTATGCAAACTGTCTAAAACAGATGCTGGCTAGCATGTTGGACAGCCTTTCAAACCTAAATCGTTAAAAAACAAACACCAAAAACAACCACAACAACAACAAAACAAACAAAACAAAAAACTAAGAAACAAAATCAAAACAAAACAAAACACAAACAAACCAACAAACCAAAACAGGCAGACTGAGGAGCTATAAATAAGCTAAGAAAATATACTGCCCAATATAAAAGAAGAAAAAGTGAAGGAAGAAGCAAGTACGACGCAACAGTTGCAAAAAAAACAAAAAAAAGCAACGGTGTCCTCATCAGGCTTTGTGCTATAAACAAAAGAAGGTGCGGGGACAGCTCAGCTGGCACAGCGTGGGACTAAACAGCCAGGCGCAATACTGACGCGGGTTCGAGTCCCAGCAGCGGCAAGGGATTTGTCTCCCACAGTCAACTTCCAGTGCACACTCCGAGCATCGCTTTCCGGCACCTTCCTCCAAACTCTGCCAGATTTGGTTATGCCACTGATGGGGCACTCTTTATCTCCGCGCAGCTGTCCACCGACGCGGTCAGCGCCCTCCGAAAGGTTTGGGTACTAATATGATTATAGAAGCAACATAACGCCAAAGCACGCACGTAAACATGAGGCGCATCCACCCCGGGTTAAAAAAACAGAGAGTTCCGTCTCGATTCAAACGATTGTAGTGTTATTTGAGCTGTCGTAAGCAACATGGTCAGTTATAAAACAAACGTCTGATATAATTTGAGTTGTTTGTAACAAACTTACTACTGTTTGAGCACCAACAAAAAACTGCTCGTTAGCTGACAGTTTTCTGGACCCTATGGCGTAACTAAATACGGCAGTGGTTGAAGGAAGGATGTCGTAAACCAGTGCTTGGAGTTTGCTTCCAGTGCTGACTCTTACGGTGTCCGCACAGCCCCCGTTTGCAATCGCGTGCATCAACATCCGTGCGCACGTTAAAAATCCCAAAGGCGACCCGAATTTCCCGCGAGGGACAATGAATTATCAAAATCAAAAGAAAGAAAGGAAACAGAATCCAGACTGTAGTAGACGTACGTACCTGCTTTTCTTATCACTTGGTGTGCTAGCATCGTCCCCACAGCACTGAATCGTACCTCGAGTGTCCTCTGGAACAAAATGTTAGCCCTTTCCATTTTTTTCGTGTCTATTATATGTGTTAAAAAAAAAATCAATCTGAAACAAGAATGACTGCCAGCGTTCTAAAACAAGATCCAAATACAATTTTTCCACTTCATTTTACATCGTTGTTGACCGTTTAACTGTTGTTTAAGTGTCGTTTTGGAGCTTGACAAAGGGGATTACCCCGAAAATGTTCTGGTTTTGTCTTGTCCTTATTATACGTGTTGTTTCAACATTACGGTTGACGACCTGCGTGAGAATAATAATGTAAACAACATAACAAAACAGCTCAACCAAAAACAGAGAATTATTCTATTTTTTTTCTTTTTTCTCACCGTTTAATCTGTAAAAGGGTTTAGCCCGAAAATTCGCATGTTGTCCTTTGTCATAATAAATAGCGTTTTTCATTTTCTTAACCTTTTATGTGTTTGGATCTTATTATACTTGTAGTTTCAACATTACGCTTGACGATTAGTGTGAGAATAATAATGTAGCATACTAGCATACTTGGAATAGTAACCTGTACGGATCATGGACAAGGGACGGGAATTCCCGGATCGCGTTGAGAAAACTGAGATGGCAGACTTTGTTAGAGCGGAAGCGATAAGTCGTAGATGTGGGATGTTAATGAGACCCAAACACATGAAAAGATTCAAACAAACGCTATTTATTATGACAAAATACCCCATGAGAATTTTCGGAGAACGCCTCTTTTCCAAACTACAAAACATCATTTAAGCGGTGAAAATTTAAATGTAGGATATTAGTCCGCTTTTAGTTGATCCGAACACATAAAAGGTTCAAAAGAACGCTATTTGTTATGACAACACACAACATGCTACTTTTGAGGGTAAGCCCCCTGTTTCAAGCTACAAAACAACACTTAAACAACGCATAAACGGTGAAAAACGAGATACTTATTTGCTTTTGGTTGAGATGTTTTGTTATGTTGTTAAGGTGTCCAGTGCATGGAAGACTGTTGGCATGACACCAAACCAACATAACAAAACTGTATATATGTAGGTTATGTATTATCACTGTTATGATAATGATAATACTAATTATCATTATTGTTGTTTTTATTATGACTTCTTCTTCTGCTTCTTCTCGCCCTGATATAGCTGCACTGGTTGACTGGGCATAAAACACCCAGTTATTTACTTACTTCTTTTTCTTAGATCAGTATTGTTATTATTGTTGTTTTATTTTATATTATTATTATTAGTAGTAGTAGTATACATATCTTAGTTAAGGTCTGTGGATGAAACTAGACCCAGATATCGACAGCAGCCTGACTTACCTATGGGAAGCGGCGTACTGACCATCTCGTGGTCCATGAACTGTCCCCATTGCATGACAAAGATGGTGAACTGGGTGGACAGGTGCTTATCCGGGTGGACCTTCCGACTGACCACCCGCGCGCTGGGTAGGCGTTTGTCATCCTCCACACTGCGCGTGCGCGGGGAGTTGACCCCTGTCAACATGAGGTCAAGATTCGGCGAGTGGTTCATTGGGTAAGGCGTGTTCTGACTGAGTGTTTCCGTTTGGTTTTTTTCTTTGCGGGGTGGGGGAGTGTGTGTGTGTGTGTGTGTGTGTGTGTGTGTGTGTGTGGTCCGGCTGTGTTCTTCTGTCAGTCACACACACCACACACACCACACACACACCCCACACACACACACACAAAACACACACACACATGGGCAGGCACACACACACACAACACATACACACACACACACACACACACACACACACACAC
>JABMCL010003336.1:17500-20000 GCA_018857735.1 Alviniconcha marisindica | reverse complement strand
ACTTCACTTGACACCAGCCATGTAACAATTAAACACCGCTGCAGCCACTTAGGTGGATATTCAACACGGGCTGTGCAAAGCTGAAGTCACTCATTCAGAGACGCATACGACAAGAGCGCAATGGGTCTGTTCGGAACACTACATAATAACAATAATAGCAATAACAATATAGTTTATTCACCCCAGCGGGATGTGCATTATGGCACGGACACACAATAATATGCATTATGGCACGGACACACAATAATATGCATTATGACACGGACAGACACACAATATGCATTATGACACGGACACGCAATGTGGATATTGTGTGTTCGAGCTTGTACATTAACGCACACCGAAGAAGTGAATACGGTTGTCTTTGTGAAGCACGTAGGGTTCTTCTCGAAATGACGCGCTCAGCGCGTGTTCATATAAAATATAAAATAAAAATAAAAATCTTGTTACTAATTAACCAAAAATCTGAAACAGAATGATTGCTAGCGTTCTAAAACAAGATCCAAACACAAAAAAGTTTAAACGAATGGTTATTTATTATGACACGGACACAGAATATGCATTATGACACGGACACAGAATATGAATTATGAAACGGACACAAAATATATATTATGACACAGACACACAATGTACATTATGACACGGACACACGATGTGCATATTGTGTGTCCGTGTCATAATAAATAAGCGTTCTTTTGAACCTTTTTGTGTTTGAACTAACTAACCAAGTTAAAGTCAGTTTATACACATTGCCTGTTGCATTGCAGTTTGACAGTTTGATGTGCGGCACTGCATGCAGTAATTAAGGCACTGTCCAAGAGAAACTCGGATGGTATCAGATTACCTTATTTCTTCCTATTGATAGAAGTTTTCTCCGCCAGCAGCATCCATGACGGCATATTGTGCATATTTGTGTGTGTGTGTGTGTGTGTGTGTGTGTGTGTGTGGTGTGCGTGCGTGCGTGCGTGCGTGCGTGCGTGCACGTGCGTGCGTGCGTGCGCGAGTGCGTGCGTGCGTGAGTGCGTGCGTGCGTGCGTGCGTGCGTGTGTGCGTGGTGTGTGTGTGTGTGTGTGTCGTGTGTGCGTGTGTGTGTGTGTGTGTGTGTGTGTGTGTGTGTGTGTGTGTGTGTGTGTGTGTGTGTGTGTGTGTGTGTGTGTGTGTGTGTGTGTGTGCGTGTGTGTGTGTGTGTGTGTGTGTGTGTGTGTGTGTGTGTGTGTGTGTGTGTGTTGTGTGTGTGTGTGTGTGTGTGTGTGTGTGTGTGTGGTGTGTGGTGTGTGTGGAGTGTTATCTCTCTCTCTCTCTCTCCTCTCTCTCTCTCTCTCTCTCTTCTCTCTCTCTCTCCTCTCTCCTCTTCTCTCTCTCTCTCTCTCTCTCTCTCTCTCTCTCTCTCTCATATATATATATATAAAGTTTTGTGTGTTTATCAACAGAATTCCTAAGGTGAACTTAGGAACTATGTAATAGTAATATACAAAATCTGCTTAAATTCATGGAATACCAAATATTCGCAGAATGTGACATGTGTTTGTATTACTAACCCCCTACTCGAGTGTCCTATTACAACAGCGTTATTTGGGAAAGATGTGTTTGACTTTACTGCATGTCATTATCATCATCATCATATTTAAGTTATGATTTTTATTGCAAAAAAATTATTGTTCATAATTCATATTGGCTAACGTTAATTAGTACCGGGGTCAGATTGGCTAATGTTAATTAGAACACGGAGACACAGCAGACACAGCAGTTTTTCGACCTTTATGGTTACATTTGCCATGGTTTGTTCCGAAACAATCGTGTGAATAGTCGTGTTTGTTGTTGATCGCTTTTTTTATCACGCTATTCTCTGCTCTCGGGCAGACACCCTGCTCTCGCGTGTGATTTTACATGCTCTGCAGTGTGATTTTACATGCTCTGCAGTGTGATTTTACATGCTCTGCAGTGTGATTTTACATGCTCTGCAGTGTGATTTTACATGAGTGATCAGCTTTTTATAGCGCGTTTTTGAATATCCACCGAAGTACTTACAGCGCTGGCATGGCTGGTGCCACATGAAACTACTGCCGAAACGGCGCGCTCTGTGTACACCATACGACCATGCACTATGTCGCTTCGTACAAAGGCCACGTATGTAAGGTGTATGCGTGCTTAGCTGTAACCTGCCACCTGCACTTTTGGCAGAATGACCGGGATCTTTTCTGTGCCACTGCGGTAACATGGGGGTGGGATGGATACCGAAATAAACTGAAGTTGTCCGTGGCGAAAAAATTCTACCGCCGCTCCGGCAGGGTTTCGAACCCTTGACCTTTTAATCACGAGTCCGGCGCACTAACCACTGAGCTATCCCCGCTGCACAGTGCCCACTGTTTCGCACGGTAAAGACAGCTGGGGGAAATTCGCTGAAGAACGAAAAGCCTTCAATCTGTGAAGCTTCTTGTACCTCAAATAAATATTTGATTAAAAATGAAAATGCACGATGCTGTCAGTGGAAGAAATA
>JABMCL010002453.1:25000-42837 GCA_018857735.1 Alviniconcha marisindica | reverse complement strand
CCCCCCCAAAAACCCCCCCCCCCCCCCCCCCCCCCCCCCCCCCACACACACGACCACATGGATATATGTATTAAAAATTAAAAATATATCCACACGCACTGTGGAAACGACCTCTACAAAGGGAGTTCTATAAAAGCTGTTGATCGCTTTTTTTACGGCGTATTTCCGCTCTCAGCAGACTACTGCGCTCGAGGATTTTTACAAAAGACTAGTTTTTTATTGCGCGTTTTTTAACTCCCCCAAATGGTGTACTTAGAACGCTGAATGCTAGTGCCACGTGAAACTGCTGCTGTCTCGGCCCGTTCTGTGTACACCATACAGAGCAACATGATTCACTTGATACAAACCACATACGTAAAGTTAACTTTTAGTCTCCCATCCTAGTGGAGTATGACATTTAAGGGTGTATGAATGTGTCAGGATATATGCGCGTGCATGTGATTTGTGTGTGTGAAATACACATCAGGTGAATATCTTTTCTTTTTGGGTCTTGTGTCATCGGATGTCGTACGAGATGATTATTAAGGACAAGATAATTAAAGAAACTTTTAAACATTAAATGTTGCTAAAACAGTTTGGCTGTATGACGAATTAATTATACAGTGTACACTTATTTAAATCAACTATCTTTTTATTTGGGTCTGCGTGAATTTTGGAAAAAATTTAAAAACGTATTATAGATATTTACAGGTCTTACTGGCGAACAGAGAAATTAAAAATGTACAGTCTATATATTTACAAATGATTATATTTACACTAAATACAGGTTCATCGGTTAAGAAATATCTGAAAAGGAAACATGCATAGATGAAAATAACTATGTGTAAGGAAACATTATACAAATTTATATTTTTGCGACTGCAAATAAGTGCATACTGTTGTTGTTTTTATAGCTGTTGGTGTGTGTGTTTTTATAGCTGTTGGTGTGTTTTTTTCTTGTTTTTTTCTTTTCTTGAGATCTGTTATTGTTCTGGTGTAACTTGTTGACACGTGTTGTTATTTTGATAATTGTAAGATCAGTCGAATATCACCTATGCGGAGAGACTTCCGAAAGAAAAACACAGAAGAAGATTTTCAACGGTTCCAGCTTCCTCGGCTGAGTGCGAGGGAGGAAAAAAAAGAAGAAAAAAAGAGCTTCTTGGCAGAAAAAGTGGGGCAGAGGTTCAAAAGCCGCAGTTGCAGTCTTTCGGTGCTTTGAACTCACATCGGATGAAGGAGGGGGTGGGGGGGGGGGGGGGGGGGGGGGGGGGGGGGGGGGGGTTGGCCGGAAAAGTGAGAGAAACAACAGTTAAGAAGCCACACTTACAGCCTTTTGGTACTCTGAGCTCACATCTATAGGTCTGTGAAAACATGACCGATAAATATCACAGATATATATATATATATATATTTGTGTGTGTGTGTGTGTTGTGTGTTGTGTGTTAAAAAGAGAGAGAGAGAGAGAGAGAGAGAGAGAGAGAGAGAGAGAAAAGAGAGAAGAGAGAGAGGGGAGAGCTGTGCGTCTTACATCCCCCCCAAATTATGCCCCATCACTGATTCAGAAATTAGCATCTGAAAGAAGCGCTATTACTATTTTTCACTCTTCATCTGCTAATGACCACGGGATTTCCACGTGAAGATTCATGTTAAGAGCATGTTTAAGCGTAATTTGTAAAATTCTTCATGTATATTTCTCTTCGGCTTTTCATTTTTCTTGCAGAATATTTGTTGGGGGTTTTTTATAAAAGTATATATATATATATATATATATATATATATATATATATATATATATATATATATATAATTTTTTATCGCTATTCTCGCTCTCGACCAGACTCACTGCGCCCCTTTTCGCTGTGACTCTAAATTCAGTTCAATGTTGCTTAACATCCACAAAGACCATAAGGACTATTAGGGACGGAGAGCCCAGCACGGCCACCTCCACTTTCACACAGCTCCTGAGCTCTGTGGTTCTAAACGAGTGACTGTAGCTTTTTATAGCGCGTTTTTTGTTGTTGTTTTTTTGGTGTTTGTGTGTGCGTGCGTGCGTGTGTGTGTGTGTTTTCTGTCCGCCGAAGTGATGTACTTACAACACTGTTCGGTTGTTGCATGGCTGGTGCCAGGTGAAACTGCTGCCGTGTCGGCGCGTTCTGTGTGCATCATACAACCATGCACCATGGCATGCACTTCATACGAACCGCATACATAGGGTGCCGCGGCGCGCGCGTTTAGCTGTAACCTGCCAGCTGCACTTTTGGCAGAATGCCCGTAATCTTTTACGTGCTACTGCGGTAACACTGGGTGGAACAGACACCGAAATAAGAGTCAGCACAGAAAGCTGACTCTGGAGAATAAAATTCTCCCGCCCCTCCTTCCGAGATTCGAACCAACGACCTTTCGATCACGAGTCCGCCGCTCTTTTTCTATCCGGTTCTATCACTAGAAGGGGTGGAGTGGGAGGTCCATCGGTGCAATCCAGTGGTCATTTCATTTCACTAACGAGTTTCAATACTAAAGTTTGTCATGCCACGAAGATAACTATACCTGAAAGTAATCCGGACATGGAACTCTCTAGCACAACACTTTACATTAGCCCAGACGTTCTGGCTAGACACAATAAGATGCCAGCAATGACAACAATAGCAAAGCCCAGCAGAGATCAAAAGCAGGGAGGCAGAGCTGGGCTGTCATAGCTGGGTGGTTTGTCTTGCTGCAGAGGCGTTCCTCGACAGTTGCTTCTCGGACACTGTCTTGTGACTTTGCTCCGCACAGCCGTTGAAACATCGAAGTATACAAGTTGCTTCGCCCTGGCGGGGTCCCCACCTCCTTATTATTGTTGTTCTGGCGGTGGCTAACGGTCTCTTCGGTCTTTGCGCATGGACGAGCTATTATTCCCCCCCCCCCCCCCCCCCCCTTTCCCCGTCCCTTGTAGCTTTGGTGGATATAAAGTACCATGAAAGAAGAAGAGCATTAAATAAGCCGGTCTGGACTAGCGATAAGGCGTTAGGCTGGTAAGCAGAGGGACCTCGGTTCGAATCTGCTTCGGCTCTCCTTCTCTTGAAAAGTTGTGGTCTGTGGACACCACCTTGAGCATTTGTCCCTCGCAATTATGAAACATCAAAATGGCTCTCATCGCTGCCCATCTTAATGCCGAAGTCATTCTGGTGGTGAAAGTGTAGCGTTAGGTATATAACCTCCCTCTCACCCCACGTCCATACCCCCATCCCCCTTCCCTGTGGACGTTAAGCCCCATGTTTACTTAAGAGCATTAATAGCCTCTGATCGGGGCTACTGACAAGCGTATACTATGATACATTTCCTGGTCATCCAGACTCAAAGCCAATTAGTCCAGCGACTACTGCGCATGATTGTAAGCTGCTTTGTGAGTGCACGAAGAGTCTGCGGAACTTTCTTCTCTGCCAGTCTGCACACCGCCATCACAGCCACCTCCAGCTAATCAAGCTCGAATCTTCCCAAACACGGCAACAGCGGGTGGTACCAGGCTGGTCTGATAGTGGCGCACTGGCGTCGGGGTATTGAACTGACTCACAATATGAACCACTGCGGCACAGCGTCTATAAGTCAATTTGGCATGTCTGCGCTGGCATTCCATGTGTGTGTGTGTGTGTGTGTGTGTGTGTGTGTGTGTGTGTGTGTGTGTGTGTGTGCCTGGGTGCGTGCGGGCTTGTATTCTCAGTAAAAATTGGAACAAGAAAAAACATGTTTTTAAGAATTTAACGTGATTTTCACTTCTGCATTATATATATATATATATATATATATATATATATATATAATATAGATATATTCGTATTCATTCTGCAATTATATATATATAATGCAGAAGTGAAAATCACGTTAAATTCTTAAAAACATGTTTTTTCTTGTTCCAATTTTTACTGAGAATACAAAAATAAAAATTGTAATATATATAAATAATAATAAAATATATATATATTTTTTTTTACAGTTGTGTTGTTTTGGCTGTTGTTGTTTTGTTAGAGTCAGTCAAACAAAATAGCCGGTAAAATACCGGAAATTACCGGTTAATGCGAACCCTGTACAGTGTGTATCCATATCACAGTTAAAGAATTGTCTGCTTCACACTTCGTTCGATCCTTGCACATTGTAATGGCAAATCTGTGGTGATTCTGAGCGCCCCCACCCCCACCTCTACCCCCACCCAAAGTGTATCAAATAGGGCCAGGTACTGTCTTCAGCCACTTCCAACACAGCTGCCAAGCTGTTTTCAAACAGACCAAAATAATTTTGACACTATGCCATCCTCCATTGTGTTCTCTAATACCACAGTAAACTTAAATGTTGGACAGAACACAAAAATGGCATTCCCATTCATATCCGAGTACAGCTGATTAGATCTGCATTAGTATGTGACATGTCTCTGTGGCAATCAATCGTAGCAACTGACGTGGGGCTTGTGATAACAGTGCTCGTAAAAAAAAAAAAAAAAAAAAAAAGCGATTGGTTTTACCCTAATATCTCTAAGAAATCTCGGACCCCCCCCCCCCCCCCCCCCCCCCTCTCTCACTCTGTGTATAATGCGCCATTGCTTAGCTTCCAAACCTGTTAGATGTGATCTTGTTTTATACGTAGATAGTGAGATAGCCATTATTCTGTCGCTTTCCATTATTCGTTAACATGTTTTTGTAATTCTCTCTCTCTCTCTCTCCTAAAAAAATGTTTTGAATTGGTCTTACTTTGCCTTATTAATATTATTGCTATGTTCATATGATGTGATGTTTTAGACAGAAATTAGTTTTGTTTTGTTTTTAAGTCGTTTTTTCTCTAGTGTATTTAATGGAATTCTTGTTTGATGTATTGAATGTTGCTGTGTTTGTCATCAGGGACAGATTTGTAAAAAATCCCTGTGTAATAAAGTATTATCTATCTTATCTCTAAATCATGAAACGTGGTAAGCATCGTCGTTGTGTTCGTTGTTCGCCATCATCACTTGTGTGTCAATACATCATTACCATCTTCCTCATTCTGCGATGTACTATTGTTGCTATTCTTCTCCATATGTTCCATTACACATGAAGAAGACGAAGAAGGATAACAACAACAACCGCGGCTACAACAACAACAACAACGACACATTCCTGTACTGAATGAGGAAGATGAAGATGATGCACTAACACACAGGTGATGATGACGAACAACAACAATGACAACGTGACGATAAGACGCCGCCGCTTACGTCACTGACGAATAACCATCATAACGGCGAAACCGTCTATGAATCAGTGCGCTGTTCCCACCAAATAAACCTCTCCTTTTCATAAAACAGCTTGTGTGTGTGTGTGTGTGTGTGTGTGTGTGTGTGTGTGTGTGTGTGTGTGTGTGTGTGTGTGTGTGTGTGTGTGTGAGTGTGTGTGAGAGAGAGAGAGAGAGAGAGAGAGAGAGAGAGAGAGAGAGAGAGAGAGAGAGAGAGAGAGAGAGAGAGAGAGAGAGAGAGAGAGAGATTGAACTTTATTTCTCAACGGTGAAGATATTAGCACACAGGCCGACTCACATATCTGCCGTTGCTACAGTACTACTAATAAACAAGACATTCACAGTCAAATATCATGTGTGTGTGTGTGTGTGTGTGTGTGTGTGTGTGTTGTGTGTGTGTGTGGTGTGTGTGGTGGGAGAGAGAGGAGAGAGAGGAGAGAGAGAGAGAGAGAGAGAGAGAGAGAGAGAGAGAGAGAGAGAGAGAAGAGAGAGAGAGAGAGAGACAGAGAGAAGAGAGGACAGAGAAGACAAAACACAGGACAAACACACACACACACACACACACACACACACACACACACACACACACACACACACACACACACACACACTGCAGCGGGTATCGCCTCTTTTCTCCCATTAACGTCAGTTTTACGGCAAGCGGTGCAGACGAACCTACGGCGGGATAAAAATCAAATTGAAATGTTAAAGCGGGCCGAGAAGAGATGAGGCCCTGGAGAGTTTTGTCGTCTACGTGCGAAATATGACACGCAGTCGTTGCCATAACATATTCGCTGCCGTAATTCGCGATCAGAGCTGCCTCGGAAAACGTTTGCCGTTGCAAAGCGAACACTTGAAGCTTCAAAGAAAAGATTTGCAGCTCCGCAAACGTCTGCTTTGTAGCGATCATTTAATTTACCTTTGATGATGTATAGGGTGGGGTGAGGGAGTGGGGGAAGTAGTGGGTGGTGGGAATGGAGAGAAGAAGAAAAAAGGGGGGGGGGGAGAGAAAAGGAACAAAAAAGAACAACAGCAACAAAACAGCGAGGCTAATTTTGCAGCGACAAAACTGCGTGTCACTTTTGAAGAGCTCTGCCGCAAAACTGGAAGCTAATTCGAAGAGCTGCATTAGCTACTTGTAGCACCAAAGCCGGAAAGTCTCTAGTCTAGTCTTTTGACATCACAAACTTGATTCTGCCGCTTCGGCGAAACAGCCTTCCGTTTTTGCAGCAGCTCTGCAAAACTCGAAACTAATTCCCAGATCTGCAAAAACGACCTGCAACATCAAAGTCTCAGTCTGCTTTTTTTGTCGCTGCAGCAATCTGGAGTTAGTTCTGTCACCACGAATTTGATTCTGCTGCGGCAAGACTGCCTCCCGGGCCATTTTTGGAGCGGCTCTTTACAAAAGTAATTTTGGAGCGGCTCTCTGAGAAAGTAGTTTAGCTGATGCACGAAGACCACGTTTGCATAGCTGCAAACACACAGATCAGTAGCTGCATTTGTGCAAAGGTGCGCTTTACAGCGACAGATCATGTATATTTTCGCAGAGCTCTACATCTCCCGCATTGTGGCAGCGACCGCCAGCCATAGCGTAGGACACCGCGTTCCTCTGGCACTCCTCTGCCCACATGGCCTCTTTAATATCACCATAAACACGGGCGGTTCAGCGACACACTGCTGGGTAGCTAAACACCCGCCGTGGGGAAGCGAACGTGTGTGGGGCAGGCAGAAAGAATGTGCAATTAACTCACCTTTTCCAACGGAAAACGCTCACAGGGCCGTAAAAGACTACAACACGTGCGGGAGAAACGTCAGAAATCTAGTTAAAGTCTGACGTTCTTACAAAGTTCATTGAATCAAGGAATGAATTAAAAGAGAGAGAGAGAGAGAGAGAGAGAGAGAGAGAGAGAGAGAGAGAGAGAGAGAGAGAGAGAGAGAGAGAGAAGAAAAGTTACGTTTCAACACATGCTGCTTCCCCAGCATAGTTGGATAAAACCAAATACACTACCTCCAAAAACAAAACAAACAAAACTTAGGGGCTGAAAAGTCCCATGTTATGCACCCCCCAAAATACAATACCAACACCAGAAGGAAAGAATTAGAAAAGCACAAGCTTAGCTGAGCCACATTTCAAAACTGGAAAATGTAACTTTCAGTTTCACTGTTTTCAAACTATTCTGTTACCTAATATAGTAATAAGATAGGTCAAGATCACTGAAATGGATATTTAATGTGTTATGCCTGATGGAGACAAGCATGCAGAGTATACCAGTTTGAATGAGATCTATGAAACTCTTAATAAAGTAGCATTAAAAAACAAACAAACAAAAAAACAAAAAAATCGGGTCTTTGCCAAATCCAGACATGCACCAATCTCCCTCCAATACATGCAAAAGTTACAAACGGCATTTTCCATCTGATTCTGTCCATGAGAAAATTTCACAATTTTACAAAGTTTGAACACTGTTAAAGATCAGAACCTCTGTATAAAATACAACTTTTATTTGAACCTTTCTAATATCACTGTGACCTTGAAAGCTTAAAGTAGTTAAATAAAACAGTAAAACTGAAACCTGTGTGAAAATGTAAAGCTGAATGGGTATCATCATGCAGTTTCAAAAATGTCTCTTCAATGGCCACGAAGAAATATAAATATACTTCAAACACCTTTAACACCCGCAGTGAGGTACTGTGGACACAGACATTAAAGTCCCCTCTGTTGAGAACCCCGAGTTCACAAGTGTTCTCCATTGAAGGCCGGCAGTAGGTCAAATATCTCTCTCTCTCTATATATATATATAGCCACCCAGGCTTTCTCCACTGCCAGGAATTTTTTCTTTGTCCAAATTTTGACTTTCCCAGTCCATTCATCCTCATTTAAAAAAAAATCCCTCTCTACTCTTTAACTGCATTAGTTTTGGCTAACTCAGGTTTCCCCTGTGGGCCTGTGGAAGAAAATAGGTCACCCTGTTCACAGTCACACAAAATTTAGACAGACTCAATGGTGAATGTGCACTATAGAATATATAAATAGGTACCAAAAGTATTGTGCACTGATAGACAGATGATGGTTGGTTTTTACCATTGTGACAGTAAATTAGACAAACTTGTGATTGAGTGACCTGTGTATTGGAACTGGTGTAAAAGAATTGTGAATGCATGATTTGTCCTGAGTTGACACAATGTGGCAGACAGGACATTAAATTAAAATCCAGTTCATTGTTGTATTTGACTGGAATCACCATGTCCATCTGTTTTAGTGTCCAGATTTTGTCCACTTATGAAGCTTAAGTTACTGATAACCTCTGTTGAGCTTGATGGTAACAACAGAGTCATACTCAGTAGAAGTTATCAATAACCAAAGCTTCTTAAATGGACAAAATCCAGACACATGGAAAGGTGAATGTGGTGATTCCAATCAAATGCAACAATGAAATGTGTACACTGTAACACTCCCTACTTATACAAGCTCATTAACCTTTTATTTTAAACTCATTTTACTACAGGATATGACTCAGATTTTGTCATGTTGATGAGTCCAAGATCAAACACATGATTAGGCAGATACAGATATATATATCTATATATATATATATATCTATATATATATATATATATATATATATATATATAACCAATAAGATCAAACACATGTTTGGGCATATATATTTAACAAATGTCAAATTAAATGCACAGTCTTTCAAATTAAATGCACAGTCTATATATAATATAAAACAGATTTAAAGCAATGACTGACACAAGACCAAACAAGTCACTGGCATGATCTTCTAGGTCCAGCACTTCAGCTCTAGATTTAGATTCAGTGTCTGCAAAGCACTATAAATTCAGTGTCTGCAAAGCACTATATATAGTGCTTTGCAGACACTGAATTTAAATCTAGAGCTGAAGTGCTGGACTTAGAAGATCATGCCAGTGACTTGTTTGGTCTTGTGTCAGTCATTGCTTTAAATCTGTTTTATATATATATATATATTATATATATATATATATATATATATATATATATATATGGGTCATTCTCCTGAAAATTAGACCAAAGAGGGTGCAGCTTTCCAAATGGCAAATGAAATAAACATTAACTTAAAACATGAAACTTTTTTTAACTACCACTATATTTCTGACATAATGTGTTTGGAGAAATTAGGGAAATGCCACAATGTGTGATTGCATCATTATTTCTTGTGCTGTGAGTCTTTTGGGGTAAAAATCGCGACATTTTCATGGCTGCCATTTGTGACATGGCTAAGGGAAGGTTAGCTGATCACAGATATTTCCTTGAAATCGTTCATGATTGAATAAAAACAGATTTCATGCAAAAGAGGGTGGCTAGCTTTTACATACAAATGGTATTTATTGTGTGCTGCTTCTTACTAACCGCTCCAACAAAGAAAAGATAATCAGTGTCTTGCATGCTACCGATAGTGTCTTCTGAGTGTGTATCACGATATTGTGACTTGTTCACAACAGAAACTAAAGAACTTTCTTTTTTTCATCAATGTGGTAGATAACCACATTTCACCTTACTTTTAATGCTTGTTTGATGACATGAAAGTGGATACAAAATAAATTACAGTCATTTCTTCAGGGGCGGTTGACGTGGTGTCTTAAAATGGAGTAACCTGCGAGCACAAAAGAACTATTTCTGTTAGTACCATTGACTTTTGACCTACTCTAACATATGAGTCTACATCAGCTCACTTGCAGCAGCAATGTTTGACCTCTTTTTGTGCTGTGTGGTGTATTATTTGACTACAGATGGGAAAGCACTGTGGTGTCTTCCGGGGTGAGGGATGTAACGCTCGTGACACATATTTGTTACTAGTCGGCTGAGTGTTTGTATGCAACCTTTTGTAACCAAACTTGGTATTGTGGGATTCTATCGTCAAGGTCAAGGTCACAGTGTGGGCTTATATAATCAAAATATGACTGTTTCTACTATATCTTTTCTTAGTTCTAAACCAATGAGTCTTTTGCAACCAAACTCAATTTGATAGTAGATCATCATAAGCAAAGAAGTGTTCAGTGTAAATATTGGATTGCTGTGGTCAAGGTCAATGTCACAGCCAAGGTTAAACGTTTCAATTAATGATAGTTTGTATATCTTATGAATCACTGAACCTTTTGTAACCAAATCCAGTATGGTGATACATCATTATAAACCAGAGTGTCAGGTGCAAAAAATGGGTTGCTATCTTCAAGGTCAAGGTCACAGTAACTGAATTTGGGTTCATTCAATGAAATCATGACTATTTCTATTATATGTTCTGAACTGCTGATTTTTTGGCGACCAACTTCATAAGCTGGAGTGTCTTATGAAAAGGTTGCTTTGCTGTATTCAAGGTCAAGGTCAAGGTCATAAGGAAGGTTCTGAACTTCAGTGAATGTTTGCCCGGACAATATCTCTGATCGATCTGACCGATCAAACTTAGTATGGTGATGCATTATCAGCCAGGGTATCATACAGAAATATTTTGCTATGTTCAAGGTCAAAGCCACAATTGTTTCTCTAGATCTTCAGAAATATTAAAACTTTTGTAACCCGAATTAGTTCAATGGTACATCATCACAAGACAGGGTAAGACACCATGAAAAGATTTTCTTGCTTTTAGTAATTTTACACAGGGCATGAGGCAGAGAATATGGCTTGGGTGACTGTGGACTAGATTGCTGCCACTCTTGGCCATCCCGATATCTAAAGCAGGGGTCAATACCGGTTCCAATCACGAAAATGTAGAAAGTACATTGCTTTTGTAATGAATATACTTGTTTATTAAGTTTTTTGGTCAATGGTTCAAGTGTCATTCTTATATCCTTTTGTACTTATGATGATGTCTACATAACATGTGAGACAGATTCTCAATTAAGTGCGATTGGTTATTAACTTTAGAAAGCAAGAAACAAATATACCTCTAATATATATATATATATATATATATATGTATATTTGTATTTAAGGTTCAGAACAAGTTAGTGCAACACATCTCCCCTCCCCCTCCTCCAAATTACTTTAAAGAAAAGAAATGTGTGATCTATTTCGTGCATGTCTGTACTTTGAAGATGACATTTTAAAGCAAAACAGTTAAAGAGGCAGAAAAGTTTTTTTTTAAAGAAGTGATTAGGAAATATTGTATAATAAAAAAGGTACGAGTCAAACTGGCCACTGAGCCGACTCTATTCATGCATTTCTGGTGTCTTCTATAACATGCGAGACACTGACCTATGATGTAACAAAATGCAAAATTAATCAAGTTCCTGTCATCCTGTCAATTTCTACTTTATATATTATGTACACAAGAGATGTCAAGCTTTCATTTCCAAATAATAACATTAAAAAATTCACACTTTGAATTTTTACCCTCTATGTCACAGTTTTGACCAGTTTTCAGGAGAATGACCCATGCTGTTTTGAATGGTGACAGGTGAATACACCTTCACTCTCAGCTCACTGAGTTGTAGTTCTTGACTACTGGAGGAATTCCATCCACAATCACCATCATAATAATTAATATACTGAAGGGCACACTCCATAATACATACCAAGAACTGTTTGCATCATGCTGAACATTGTAATGTAAGTCCCAACTTCTCTCACTGATCTGACCAATGCAAGAAGAAGTCATGTGTGGATCATACAATCAATTTGAAGACTGATCTATTGTTAATGTAAGACAGATGTATTTGTAGTGTAAACCCCAACCACATGCACAAATGTTCTGTGGTCAGTCTTATAAACCCTCACATGCATGGAAAGCATACCTGAATAACTCTAAGTACTGTAACAGTGTAAGTACTATGTTAAACATCCCTACACACACCAAATATCTCTCCCACTGGGTCTGGTGAAAGAAGCAGCAGGAGTTGACTGACAAGCATACCATCTGTTCACTGAGCTGGCAAGAACCTTTACATGGAACTGGATACTAGTTTTCCACACTGGGCTCCAGCCAGTAAGTTAGTAACTAAACCAGAGGAACCACGAAGCAAAACAAAATGGATAACTGAACCAACTTGAGAAATTCTACTGCTGGAGCAAAATGAATGGAATGGAAAATTAGAGAGGATAACCACATCTACTTTTAAAACAAAATGCACAGATCTAGAGTGTTGGACACAGACTGCACAAATGGTTCCTGGTAATGGTACTGTCTGTACTCATTGACATTGTTTTCCTTGCAGACTCTGTGTAACAAACGCTAACAGTGCTCAAAGTCAATTATGTATCCCAAACAGCAAATGAATCCTGGATTGCAACGCATTTTGCCTTTATTTAAAGCACAGACAGTGTGATTCCAGCATTAAGTAAGTAAACATGGGGCTTAACGCCCACATAAACCATAAGGCTAAGCTTATTAGGGACAGGGAGAAAGGGGGGAAGGGAGTATGGAGGTGGGGGAAGACAGAGATTATATATATATTATATATACAGTCCTATCGCTACTGTCACCACCAGAATGACTCCTGTATTAAGATGGGCAGCGATGAGAGCCATGTTTCATTAACTGTGAGGGACAAAGTCACAAGACAGTGTCCACAGACCACAACCTTTGAAGTGAAAACAGAGCCAAAACAGATTTGAACCAAGTTCCCTCTGCTTACCAGCCTACTGCCTTACCGCTAGGCCAAACCAGCTCACTTCCAGTGTTACAGGGAGTGGGGGTATATAATATATATATATAGATATAGTATACAGAACAGACAATAAATAAATGAATGCGGACTAAATGCATGAAAATGAATGTGGACTCCATTAAACATACTGAATCACTGATGTATCACATATGAATTAAAATTGTGTAAACTGCAATTGTAATGAATATTTTAGTTTAGTCTCATGGATGGCATGGCTTACTACACCATCACCAGAGTAGATTTACCTGTGGTCTGTTTTCAAACTGCTACCCAACTCACTTAGCATTGTGACAGTCTTCTCATCATTTATGCAAAGCACACAGAGGACACACTGTAAGAATATATGACTAAACAATGACAATTAAAACACTCCTTCTCTTACACTAAATTAGTCTTAGTCATCTTAAATTATACTAAGCTCTGGGTACCAAATTTGATGAAGCATCTCAATTGGAATGATTCATCAGCTAAACTATACTACCCAAATAATAATCATATGTCATTATATATATATTCTATATCATTGACAAATAAATTTGGATAGAATTGTAAAGAGATTCCAGCATGTGACACCAGTCAGGCATGGGAATCGATTCGAAAGAAAAACTCTGAAATCCCCCCCAAAAAACCCCAAAACAAACAACAACACTTTTTCTTAGGAGAAACATAGCATTCAAGCTTGTTGCCAGCCTGCAAGAGTAACAGCAAGTGACTGTGTTCACAATTACATGACCAAGATGGGCGATAGTTGCATATATTGAAAGCGTTCCATATGTTTCGCAGGTATTTGGTGCAGAACTAAAACCGGTACTTCCTTTTTTCTTTTCTTTTTTTGTACCAATTTCTTTTCCCTGTGGACATTTTTTTTTTCTTCTGCGGAAAGTTGTTTCACTGCCATGGAAATTTGCGTTTTCATGGACAATACCATGCCTGACTGGTGACAGATTCCACACTGGGCGTGCCTATACTGGCTATTATGTGGGCACAAAACTCCTAATGGCATGTGACACAAGTCTTCTGTTAATTATTAACAAAGTAAACCTATTCTGACAGGGCTGCAAATACACAGAAAACCTATGTTTTAAAAATTTTATGCAAAAAATCATCTACTACACATGAAAAAGTCCAGATCTGTATGACACACTGCTTTTGAATTAAACTTAAAGGCTTAAAAAAAAGTTTCAGCATTCTCTCTCTTGCTCTGTCTTGTCTCTCAGATGTTGGGGTGTGAAGTCAGTTGTCGGAATGTATCAACTCAGACAGCTGTCAAGCGCAAAGCCAGGGTATGTGACCTCAAACGAGATCAGTTTCAGTTTCCGGACACATTACTAGTTTCCTGTCATTCATTCACATGCTGACCGACCACATTTGACAGCTCAGCATAATGTCCTGAAAGACAGCGCAGAAAACTCTGACTTCCTCTTTTTTTCTTTGCTTTTTAAAAAATGATTGTTTTAGTCTTGATAATGCATTGATAGTTTTAATCCGGTTCCTTCCACTAGCTCTGAGCTGGCAGTCGATAGACCGCCTACTCAAGAAGGTAAACAAACCTGCCAGGAATCTGCCAATAACCTCAGTCCTCTGAAAGGTACTGGTGAGAAATGTTGACTGCCATGGAGGGTCCCATGTTTTGTAAGCTCAATGATGCCAAAAGTACTGCTTTTATCCATCTGGATTGCACAGCAGTTAGAGTGGGGATAGCTCAGTGGTTACAGCACCAGACTCATGATTGAAAGGTTGCAGGTCTGAATCCCTGCAGGAGCGATGGGAGAATTTTCTTTTCCCGGGTCAACTTTCTGTGCTGACTCTTATTACGGTATCCGTTCCACCCCCGTGTTACTGCAGCAGCACATAAAAGATCCCAGTTATTCTGTCAGAAGTGCAGGTGGCAGGTTACAGCTAAACACGTATACACCTAACGTACGGGGCTTTGCATGAAGTGACATGGTTGTATGGTGTACACAGAACTTGTGCCAAGATGGCAGCAGTTTCATGTGGCAGCAGGCGCCAGCCATTCCAGCGCTGTAAGTACACCACTTCGGTGGAGATTCAAAAGCCCACTTTAAAAAGCTAGTAACTCATGTAAAATCACACACAAACACAGTGTCAGTGAGTCTGCTCGAGAATGGAGAACAGCGCTATATAAAAGCAATCATCATCATCATATAATTCTGCATACTTCATGAAACTTTGAAAGGCAGAATGTTAACTAGATAAATGCTAGATTGTTCTTTAAAAATAAGATTAATTTTTTTAACAACAGTCTGTTTAGCTGTAAGTGTAACATGTTTGGTTGTATACATTTTATTCAAGTCACCTGCATTTGTTGTATGCAAGTTCAAAAAAGTGTTTGAAGACCCTGGTTATAAATAGTAAACCCAATTTTTTCTTTTTCAAATATATATTGTTTTCTTTCAGTCATATAGGTGACACAGACTGATTAGTGATAATGTGATTATTAAACATGCATGATCCATACTATTAATGTCTAACTCTATCTGAGTGAAAGAAAACAGTTGGGGATTTCTGGGTGTTCTACTGCTGTTGTACACATGTGGCAGTGTTATTTTGCTTTTTGTTTTTGCCCTGTTGTTGTTTTTGTGCGTGTGTGTGTGTGTGTGTGTTGTTTTTTTAAATTGCTGTGGGTGGGGGGGGA
Source organism: Alviniconcha marisindica (assembly GCA_018857735.1). Classification (NCBI taxonomy): domain Eukaryota; kingdom Metazoa; phylum Mollusca; class Gastropoda; family Provannidae; genus Alviniconcha; species Alviniconcha marisindica. Next base: position 27,314 of record JABMCL010002453.1, on the reverse strand, counting down.
TGCATCTTGCATCATTCAAAGTAACTTCCAGTCCTGAGTTAGAAATGTACTTTTCTGGTTAGGACAGTTTTTATTCAGCTAATAGTAATACACAGTTGGGAATCCATTGGTCGGTTAGTTAGATTTGTTTAACAGTAACACTGAGCTGTCTCTGAAGAGGTACTGGTGGGGACTGAGATCCAAGGAGGTAGGAGAAGAGGGAGACTATACCTAGCACTACACTGCCACTAGTGTCAGCGTCACCAGGCCTACATTTCAGAATGATTCTGCATTAAGATGCACAGTGATGTAAGCCATTTTAATGTTTCATTAGACATTAATTCAATTGTGAGGGCAGAATCACAACCACAACCTTTGAAGAGAAAGGGTAGCATTTAACTTATTAAGCAGAATCTGAAGTCCTGCCTACTAGCCGAACTTGGGAATGCATACATATATATATATATAAAAATAGATTCTGACACTGACAGCTTTTAGTTTTACTGAAAATAAATGTCCTTTTTTTTTTTTTTAAATCAACTCTCACTGCATGGTTTATCTGTAGATTGCATAACACAATGCTTAAAATGAAAAGAGAAAAAGTCTCAAGTCTACTGACCCCACTTCCCCCTCTTCCAACCGCCATTTCCCTCAAAAATAAAAACAAAATCAACTCACCATGGTATCCAGCCTTTGAAGTCCCTCTGACGATGAACTTAAACTCCCGATCCTTATCAGGGTCATGAACTTTGATGAGAATGTACTTAAACTTTCCACTTTTGTCGATCTCCACATCATTTATCGCGACCAGCTTTGGGTTCTTGAAAGATGTAGCAGATGATATTTGCTGGGATGCCATGGCGAAGCGTCTCTGAGCAGCGAGACGAACGGATCTGCGGAAACAGTTGATGAAACACTGAAGTTCGAGATAGGGAAAGCAATGCTTGTGTTGTCTTGTGCGCTAGGCCTACATGTCAAATTCGCACACTGCCGCTCGCTGCCGTTCAGCACGCTACTTACTGCCTGCTGCTACAGTGCCAGACTCCCAGACTGCCAAAGTTTGCAAAGTTTTCAACATAAAGTTTCATCACGGTCTGACAAATCGCGCAAGCAGGCCAGTACATAACGTTGCCCTTATTTTGCCAACTCGATCACTTCATTAGCAAACTACGATTTTTTCCGTTATGTGTCAGCATTACAAAGAATTCGAAAGCCTGAAATATATGAAACATTACAAACCTGATGAAGTGCGCGATGGTTACTCTCGGCGTTTCTCAGCTGTCGCAGACGATAAATGTTCTGTATCCGCAGGAAGTTGTCGGAACAAATCGAGGTCACCGCACCCCAGTTTTGTTTCAACAAATTCTATTGGACAACAGTTCTATTGACGATTCTGATTGGTTTTCGGCAGAAATGAATGAATTGGCTGCAGGTTCGCCGAGCGACAGCAGAGCAGAAAAAGAAAGAAAGAAAGGAAACCATATGTTTACTGCAGACAAGAAAGCAGAAGAATGCGCAGCAGCATACATCTATCCACAAAGGAGACCCATGATATCACAGGAGCTGTACCTCGTCTGTAGCCGGGTTTGAAAATCTGCCAAACTGCGAGACTGAGGTGATTTCGGTTTGGCGATTGAACCAAGCCTCTTTAGTCTTACCGGCATTGTCGGCACCTAGTTCTTTTTACTTCTGATTTTGTTGTTCAGTAAAATAAAAACAAACTAATAACACCGTGCTGTGATCAAAAACCATTAAGATCTATTTCCATCAGCGTCATAAAATAAGGACTGACTGCCCAGGCAGCGGCCATGTGACTCCGAGCGGCCGCCCCACCCGCGGCCCCGTACATGGTGGAGGGGGTGGTGGGAGGGGGTGGGGAGGGGAGGGGGGGGGGGGGAGAGGAAGGGAAGGGGGGCACGAACTACTATCTTTTCTGCTGTACTACTGTCGGACGAATGAACATGATCCTAAACTGACTCCTGTGTTTGCTAATTATTATTTTTATCTCTTCCACAGCCACGTGACAAAACCGTACTGACAAAAAACGAAACAAAACCGTGACAAACAAAAAATCGATATCAACTACTCATCATGTCTTTTCTACAGCACTACAGCCGGACAAATGGACATCATCCTTAATTCGATGTGTTCATTTAAGTTATTATTCCGAATCAGTGTCAGTGCTACACTCCTGACCGCTGACGGTAACCGTGACTGAACAACAAAAAACCACAAAAAACCCCAACAACTCTAAAACAAAACAAAAAAGAAAACAAAAACAAACAGAAAACAAAAGAGGAAAACTTCGAATTTCAAACAGCTTTAGCACTTTCGG
>JABMCL010002453.1:17500-20000 GCA_018857735.1 Alviniconcha marisindica | reverse complement strand
CACACACACCACACACACACACACACACACACACACACACACACACACACACACACACCACACACACACCTCACACACACACACACACACACACACACACACACACACACTCCCCACACACACACCCCACACACACACACACACACACCCCCCACCCCCACCCCACACCCCACCCCCACACACACACACACCCCCACCACACACACACACACACACACACCACACACACACACCCACCACCACCACACACAAACAACCGCCGCGCCCCACACACACACACACACACACACACACACAACACACACACACACCCCACACGCGCCACCACACCCCACACCCCACACCCCCCACACACACACACACACCCCAAAACACACACACACACACACCCCCACACACACACACACACAAAAACACACACACACAACAACCACACACACACAGAATAACACAACCACCCCCCTCACCCCCCCACACACACACACACACACACACAACATGGCGATTATCAATCAATCAATCAATCAATCAATGAACCCATCCACCCCGCCCACCTTGGACCCGTCCGTGGTTGCACAGGAAGCAGCGTGTCTGATGGGCAGCATGAGGTTGATGACGCCCCGCCACTCCGTGTCACCGGGACCCACAGTCTCCACCTCCAAGGCTGGCTCCTCCTCGTACTCGCCTTCCTCCTCGGGCTCGTAGCCCCCGAAGACGCAGACCACGCCCCCTGTCAGCACCTCCATGCAGTGGTCCTTGCGGCCGGTTATCAAAGCGGGGCCTTGTTTCCAGCGGTTCGTCTTGGAGATGTACCTGGAGACAGGTAAGGGCCGTTGTGTTGCGTTTCCCAGCTGAACGCTCTGGTTGGGGTGGGGGGGGGGGGGGAGGGGGGGGAACTCTCTGTCTGTCTCTGTCTTCTCTGTTCTCTTTTGTTTTGTCTTCTGTCTGTCTGTCTGTCTGTCTTCTGTCTGTCTGTCTGTCTGTCTGTCTGTCTCTGTCTCTTCTCTTCTCTCTCTCTCTCTCTCTCTCTCTCCCCTCTCTCTCTCTCTCTCTAACTTGGTTGGGGGTGGGGGTGGGAGGTGGGGGTGGGGTGGGGGAGGGGGGAACTGTCTCTCTGTCTCTGTCTGTCTCTGTCTCTCTGTCCCCTCTGTCCTCTCTGTGTCTCTGTCTGTCTCTGTCTGTCCTGTCTGTCTGTCTGTCTGTCTGTCTGTCTGTCTGTCTGTCTGTCTGTCTGTCTTTTTCTGTCTGTCTGTCTCTCTCTCTCTCTCTCTTCTCTTTTCTCTCTCTCTCTCTCCCTTTTCTCTTGTGATTTTAAATATCTCTCTTTTTGTGCCCCCCCTCCCCAACATATCCTTTTTTATCATTTGCGGTAGTCAGTGTTGTAGTATTGTTTTATGTGTGCCTATTGGCATGTACATTAGCAGGGACGATTTTAAGAAAGGCAACTGCCTAAATCTTAATCCTTGTGAATAAGTTCTAGTTTAGTCTCTCCCCTCTCTCTCTCTCTCTCTCTCTTCTCTCTCATCTCTCTCTCTCTCTCTCACTTTACACACACACACACAGACATACACACACACACACACACACACACACACACACACACACACACACACACACACACACGCCGCACGCACGCACGCACGCACGCACGCACCACACACACACGCCACGCTCGCACACACACACACACATACACACACGCGCACGATCGCACACACGCACGCTCATACACACACACACACACACACACACAAAACACCCCACACACCCCACACACACACAAAACCACACAAAAACACACACACATATGAACCACCGAAATACACGCACCACCACCCCGTTCTCAGGAAAAGGGGCTGAACAAAAAAAAAAGGAATGACAGAAGACATGACGGCCCAAAAAAGAGAGAGTCAGTATCAGGAAACAGAAAGGGCCGGGTTTAAATAGCTCAATAAGCATGCTGATGCAGCATGGACATCCTTCTCTACAACATCTCATCATAAATCACCACCACCACCACCACCCACCACCACCCCCCACCATCATCATCATCATCACAACCAACTTCATCGCCATCACCATCATCACCACCACCACCACCACCACCATCATCATCGTCAACATCATCATCAACATCATCATCATCATCACCATCATCATCCACTATCATCATTATCATCGTCAATAATACGCTGCCAAGAAGACTTATTTCCCAATGGGGGCCTGCGGGTCGCGGGTCCTCCGGTGATGTGATTCGTTCCCTGACGGCGGTGGCCTTTCCCTTTTGCCGGGGTGGTGGACGATGGGGGCCAGAGAGTGCCACTCCCCGGTCTTGAGGTTGAGAGCGATGACGTCCATCGCCTTGTCTCCACCGAACTTGTAGCCAGCGTACACCACCAGCACTTCGCGGAACGGGTTGTGCCTAAAGCGGAGTCATCGTACAGGATTTAAAGGACACACGTTTGTGTGTTGAAAAGAGAGAGAGAGAGAGAGGGGGGGG
>JABMCL010002453.1:0-12500 GCA_018857735.1 Alviniconcha marisindica | reverse complement strand
AGAAGGAACGGAAGAAGGTGGGCGAGGAGAGGAAGACGGAAGAGCAGAAGAAGAAGAGGGAAGATGGGAGGGAGATAAAGGAGGAGAAGAAAAAGAAGGAGAATGAGGAGAGAAAGAAGAAGGAGAGAAAGGAGAAGGGGGAGAGGAAGAAGAAGGAGGAGGAGGAGAGGAAGAACGAGGAGGAGGAGAGGAAAAAGGAAAAGGGGAGAGAAGAGAAGGAGGAGAGGAGAGAGAAGAGGAGGAGAGAGGAAAAGGAAAGAGAGAAAGAAGAGAGAGGAGAGGAAGAAGAAGAAGTGAGGAGAAGGAGAGTAGAGGAGAAGGAGGAGAAGAAGAAGGAGGAGGAGAGGAGAGAAGGAAGGGAGAAGGAGAGAAACGGAAGGAGGAGAAGAAGAGGAGGAGGAGAGGAAGAAGAGAAGAGGAGAGGAGAGCAATGGAAGAAGGAGGAAGAAGAGGAGGAGAGAAAGAAGGAAGAAGAAAGAGGAGAGGAAGGGAAGAAGGAGTGAAGAAGGAGAGAGAAGAAGGAAGAAGAAGAGAAGAGAGGAGAGGAAGGGAAGAAGGACGGAGAGAGGAGAGAAAAGAAGGAGGAGAGAAGAAGAGAAAGAAGGAGAGGAAGGAAGAAGGAGAAGAGGAAGAGAAGAAGAACAGGAAGGAAGAAGTAAGACAAGAAGGAGAGGAAAATGGAAGAAGGAGAAGAGGAAGAGGAGAAAAAGAAGAAGAGAGAAAAAGGAGAAGGAGGAGAGGAAGAAGGAAGAAAGAGGAGAGAGGAGGAGAAGAAGGAAGGAAGAGAAGAGGAGAGAAGAAGGAAGAAGAGGAGAGGAGAGGAAAAAAGAGGGGATGAGGAAGAGAGAAAGAAGGAAAGGAAGGGAGGAGGAGGGGAAGAAGAATGAGGAGAAGGAGAGAAAGAGAGAGGAGGAAGAGAGAGAGAAGGAGGAGGGGGGGAGAGAGAGACGAGAAGAGAGAGAAGGCAGAGAGAGAGAGAGAGAGAGAGAGAGAGAGAGAGAGAGAGAAGAGAGAAGAAGAAGAAGAGAGAGAGAAGGAGAGAAAGGAGATCGTGGAAGAAGAAGCGGGTAGCAGGGAGGGCCGTGGAGGAAGAAGAAACCGTGTCAGTATGTCTTTATCACTGGGCTTGGCGTTTTGGTCCGACGCTCCACCAACTGAGTTACCCATGGTCGTCTGTTCTTTTTTTTTCGTTCTTTTTTTCTTTCTTTTTTTATCTCTGAATCAGCAACAGTAGGGAGTTAAATAACACTCGAAATACCTAACACGAGTACAACAACGAAGAGCTGAGTCGCCTACGGTTTTAACTCTCACCGGGCATGCGTGTAAACACAACTACGTCAATGTTTCAGATTTGTTTTATATGTGATCTTACGTGCGGTACATTTGTAGAAGACCTTCCTGAAGCTCTTTCGCTGCTGAGCTGGACTGACCGGGACTCGCTCGCCCAGAGGAGGGGCCGCCAAGATCCTCCTGCAGATCCTCCTCTGCATTCGCTTCGGAAGGGACAGCCGAGTTCATGCGTTCCTCTGGGCTGTAGTCCGCTTCCGACTCGAGTGCTGTGTCTTGTGACGAGTAGCGGTCGTCTTGGGGAGGTCGCGAACGGGCGTCTCTCGTCCGCTCTCTGCCTCGACGGTGGTCCTTGTGATCTGGGACGTCACTCATCTCGTTCTTCATCGACAGTGGAGGCAGCTGGCGGAGAGAGCTCGTGTACTGTGCATGTAAACAGTGCTTAACGTCCACAGAAACCATAAAGTTTAATAGAGACGGGGAAGGAGAGGGGGGGGGGTGGGGGGGGGAGGGGGGGGGGGGGGGGGAGAAGGAGATTATATACCTATCGCAACACTGTCACCACCAGAATGACTCGTGCATTAAGGTGGGCAGCGATGAGAGCCATTTTAATGTTTCATAAATTGTGAGGGACAAAGTCACAATTAGACAATGTCCACAGACCTCAACTTTTGAAGAGAAAGGAGAGCCGAAGCGGATTTGAACCGAGGCCCCTCCGCTTACCAGCCTAACGCCTTACCGCTAGGCCAAACCAGCTCACACTGTGCATGCAGTCTGTGCTGATCGATAATGACTGTTCGGTCCCTCTAGCGACGAAAACCTCAGGCCTCTAGCTTTCTTGGCTGCTTTGTCGTGAGTGACAAGAATGATGGCTCTGAATTATGCACAACAGTGTTAAATGATAAGCGAATGTATCTCAGTCTTAATGTGCACATTTCAATGACGGCTCGTGTGGTCTGCAGTAAACATGGTGCTTAACGTCCACAGAAACCACAAGGCTTATTAGGGACGGGGAAAAGGGAGTATGGAGGTGGGGGAAGAGGGAGATTATAAACCAATCGCTGCACTGTCACCACCAGAATGACTCCCGCATTAATTCAGATGGGAAGCGATGAAAGCCATTTTAATGTTTCATTAACTGTGAGGGACAAAGTCACAAGACAATGTCCACAGACCACAGCTTTTGAAGAGAAAGGAGAGCAGAAGCGGATTCGAAGCGAAGTCCCTCTGCTTACCAGCCTAACGCCTTACCGCTAGGCCAAACCGACTCACTTAATTGCGTGTGTGGTCTGCATGAATATGTGATTTTATATACCCCATCACACATAGACCCAGATACACACTCTGGTTTTCAGAGGCCCGGGTTTCCTCTGTTTCTTTCTCAAGACACAAGTCACCAAACCACAAGTTTGTCTAATTCACTGTTACGTCAAAAGCCATCCATCCATCTATCAATGCACAATGACACATGTTTGGGTACCTATTTCTATTCCGTAGGCAATCACCAGGGGAACCAATTAAATGTCTTGTGACCATCAACAGGGTGGTCTATCTTATTCCGTGGGCCCACGTAGAAAACCGCGTTAGCCAAAACTAACGCAGTTAAAAAGTAGAGAGAGGATTTTGAAATAAATGAAGGTGAACGGACCGGGAAGGTCGAAATTAGGACAAGGAAGAAATTCATGGCACCGGGCGAAGAATGCGTGGCTGTATCATTCTGACTTACTCCAGACTTTAAAGGGAGAACACACAGTTTGTCAGCTCTGGGTTCTCAACAGAGAGGACTTTAACTTCTGCGTTCGCAGCACCCCCTGGCGGGAGGATTGAAGAGGAATGCTTATAACCATACTGTAGAATAACGACGAACGCAACGACGAACACACACACACACACACACGCACACACACACACACACACACACACACACACACACACACACACACACACACACACACACACACACACAACACATACACACACACCTCACACACACACACACACACACCACACACACACACACACACACACACACACACACACACACACACACACACACACACACACACACACACACACACACACACCAACCTTGAGCACAACCTGTTTGTGAACTTTGCCAAGGTTTCAAAACGCGAAAACAACAGCGCCCTTCTTTCGTATAGCTTTGTTGTCCTGCAAGCAGCTTGAACATTCTGAAGACTGACACTTTTAGCACATGCTGGATTATTTTGGTGTTGCGATAATCCACCGAACTCTGAACTAGACTGTAGTATCTTCAACATGCGTATGTGTTCTTTTTACACCATGCGTGTGCAGAACGATGATGTGGAGCTTAATGTCCTTGGATGTCGGGTTGACATATTAGGGACAAACTGTCACCAAGGCGTGTGCATGATTCAATGTTGCTTTACGTCCACAGAAACCAGGCACAGGACGGCCATTTCGACTTTCACACAGTTCCTGAGCTCTGAATCCGTATAGCTCCCACTGTCTGCCTCTTAGCTCGTCTGCCTGTCAACCATATCTCTAAAGCTCTCCGATCGTCTGCCTCTCACCCATATCCCTATCACCGCCTGCCTCTCACCCATATCCCTATCACCGCCTGCCTCTCACCCATATCCCTATCACCGTCTGCCTCTCACCCATATCCCTATCACCGCCTGCCTCTCACCCATATCCCTATCACCGTCTGCCTCTCACCCATATCCCTATCACCGCCTGCCTCTCACCCATATCCCTATCACCGCCTGCCTCTCACCCATATCCCTATCACCGCCTGCCTCTCACCCATATCCCTATCACCGCCTGCCTCTCACCCATATCCCTATCACCGCCTGCCTCTCACCCATATCCCTATCACCGCCTGCCTCTCACCCATATCCCTATCACCGCCTGCCTCTCACCCATATCCCTATCACCGCCTGCCTCTCACCCATATCCCTATCACCGCCTGCCTCTCACCCATATCCCTATCACCGCCTGCCTCTCACCCATATCCCTATCACCGCCTGCCTCTCACCCATATCCCTATCACCGCCTGCCTCTCACCCATATCCCTATCACCGCCTGCCTCTCACCCATATCCCTATCACTCGTCTGCCTCTCACCCATATCCCTATCACCGCTCTGCCTCTCACCCATATCCCTATCACCGCCTGCCTCTCACCCATATCCCTATCACCGCCTGCCTCTCACCCATATCCCTATCACCGCCTGCCTCTCACCCATATCCCTATCACCGCCTGCCTCTCACCCATATCCCTATCACCGTCTGCCTCTCACCCATATCCCTATCACCGCCTGCCTCTCACCCATATCCCTATCACCGCCTGCCTCTCACCCATTGCTTGACGGCTGTACGTCTCACCCATATCCCTATCACCGCCTGCCTCTCACCCATATCCCTATCACCGTCCTGCCTCTCACCCATATCCCTATCACGGGGCCTCTCACCCATTCCGACTATCACCGTCTGCCTCTCACCCCATATCCTGACACGTCTGCCTCCGAACATATCTCGCTATCAGAGACCGGAAAAATATCTGCCAGAATCTGACTCCGGAAAAATATCTGCACAGAATTCTACTCCCTGAAAAATATCTGCAGAGAATTCGACTCCCGAATCTGCAGAGAATTTGACTCCCGGAAAAAATGTCTGCACAGAATTCCCCGGAATATCCCAGCTTTGCTCTCACCCGAAAAATATCCTATCACCGAATCTGACTCCGGAAAAATATCGCACGTGACTCACCGAATAGTCTGCACCGAATTTATCCCGTATCTACAGGAATTGACCCCGAAAATCAGCACACAGTTTGACTCCCGGAAAATATCTGAATCTGTTCCGGAAAACCATCTCACCGATTATCCCAAAAAATATTGCACCATGTTAACTCCCAAAAATATATTGCACGAACTGCTTCCGAAAAAAACTCACAGTTGATCCCGAATATCACGCAGAGAATTGACTCCCGGAAATGCTGCAAGCTCCAAAAATCCCTCTGCACGTTGTCTCCCGGGAAAATACTCACAGACATTGACTCCCGAAAAATTCTGCAGTGAACGACTCTCCGGAAAAATATCCATAGATTGACTCCAACAAATACCCTAGCAGACAACTCTGCCTCTCACCCAAATACCCTGACACGTTGCCTCCAAACACATATCCTGTCACGAATCTGCTCTCCGGAAAATATCCGCACGTCTCTCTCCCATATCCCACACCGCCTCTCTCCCGAAAAATATCCCTATCACCGTCTGCCTTCCCGGATATCCCTAACTGCACTGCCTCTCACCCTCCTGGAGGCTTAACGTCACTGACGCCGTTTGCCTCCCGGAACAATTTGGTTGAAGTGTTTTTCCCACAAAAACCGTAGGCTTATCAGGGACGGAAAAATATCTGCACAGAATTTGTCTCCCGTAAAAATATCTGCAGAGAATTCTACTCCCTGAAAAATATCTGCAGAGAATTTGACTCCCGGAAAAATATCTGCAGAGAATTTGACTCCCGGAAAAAATGTCTGCACAGAATGTCTCCCGGAAAAATATCTGCACAGAATTTGTCTCCCGGAAAAATATCTGAACAGAATTTGACTCCCGGAAAAATATCGAGGCGGGCGCAAAGCCTAGGTCGCTGGTTTTTAACCGTTGTAACAGTGAATTAGGCCAACCTAGGATGCAGCAACTTGTGTTGTGAACTGGTGTAAAAGAATTTTGAATGTGTGTTTCGTCCTGAGGTGACCATGTGCGGTTCAGACGGGACATTAAAATCCAACAACTAAGTAATTGCACACAAACGTGCATGTATACATTATAATTATATATATACACCTACACTGGCCTGCACACAAAGAAATATACATACAGTTGAGAATATCACAGACACGTCAGCAACACTGGAACTTGCTGTAAGCTAGACAACAATCCCTTCGTGTGCAGCGGTGCTCTGCGTGAAGAAAACAAGACCAGACCGTCGTCACAACAGTCGGCTGGCGTGTCAGTGGCGAGACGGCAAACTTAAACAGGAGGTAACCACGATAGAGAGACACACAAACAGGTAGATAGGTAGACAGACAGACCTCTCTCTCTCTCTTAGCAAGGACTAGTTGTTAGACAGGTTTTTGACTGAACCTAAACTACAATCCTTGTAAAATTAAGTTTTCGAGTTCGAGTTCGAGTTCTCTCTCTCTCTCTCTCTCTCTCTCTCTCTCTCTCTCTCTCTCTCTCTCTCTCTCTCTCTCTCTCTCTCTCTCTCTCTCTCTCTCGATAACAGACAGATAGAGAGACAGGTAGATATATAGACAGACAGATAGACAGACAGACACTGAGACAGTCAGATTAATAAACAGACAGACAGATAATCTTCTTCCTCCTCCTCGTCCTTCTTCTTTATTTTTATTAACTCATGCTTTTTCGGTTCCGTTCCCCTTTAAATTTGAACTAGGCAAAAAGCAACAACGACAACAACAACAAAAACAGCAGCAGTAACAACAACAACAACAACAACAACAACAACCAACATTGAAACAACAACAAAAAAGGTTGTTGTTATTGTTTTCTCCATTTTTGTTTATGTATATATTTGTTGTGTGTGTATGCGTGCGTGAGTGAGTGCGTGCGTGCGTGCGCGTGTGCGTGCGTGCGTGCGTGCGTGCGGGTGTGTGTGGGTGTGTGGGTGTGTGGGTGTTTCAAGTATTATGTTTTGTCATAAAATGACCCAGGGTTGAGCTCGAAAAGACAAACGCAGTTTGCGATTACGGGTTCAGAAATTATTCAGAACCCGGCATTGTTTTCCGTTCTCAAAGCCAACAATGGCAGACTACTTTGCACGGCACGGTTTTCCGCTTCGTTTGTGACCGCATTTTAATTATTGACCACGCACACGTTCGTAAGCCCAGAAAAACGGAGAAAGCTGAGAGTCACGCTTGAGCGCATCATAACAAAGCGTGACGGTCCAGCCAGTCAATGACACAGCTCTTTCAGAGCACACGCTAATTACTTTTTGTACCGGATTTTTGACATCCTATCCACTGCACAGGGTCACATCAGCACAGCCAGGCTCAGTGTCAGTTCATCGCTGTTCCTAAGCAAGCGCATATTTAAAAACTCCTCCCACAGTTATTATGATCCTTTCTCAGTTTAATAGTTAAATCTTACTAACGAAATCTGTCCATACACATAATGATACAAAACAAAGCATACATACACAAGGGAGTTAATCAGCGCTCGAATTACGTAACACAAATACAACAACAACAAAGACCAGAGGTACTTCCTCTAATGGATGTACCTCTGGTGGAGTTTATGTACCTTGTATAGTTTACACGCATGCCAGGTGAGAGTTACCGCATGCGACTTAGGTCTTTGTTGTTGTACTTGTCTTACGTATTTCGAGCGCTGATTAGCCCCCTTGTGTGTTTGTCCTATGAGCTACCAGGAACCAGAGTGCAGTGTCGATTGAAGGCAAAGACTCTTTTCCCCTCGGCTCGATTCCGCTTCAGCTCTCCTTTCTCTTCAAAAACGTTGTGGTTTCAAGTTTGTACACTGTCTTGTGACTGTGTCCCTCACAATAAATGAAACATTAAAATGGCTCTCGTCGTTGCCCATCTTAATGCAAGAGTCATTCTGGTGGTAACAGCGATAGGTATAAAATCTCCTTCCTCAGCTCTTCCCCTGCCTCCATACCCCCTTGCGGCCATCCGGCCACCACCACCCCGCCCCCTTCTTTCCATCCCTAATAAGCCACGTGGTTTCTGTTGACTTTCAGCTGACCCTGATCAGTTTGCTGTTTCCCTCCGTAGGGAAAGTCTTTGTTGAAAAAGTCGCCGCCTGTTCCGGCGAGTCAGTAATCATAATCTGAAACAGAACGAGGCCCAGAGCGCTCGGTGTAGAATCAACACACAAGGGAGTTAATTAGCGCTCAAAACACGTAAAGCCCGTTCTTAATTGCCGGTGCGAACATTTGTCAGTCGCGAACATAGTTGGGAGTATTCGGGAACAGAAACAACAAAGACCTGAGTCGACTACGGTAACTCTCTCTTGAGGATGTACCTCTCGCTGAGGATGTTCTTCTTCAAGTGTTGCTTCTAGTAATGGCCTCGGAGTGATGTCTGTTGACATATTAGGGACAAGCTGAGACCAATGGTTCAGTATTACTTCAGCCCAGCCGGACGGCCACCTCGACTCTCACACAGCTCTGGTACCTCTGGTGGAGTCAGTTTATGTACCTTGCACTCATTTACATACATGCCAGGTGAGAGACTGAGTTACCATAGGCGACTCAGTCAGGTCAGTCTTTGTTGTCGGTGTTTGTGTTACGTATTTCGAGCGCTAATTAACTCCATTTGTTGTAGGATGACTTGACTCTGACACAAATTTTGCTTATGCTTAGGGCCCGGCCCTGTTCACCCCCATCAGTCCCTCTGGACTTCTGCATCAGCAGTCCTTGTGCAGCTAGCTAGCCTCTAGTCTAGACGGCTGTGCTCTGTGCTCTATCTGTGTATCAAAATGACAGTAGCTTATAGCAGTAACAGTTTGTGTTACCTGTGTTTGCTACACAATTCATCACATCATTACATTACATCATGAACATGTTGTTTCTTGGATCTAATGTCCTCGGATGCGAGGTACATCATAATTTAAGTTCCGAGCGGAACAAGTCAGTACAAACCCGGCCGTGAACATCACAGCTGTCTCATGTATTATACTCACGTTCGTCTTTTTTGTCCTGTGCACAAATTAGCATAGATTTAACAAATATATGTACATGAATGCACATTTTTCACTGCTGGGACTTTGTCGAAAAAAGACACCCTCTGGAGCAAGGGGTGTACCATACGAGAGAGTAGAAAGTGATTGGGGTCTATTTTGAGCGAATGTGGTATTTAGTCAGCCGCTTAGACACATAAACAAGAAAAGGAATTGCGAGATTAGAGGAAACTCAGTATAAATAACCGATCTTTATCTCTATACCGTACTTTAAGCTGAAATATGAAACTGGCATAGAGTCGTTTCAGTGAATCAGAAGTGACGTGATTTATCAGGAATCTTTTGTTGAGCTCTTCAGCGACTCAACATGGCCGCGCCCTGGTTCGTTTTGATGGCGCAAACTTAGTTCTCTCGGTTAGGTTATCAACAAGTGCATTTTTCCGGGAGCAACTAACTAACTTTGCTTCACTTTTTTTCTTTTATCCTTCTTGTCGTTGTACCTATCTACTGTAATACTAACGAACCACCTGCTTTGTCTTATACTTTAACTATTCCGCCTGATCCAGTGACTCTGAGTGAGCCGCATGACATTGAAATTAGATTTAGAATGATACTTGATGAGTTGATACAATGTCAATGAATTGAATGATATATTTTTTCTTCCGTTAATGACCATAGTCAGTATTCTGAGGTGGGGGGGGGGGGGGGGGGGGGGGGGGGGAGTTGCATGCACATGTGACTCACTGTGTGTATATTATTATGATGTATCAAAGTACACATGATTTTCTGTACATACTGTATTACTACTTTTTACAAGATGCATACAGTGATACAAATACTTCAGAAATGGTTCAGTAACTTAAAATGATTTGAGTACATTTTTGCTGAAATGGAATGGATCACATTCATATACATCATACTACATACTAACAAGTAACATAGTCACACTGCTCAACCCTGTCATCTTTTAAAGCCAAACTGAAAACCTTCCTCTTTCACAGTATTTCCATCCTAACTAATATCAGTACCCAGTTTCTGCTACAGTAACAGTCAGTGTGTGTGTGTGTGTGTGTTTGTAGTGCGTATTTAAATAAATTTAAAAAAACTTTATGTAAATCGTTTTGTAGGACTATGCTCTACATCAGTACATGGTAACATGTGTATAGAATATCGTATTTACTAATTTAGGTTAATAATAATATGTATCACGTGAGCGCTTAGGGCGTTGATGAGTGCATGATAAACGTATGTTATTATTTATTGTTATGTTAAAATGTTATTGTATGAGTTCATATAATTTATAACTATAACAGTATAAGTGGATATTATTGTTCTCAACATGTGATTTCTTTTCCAGAGCAAACAGCAATAGCCAGCAGTATCCACATTGCCAACAGGCAGCAAGTTGTTCATCATATTTCGTAAGCACCGATCACAATGTCTGACGAAGATGAGCCTGTAGTAGTGCCATCTGGCAAAGCCTTGCATTATGGGAGCTTGGAAGCCACCGAGCGGGCAAGACAGTCTGGGGAGACATCGGGACAAGACATGCTGGCTGAAGCCAAGGATAGTGGACACATCAACATTTCTGATGGTTTGTGCCCTTCTTGTTTTGCCTCCTTTCTTTCTAATTCTTTTCTTTTTCATTCGTGATGTGACCATGTGCAGTTGATGGTCAACATTAAATAATAAAATCCAAGAACTAACTTACTTCTTCTCTGTGTCAGTGTTGTCTGATCTATGATTGTTAGTCAGAGTAAGCCAAGGTCACTGACACCAACTGGATGAGTGATCATCACTATATTAAGCTTTACACATCAGTGCCATTTTGTTGAATTGGAAATAGTTTTAAAGACACAATGACATTGGTAAGTTCTAATAAAATCTAAATAAAAGTGGTATACATGAAAGAAAAAGGAAAGAAAAAAGTCTAGGCTCTTGCAGTGCATATTCAAAATCAAAGGAGACAATTGACATTATATTACCAAATATTTCTAAATAACCATATGACTTTTATGAGCCTGTGCCAAAAGGTGCTCGGCGAGGACCATCCATTTTTTGGTCGTAAATGCTTCTTCAGGCTTAAGTTTTCTCGAACAAACCTAACTTTATCTGAAAGAGTATGCATCAAAGAGATAATAAAGATAAACTTGACTCCCAAAAGTCAGTTTTGAGTTAGTAATATATGAAAATTTACACCAAGTCCGGGCCGAAAATCGGCAAAGGAAGGGTGGACATTTTGGGTGCATGCCCTTTAGTTGTCGTTTTGTTTTTCATCTTTCTTCTTTAGGCAATTTTCCCTTTGCTGCCTGACAGGACATAGTCAGAGCTTTTTAATGCTTGAGAAAACGGCTCATAACTATTTGTAAAATCTGAATAATTGAAATAAACATATGTTTATTTCGATCGAAAGCATTGGGTCCGGTTCCGATGCTGACGAAAACGTCGTCTGCTACTATTCACTGCGGACTTGTGGGTGGTGAAACAAAGAAGTGTTGCTAAAATCAGTGTTTAGTCGAAAGCAGTGATAATAAAAAGCGGGTTTGGGTTCCGTTCGTAATAAAAAAATTTCAAGTTTAAAATTTCAAGTTTTTATTTTGTCAATCCGTTTCGATCGAAGAATTGCCGATTCTGGGGATAAACGTCGATTTTGTGACTGCGGTCTTTTTGCACAAAGCACGGCCCTGTTTACCCGCAGTGCTTTGCGCCTACTTTTCTTCAAACATGGTGCCAACAAGGAACGGTGAGTGAATTTTCGATTTGGGTCATGTACCTTTTTACAGTTTCGATCGAAATGTGATGTTGCGTCCGACAGATTAAATAGTTACTTTTCATTGATACAACGTTATTTTTGCATTTTCATTCCCTAATTGTAAGCGAAGTGACCATTTTTAAACAGGTTTCGGTCGGCAGGTGCAAATTTAAAGTGATGTCTTCGTTCGATAGCCCTGTTTCTCTGATGACACAAGCGGGCTAGGTCAGTGTTTCGATCGCGAGTGACCGAATTTTTCACAGTAATGTCCACGTTTCGATCAACGAACTAGTTTTTTCTTAGTGTTTCGACTGAAAGAGAAAAATTATACGTTCAAGTGTTTACTTCGAATGGCGAAAATACCCGTGTTTACGACGGCACACGTTTTGGATTGATTTGCCGCTGTCGGACAGCGTTTTTTTTCATTTTTTCAGTCGATCGGGAAAAGCATGATGCCATGACACAAATTTTACTCCTCAATACATTCTGCAACTCTACAGGTTTATTATTGCCGTCTGTGATGTGAACTAAGAGTTAAAAAAGGCATAGCCGTAAATTATCTATTTAACCAATTTATACAAATTGTACAAACACACAACAACAACAAAAAAGAAGAAGAAAGAAAAAGAAAAGAGGCATAAACCCGACATTTAAAATTGTGATTAGGGAGATGTTTTTTTTAAATTATTTTATCTTCCCAGGCCTTCCCATTTCCTGGGATAATAAAGATTTGGTTTTTTTGATTCTTTTTTCA
>JABMCL010002582.1:1405000-1407876 GCA_018857735.1 Alviniconcha marisindica | reverse complement strand
CCCAGCTTTTCCCCACAAAAGCCACGCTCTCTCTACCTATGTTGTTTGTTTTTCAACTTTTTCCCCAAAACCCGCCCCCCGGGGCCTTTTCCCCCACAAAAGCCACGCTCTCTCATACCTATGTTGTTTTTTGTCAGACTGTTCCCCAAAAAAGCCACGCTCTCTCATACCTATGTTGTTTGTTTTCATTTTTGTTAACGCCACGTTCCCTCAACCGTTTTTTTTTCCAGATGTTCCCCACAAAAGCCACGCTCTCTCATACCTATGTTGTTTGTTTGTCAGACCCCTTGTTTAACCCTTTTTTTTTCCAGCTTTTCCCCCAACAAAAGCCACGCTCTTTTATACCTATGTTGTTTGTTTGTCAGATTTCCCCCAAAAACCCGCCCCAACCGTTTTTTTTCCCCCCAAAAAAACCACGCTCTCTCATACCTATGTTGTTTGTTTCTCAGACTGTTCCCCACAAAAGCCACGCTCTCTCATACCTATGTTGTTTGTTTGTCAGACTGTTCCCCAAAAATACACGCTCTCTCATACCTATGTTGTTTGTTTCTCAGACTGTTCCCCAAAAAACCACGCTCTCTCATACCCTTGTTTTTTTTTTCAACGGTTCCCCACAAAACCACGCTCTCTCATCCTATGTTTTTTGGGTTTTAAAGACTGTTCCCCAAAAAATACACGCTCCCCTCATCCCTTTTTATGTTTTTTGGGTTTGTCAACGGGCCCCCCAAAAATACACCTCTCTCATACCTATTTTTGTTTGTTTTCAGACTGTTCCCCAAAAATACACGCTCTCTCATACCTATGTTGTTTGTTTTCAGACTGTTCCCCATAAAATA
The DNA here is from genome assembly GCA_018857735.1 of Alviniconcha marisindica. NCBI lineage: Eukaryota > Metazoa > Mollusca > Gastropoda > Provannidae > Alviniconcha > Alviniconcha marisindica. Next base: position 1,407,040 of record JABMCL010002582.1, on the reverse strand, counting down.
CACGCTCTCTCATACCTATGTTGTTTGTTTTCAGACTGTTCCCCATAAAATACACGCTCTCTCATACCTATGTTGTTTGTTTCTCAGACTGTTCCCCAAAAAACCACGCTCTCTCATACCTATGTTGTTTGTTTGTCAGACTGTTCCCCATAAAATACACGCTCTCTCATACCTATTTTGGGTTTGTTTCTCAGACTGTTCCCCACAAAAGCCACGCTCTCTCTTTCCTTTGGGTTGTTTTTTTTTTTAGATTTCCCCTTAAAATAAGTCTCCAAGGGTTTCGGGGCCGGCACACAGGAGGTAGGGTGAGGGTGGAATTTACCTAACGCTACACCGTCACCACCGGAATGATTTGTGCATTCAGATGGGCAGCGACGACGGCCATTTGAATGTTTCATTGACTGTGAGGAGCAAAGTCACAAGACGGTGTCCACAAATTGCAACTCGGTGTTGAAGAGAAGGAAGACCCGAAGCGGAGGCAGGGATTCGAACTCCTTTCTCTTTGTGTTTGTCTTTCGCTGTTGTTCTTGCTGGCCGTGCTAAAAATATTTGTTTATTCTATTCTACCGTAGGACAAATTTCCTGGTAAACCTATTCTGGGACGATTGATATTCTGATTCCGATTCTTGTTTTTATTTCCCAAGGGGTCCACAGAAACCGTGTGCTTTATTTAGGGACGGGGAAACAGGAGGAAAGGAAGAGGGTGGTGGTGATGGGGGTGGGTGTGGGGGGGTGGGGAGGGGATGAGAGCCCTGGTCCACGTCTGTGCCGATCGCCCCCAGCTGTCTTTGTGTCGGCGTCTGTGGCGATTCCCCCTTGGGGAGTCCGGTTTAGCGTCACGTGCTCAGTCCTTGAGCAGTCAGGCAGCCTGTCGGCACATTCTCATGACGTGTCCTAGTGGTCTCCATCCTCTTCAAACACCCGCCCAGCGTTAATAAGGTGACCGGTTACCACACGCTCCGAGCACCGCTTTCCGACACCTTCCTCCAAAGAAGGAAGGATGTCGTAAAACCCGTACTTTGGGGTTTTGGGTTAACCCTTTTAATTTAGGCCGGTTTGGCCCAGCGGCCCGGGGAGGGGGGCCCCCGGGGCTCGGGGGGCAGAGGGACCTCGGTTTCAATCCCTTCGGCTCTCCCTTTTTCTTTTTTTGGGTTTTGGTCTGTGGACCTGTCTTGGGACTTTTTCCCCCACAATTTAAAAAGAAACATTAAAAAATGGTTTTCATCGCTGCCCTTTAAGCAGGAGTCATTCTGGTGGTGACAATGTAGCGATAGGTTTACAGTCTTCCCTCTTTCCCCCCCCCCCCACCCCCTCCATCCACCTCCTTCTCTCCGTCCCTATAAAGTCTTATGGTTTCTGTGGACGTTAAGCACCTTGTTTACTTACTTATTGTCACCAGGCAGTGACCCGCCCCACCCATAACCAGCCGAGTTAGCAGAGGTTAATGGCTCCTGTTGTGCAACGGTTTATCTCCTCCTGCTTTTACTCTCCGCCGGTGAAGGAAGCTAAGTGTCCATCACTTCCGCTATCAGAGAAATCAATGATCAATGGAAAGTCGTTCCGCTGGACCGTCAGTCTTTGATGAGCCAGCACAGAGGCCATTAACTGAAGTTTTAGCGAAGTTTGATAGACAAGACTGCGGCGGAAATGGCCAGCCAAAAAGAAGACGTGTCCAGTGACTGCATCTCCCTCAGTCAGTCTCAGTTGTTTTGACCATAAAACAAAAACACCGACTGTCTGTGGAAAGGGGGAAGCAGACTGGACAAAGGGGGATAGCCCCACACCCGGAAAAAATAAATTAAAACGGGGAAAAAGGGTTTTGGGGGGTTGGGGGTGGGGAAGGGGGGGGAGAATTGGGGTGGGGAAAGGGGGGGGGGGAAATTCCGGGGGGGGGGCCGGGTGGGGGAATTGGGGGGGGTGGGGGGAAATTTTTGGGGAAATTTAGGGGGGGGGGAATTTGGGGGTGGGGAAGGGGGGGGGAATGGGGGTGGGCGGGGGGAAATTTTGGGGGGGGGGAGAAAAAATGGGGGGAGGGGAATT
>JABMCL010002582.1:1392500-1395000 GCA_018857735.1 Alviniconcha marisindica | reverse complement strand
CCCCCCCCCCCCCCATTCTTTGTCGGCCAGGTATCTACACCTCCCACTCTCACCCTAACTCCTTCACCCCGCTGTTTACCAGGGACACCCCCCGTCCCCTTTCTAGCTCCTCCCCCCGCCCCCTCCCCGCCCCACCCCCCCCCACCCCCACCCCCACCCACCCATTTTACTGATGTGCCGCTACGTGCCAGATCTCACACCACACAGGTGCTTGATTCTTGGTTTTACACCAAACGGAATAATAGCCAGCCTATCCCGTTCATTCTTCAAAGCCCAGCAGCTGTGTGAAGGTCGAGGTGGCCGTCCTGGGCTCCCCCCGTCCCTAATAGTCCTTAATAATTATGGTCTCCGTGGACGCGAAGCATGACAGTGAACGAACAGTTCCAGGTTTCAGAGCTCAGGAGCTGTGTGAAGGTCGAGGTGGCCGTCCTGGGCTCTAATAGTCCTTAATAATTTTGCTGTCTGTGGACGTAAAGCAACACTGAACTTCAGAAGCGTTCATTCTAGTTTTTTATATATATATTTTATGCTGCTGTACTCGTGGGTACGGTTGACTTTAATGGGTTTGTTGTTGCTGCTGTTGACTTTAATAGTTTTTGTTGTTGTTGTTGTTGTTGGATTTAATGGGTTTGTTGTTGCTACTGTTGACTTTAATGGTTGTTGTTGTTGTTGTTGTTGTTGTTGTTGTTGGCTTTAATGGGTTTGTTGTTGCTGCTGTTGACTTTAATGGTTATTGTTGTTGTTGTTGTTGGCTTTAATGGGTTTGTTGTTGCTGCTGTAGACTTTAATGGTTTTTGTTGTTGTTGTTGGCTTTAATGGGTTTGTTGTTGCTGCTGTTGACTTTAATGGTTTTTGTTGTTGTTGTTGTTGGCTTTAATGGGTTTGTTGTTGCTGCTGTTGACTTTAATGGTTTTTGTTGTTGTTGTTGACTTTAAATGGGTTTGTTGCTGCTGCTGTTGACTTGACTGAATGGGTTTGTTGTTGTTGTTGTTGACTTTAATGGGTGTTTGTTGTTGCTGATGTTGACTTTAAAGGGTTTGTTGTTGCTGCTGTTGAAATACATGGTGACGGAGTGAAGGGGCTGGGGGTGGGGGTGGGGGGGGGGGGGAGGGGGAGGAAGGGCCCGAAAATAAGACATGGTTGGGGGAGGGGGGGGTGGAGGGTACGGCGGTGGTCGGGAACTGTGAGCGGGTTTGGCCCAGCGGTAAAGCGCTAGGCTGGTATGCCGCAGACGGGACGTCATTTCGAGTCCCCGCTTCGGTTCTTCCACGGAGGCTTTTCTTTCGGGAGCGGCTAAGGCTGGAGACGTGTAGATGTAGGGCCACCCAGTTCCTGCACTGAAGCTGCTAAACTGTAGACCCGCAGCGAGGTTTTCAAAACACAGAGAAAGAAAGACCGAAAGAAAATGTCACTGAGGTTGGCGCCTCTGGAAGTGATGCTACGCGGCAGGAGGGTGGAGAGTGGGACGGTGGAGGTGTGTGTGTGTGTGGGGGGAGGGCGTAGGGGTGGGGGGTGGGGGGTGGGGGTCTGGCGGAGCAGCTGATGCTGCAGACACAGCGCTGTGACAGCGTGAGAACTGACTGATCAGTTCCTTGTTCCGCACTTTTACCGGCCTCAGATTGTCTGGCCTGTCTGATTCAGTAGTACAGTCCTACCTGTCTGATTCAGTAGTACAGTCCTACCGGCTGTCTGATTCAGAAGTACAGGCCTACCTGTCTGATTCAGTAGTACATTGCCCTGGCCTGTCTGATTCAGTAGTACAGTCCTCCCCTGTCTGATTCAGTAGTACGGGTCCTACCTGTCTGATTCAGTAGTACAGTCCTACCTGTCTGATTCAGTAGTACAGTCCTACCTGTCTGATTCAGTAGTACAGTCCTACCTGTCTGATTCAGTAGTACAGGTTTACCCGTCTACTTCAGTGTTGAATCACGTAGCACGGGCTGATTCAGATAGTACAGGTCCTACCTGTCTGATTCAGTAGTACAGTCCTACCTGTCTGATTCAGTAGTACAGTCCTACCTGTCTGATTCAGTAGTACAGGCCTACCTGTCTGATTCAGTAGTACAGTCCTACCTGTCTGATTCAGTAGTACAGTCCTACCGGCTGTCTGATTCAGAAATACAGGCCTACCTGTCTGATTCAGTAGTACCGGCTTACGTGTCCTGTCTGATTCAGTAGTACAGACCTACCTGTCTGATTCAGTATACAGTCCTACCTGTCTGATTCAGTAGTACAGTCCTACACCACAACACACACACACACACACACACACAACACACACACACACACACACGACGACACACGAACACACCACGCACTACGCGACACACAGATAGACAGACAGACAGACAGACAGACAGACAGACACACACACACACACACACACACACAACACACACACACACACACAGCATACAGAGACACCCCGAACACACCACACACAAAGCACATCACACCACACACACACACACACACACACACCACACACCCACACCACACA
>JABMCL010002582.1:1382500-1385000 GCA_018857735.1 Alviniconcha marisindica | reverse complement strand
CAGTCGTTGCCGTCTGCCGATGTCGTTAAAGACTGTGTCTTAATTCAGTCGTTGCCGTCTGCCGATGTCGTTAAAGACTGTGTCTTAATTCAGTCGTTGCAGTCTGCCGATGTCGTTAAAGTCTGTGTCTTAATTCAGTCGTTGCCGTCTGCCGATGTCGTTAAAGTCTGTGTCTTAATTCAGTCGTTGCCGTCTGCCGATGTCGTTAAAGACTGTGTCTTAATTCAGTCGTTGCCGTCTGCCGATGTCGTTAAAGACTGTGTCTTAATTCAGTCGTTGCAGTCTGCCGATGTCGTTAAAGACTGTGTCTTAATTCAGTCGTTGCCGTCTGCCGATGTCGTTAAAGTCTGTGTCTTAATTCAGTCGTTGCCGTCTGCCGATGTCGTTAAAGACTGTGTCTTAACTCAGTCGTTGAAGTGTGCCGATGTCGTTAAAGACTGCGTCTTAATTCAGTCGTTGCAGTGTGCTGATGTCGGTGTCTTCAGTCGTTGCAGCCTGCCGATGTTGATAACAACTGTCTTCAGTCGTTGCAGTCTGCCGATGTCGGTAACAACTGTGTCTTCAGTCGTTGCAGCCTGCCGATGTTGATAAAACTGTTCTTCAGTCGTTGCAGTCTGCCGATGTCGGTAACAACTGTGTCTTCAGTCGTTGCAGTCTGCCGATGTCGGTAACAACTGTGTCTTCAGTTGTTGCAGTCTGCTGATGTTGATAACAACTGTCTTCAGTCGTTGCAGCCTGCCGATGTTGATAACAACTGTCTTCAGTCGTTGCAGTCTGCCGATGTCGGTAACAACTGTGTCTTCAGTTGTTGCAGTCTGCTGATGTTGATAACAACTGTGTCTTCAGTTGTTGCAGCCTGCCGATGTTGATAACAACTGTTTTCAGTCGTTGCAGCCTGTCGATGTTGATAACAACTGTGTCGCCAGTCGTTGCAGTCTGCTGATGTTGATAACAACTGTGTCGCCAGTCGTTGCAGCTGCTGATGTTGATAACAACTGTGTTGCCAGTCGTTGCAGATGATGATGAAGTGATGCTTTATGTCCTCAGATGTCAGTTGACATATTAGGGACAATTGTGACCATGCTGCAGCCGCGAGTTGTCAATAATTCTTTACGTCCACGGAAACCAGAAGGCTCGTTAGGACGGACAGCTCAGGACGGCCACCTCGACTCTCACACAGCTCCTGAACTATGGTCGTTGCAGTGTGCCGAATGCCGGTAAGAACTGTGTCGCCAATCGTTGCAGCATGCCGAATGTCGGTAAGAACTGTGTCGCCAATCGTTGCAGTATGCCGAATGTCGGTGATAACTGTGTCGTCAGTCGTTGCAGCATGCCGAATGTCGGTGAGAACTGTGTCGCCAGTCGTTGCAGCGTGCCGAATGTCGGTAAGAACGGTGTCGCCAGTCGTTGCAGTATGCCGAATGTCGGTGAGAACGGTGTCGCCAGTCGTTGCAGCTGCCGAATGTCGGTGAGAACGGTGTCGCCAGTCGTTGCAGTATGCCGAATGTCGGTGAGAACGGTGTCGCCAGTCGTTGCAGTATGCCGAATGTCGGTGAGAACTGTGTCGCCAATCGTTGCAGCATGCCGAATGTCGGTAAGAACTGTGTCGTCAGTCGTTGCAGCATGCCGAATGTCGGTGAGAACTGTGTCGTCAGTCGTTGCAGTATGCCGAATGTCGGTGAGAACTGTGTCGCCAGTCGTTGCAGCGTGCCGAATGTCGGCAAGAACGGTGTCGCCAGTCGTTGCAGTATGCCGAATGTCGGTGAGAACGGTGTCGCCAGTCGTTGCAGTATGCCGAATGTCGGTGAGAACGGTGTCGCCAGTCGTTGCAGTATGCCGAATGTCGGTGAGAACGGTGTCGCCAGTCGTTGCAGTATGCCGAATGTCGGTGAGAACGGTGTCGCCAGTCGTTGCAGCATGCCGAATGTCGGTGAGAACGGTGTCGCCAGTCGTTGCAGCGTGCCGAATGTCGGTGAGAACGGTGTCGCCAGTCGTTGCAGTATGCCGAATGTCGGTGAGAACGGTGTCGCCAGTCGTTGCAGCATGCCGAATGTCGGTGAGAACGGTGTCGCCAGTCGTTGCAGCTATGCCGAATGTCGGTGAGAACGGTGTCGCCAGTCGTTGCAGTCCGATGCCGAAATGTCGGTGGAAGAACGGTGTCGCCAGTCGTTGCAGTTGCCGAATGTCGGTGAGAACGGTGTCGCCAGTCGTTGCACAGTATGCCGAATGTCGGTGAGAACGGTGTCGCCAGTCGTTGCAGTATGCCGAATGTCGGTAAGAACTGTGTCGATGTCGGTGAGAACGGTGTCGCCAGTCGTTGCAGTATGTCGATGTCGGTGAGAACGGGGTCGCCAGTCGTTGCAGTGTGCCGAATGTCGGTGAGAACGGTGTCGCCAGTCGTTGCAGCCATGTGAACACGCTCGAGTTGACAAGCCGACCCCCCTGAGTGCACACCTGCCATGTCCGTCACAATGAAACCTGTCATTCGATACCTGCGAAA
>JABMCL010002582.1:1367500-1377500 GCA_018857735.1 Alviniconcha marisindica | reverse complement strand
ATATAGTTGTGTTGGTGTTAGCCAGACATGTCCTTGGTTGTGGGCCATAAGACATGATCACATAGTCGTGTTGATGTTAGATAATTATGTCACCACCGTATGGTGATGCCACCGTGTGGTGACGTGGTGATGTTGTGATACCACCGTGTGGTGATGTGGTGATACCACCGTGTGGTGATGTGGTGATGCCACCATGAGGTGATGTGGTGATGTGGTGATGCCACCGTGTGGTGATGTGGTGAGGCCACCGTGTGGTGATGTGGTGATGCCACCGTGTGGTGATGTGGTGATGCCATGTGGTGATGTGGTGATGCCACCGTGTGGTGATGTGGTGATGCCATCGTGATGGTGATGTGGTGATGCCACCGTGTGGTGATGTGGTGATGCCACGTTGGTGATGTGTGATGTGGTGATGCCACCGTGTGGTGATGTGGTGATGCCACCGTGGTGGTGATGCCACCTGTGGTGATGTGGTGATGCCACCGTTGTGGTGATGTGGTGATGCCACCGTGTGGTGATGTGGTGATGCCACCGTGTGGGTGATTTGTGGTGATGCCACCGTGTGGTGATGTGGTGATGCCACCGTGTGGTGATGTGGTGATGCCACCGTTGGTGATGTGGTGATGTGGTGATGCCACGTGTGGTGATGTGGTGATGCCACCTGTGTGATGTGGTGATGCCACCGTGTGGTGATGTGGTTGGATGCCACCGTGTGGTGATGTGGTTGATGTGGTGATGCCACCGTGTGGTGATGTGGTGATGCCACCGGGGGTGTGGTGATGCCACTGTGTGGTGATGTGGTGATGCCACTGTGTGGTGATGTGGTGATGCCACCGTGTGGTGATGTGGTGATGCCACCGTGTGGTGATGTGGTGATGCCACCGTGTGGTGATGCCACTGTGTGGTGATGTGGTGATGCCACTGTGTGGTGATGTGGTGATGCCACCGTGTGGTGATGTGGTGATGTCACTGTGTGGTGATGTGGTGATGCCACTGTGTGGTGATGTGGTGATGCCACCGTGTGGTGATGCCACTGTGTGGTGATGTGGTGATGCCACCGTGTGGTGATGTGGTGATGCCACCGTGTGGTGATGTGGTGATGCCACTGTGTGGTGATGTGGTGATGCCACCGTGTGGTGATGTGGTGATGCTACTGTGTGGTGATGCCACCGTATGGTATGGTGGGGCTTGGGTTTGGTTTTTGTTGTTTTCGGTTATTCTATTGTTATTATTGATCACATTTATACAGCACTATTCTCTACTAGCGAGTAGACTCACTGCAATCAATTTCTCATTCTTTTCGGCAACGAAGATCGTCGCGCACTACTTCTTTGATATTTTGATATTAATTATTATATATTATTTGTTTTTTGTTGTTGCTGCTGTTGTTGTTGAAGTTGTTCGCGACAGCCATTTTTCAGTCAAAGTACCTGCGCTGGACTGACAGATGTGATTGTCTGTCCGTTTGGTTTAATACCAGGTTTACTAACAGTGATTGTCTGTTTGGTTTAATACCAGGTTTACTAACAGTGACTTGTCTGTTTGGTTTAATACCAGGTTTACTAACAGTGTTGTCTGTTTGGTTTAATACCAGGTTTACTAACAGTGACTGTCTGTTTGATTTAATACCAGGTTTACTAACAGTGATTGTCTGTTTGGTTTAATACAAGGTTTACCAACAATGACTGTCTGTCTGCCTGGTTTAGTACCAAGTTTACTAACAGTGATTGTCTGGTGTAATACCAGGTTTACTAACAGTGACTGTCTGTCTGTTTGGTTTAATACAAGGTTTACTGACAGTGATTGTCTGTTTGGTTTAATACAATACTAAGCGATTTTTGTCCGTTTGGAAAATACAGTTAAAAGTGATTCCCGTTTGTTTACTACCAGGTTTACTAGTGCTGAGTCTAAATGGAAGTACAATACGTTACAGACAGATTGTTTGTCTACAGATAAATGGTATGAAGACAACAAAGAATGCGATAGGCGAGCTAAAGGGATTAAACCGAGTCCCTGCCCGTTACTCAGGCACTGAGCTAAAATGGGATGACAGACAGACAGACAGACCTGCCGACTCAGGCCTGAGCTAAATGGGATGACAGACCAGACAGACCTGCCCGACTCAGGCACTGAGCTAAATGGGATTGACAGAAACAGACAGACCTGCCCGACTCAGGCACTGAGCTAAATGGATGACAGACAGACAACAGACCTGCCCGACTCAGGCACTGAGCTAAATGGGATGCGACAGTGCCGCTAGGCACTGAGCTAATGGGTGACAGACAGACACTGCCCGACTCAGGCACTGAGCTAAATGGGATGACAGACAGACAGACAGACAGGAGCTGCCCGACTCAGGCACTGAGCTAAATGGGATGACAGACAGACAGACAGACCTGCCCGACTCAGGCACTGAGCTAAATGGGATGACAGACAGACAGACAGACCTGCCCGACTCAGGCACTGAGCTAAATGGGATGACAGACAGACAGACCTGCCCGACTCAGGCACTGAGCTAAATGGGATGACAGACAGACAGACAGAGCTGCTCACTCAGGCATAGCTAATGATGACAAATGCAGAGCCCACTCAGGCACTGAGCAAATGGGATGCAGACAGACAGACCTGCCCGACCAGGCACTGAGCTAAATGGGATGACAGACAGACAGACCTGCCCGACTCAGGCACCTGAGCTAAATGGGATGACAGACAGACAGAGCAGCTGGTCGGCATGAGCTAAATGGGATCAGTACAGACAGACTGCCGACCACACTGAGCTAAATGGATGACAGACACAACAGACCTGCCCGACTCAGGCACTGAGCTAAATGGGATGACAGACAGACAGACAGACCGCACGACCAGGCACGACAAGGTACAGACAGCAGACTGCCCGACAGGCACTCAAATGGGATGACAGACAGACGACAGACCTGCCCGACTCAGGCACTGAGCTAAATGGGATGACAGACAGACAGACAGACCTGCCCGACTCAGGCACTGAGCTAAATGGGATGACAGACAGACAGACAGACCTGCCCGACTCAGGCACTGAGCGGTAGACAGAGAAGACTGACGGGACTGAGCTAAATGGGATGACAGACAGACAGACAGACCTGCCCGACTCAGGCCCTGAGCTAAATGGGATGACAGACAGAGAGACGGACGCTCGACTGATGTCCATAGCCTTTAACAGGAGGCAGGGACACCGATCTTCCGGCTTCTGCCTCCACCCTCAATCCCTTCGGCCATAGCTCCATGTCTGGACAAATGCCAGAGACACCAGCGTGGGCTGTCAAGGGTTGTTGTCCACACTTTTCCGTCAGTTCAAAATTGGCGGCAGCGTTGTTGTTGTAGATTTCCCAAGGTGAACGGCATGGTGGTCACCTTGTACATGCAATTGTACACTGAAAAAGGCATTCCACAGGTTGAGAGGATTGCATGTGTGACATTTTTTGGTTGTTGTTGATCACCCAGCCACATTGGCAGCCACACACCGTCTTCGGAGGCTTTATCTCCTTTTCTAGAGGGCGGGATCCTGTCATGCAAAGAGCCTATCAAGGCTGAAGACAGTCCCCACGTAACATTTGAAAGCAGTCTTGGTGTTTTTGCTGGTGTCAGTGGTGGTAGTGAAAGTGAGTCAACGTACACATGCAAGGTTTGAAAAGGGACACGACTGCAAGAAACACACACACACACACACACGCACACACCACACACACACATCACACACACACACACACAACACACACACACACACACACAACACACACACACACACACACACCACACCACACACACACACACACACACCACCCTGCCTCCATCACACACACACACACACACACACAACACAACACACACACACACACACACACACACACACACACACACACACACAGCACACCACCACACACACACACACACCACGCACCACGACCCACACACACACACACACCACACCACACACATACTACACCACGCACTGACTCACAACACACACACACACCACACACCACACACACACCCACACACACACACACACACACACACAACACACACACACACACACACTCACTAACCACACACACACACACACACACACACACACACACACACACACACCACAACACACACACCACGCACCCCGCCACACACACACACACACACACACACGCACGCACGCACGCACGCACGCGCGCGCGCGCACCACACACACACACACTCACTGACTACGACTCACACACACACACACACACACACACACACACACACAACAACAACACACGCACGCGCGCGCACACACACACACGCACGCACGCACGCGCGCGCGCGCGCACAACACACACACACACACATATACTCACACACTCACTACTCACACACACACACACACACACACACACACACACACACACACACACACACACACACACACACACACACACACACACACAAACACACACACACACCCACACACACACACACACCCACACACACCACACACACACACACACACACACACACCACTACTCCACACACAACACACACACACACACACACACACACACACATCACACACACACACACACACACACACACTGACATCACACCAACACACACACACCACACACACACACACACACACACACACACCACACACACACACACACACACACACACACACACACACACACACACACAAAGTGCAAACCTAAAGGCAATAAATTAGCGTCGAAATACGAGATCGCATGAAGTTATACTTGAAACGTTTTTGGTTTGATCTTGGTTGTGTGTTTTTGTTGTTGTTATTTATGGGTTGCTGTTGTTCGGTTCTAATAGGCACAGTGTAAGGGAGTTTGAAAGAATTAATCTTCTCCGCGGTTGACTGGACGCTACAAACCGACGATTCATCTCTCGACTGACCAATTTTGATGCTGCTTCTGCAGCGACCATTACTACCACATCTACTGAGGAAACTGAGGAGAAACCATCACCCCAGTGTAACTGCGATGCTGAAGTTGAACCCCAAAAGTGCCAGCAATGACCTCTCCACGACTGCATGACCCCAGGGATCGCCACCATCAGAGGGCAGCACAGTCAATACACGTGCTGTGCGACACGACAGAGATTTGAGGACCAACGTCCATTTGCTGCGGACGGCAGAAGCCATGCAGCTCGCCAAAGCTCCGTGGTGTCTGGGCCCGACTGAGGCTGAATCACGGCTGGACCCGACTGAGGCTGAATCATGGCAGAGCCCGACTGAGGCTGAATCACGGCTGGACCCGACTGAGGCTGAATCATGGCAGGGCCCGACTGAGGCTGAATCATGGCGACTGGAGAGACTGAGGCTGAATCATGGCGACTGGAGAGACTGAGGCTGAATCATGGCGACTGGAGAGACTGAGGCTGAATCATGGCGACTGGAGAGACTGAGGCTGAATCATGGCGACTGGAGAGACTGAGGCTGAATCATGGCGACTGGAGAGACTGAGGCTGAATCATGGCGACTGGAGAGACTGAGGCTGAATCATGGCGACTGGAGAGACTGAGGCTGAATCATGGCGACTGGAGAGACTGAGGCTGAATCATGGCGACTGGAGAGACTGAGGCTGAATCATGGCGACTGGAGAGACTGAGGCTGAATCATGGCGACTGGAGAGACTGAGGCTGAATCATGGCGACTGGAGAGACTGAGGCTGAATCATGGCGACTGGAGAGACTGAGGCTGAATCATGGCGACTGGAGAGACTGAGGCTGAGTCATGGCGACTGGAGAGGCTGAATCATGGCGACTGGAGAGGCTGAATCATGGCGACTGGAGAGACTGAGGCTGATCATGGCGACTGGAGAGACTGAATCATGGCTACTGGAGAGACTGAATCATGGTGACTGGAGAGACTGTCCTTCCTGTCAAGCAGGTATAACCGTCATGGTTGACTGGGCGTGATGCATAAAATACCAGTTTCCTTCCTTCCTTCCTTCCTTCCCCTTATGCAGGTATAACCGTCATGGTTGACTGGGCGTGAGGCATAAAATACCATTTCCTTCCTTCCTTCCTTCCTTCCTTCCTCCCGTTATACAGGTATAACCGTCATGGTTGACTGGGCGTGAGGCATAAAATACCAGTTTTCCTTCCTTCCTTCCTTCCTTCCCGTTATACAGGTATAACCGTCATGGTTGACTGGGCGTGAGGCTAAATACCAGTTTCCTTCCTTCCTTCCTTCTTCCTTCCCGTTATAGTAACCGTCATGGTTGACTGGGCGTGAGGCATAAATACCAGTTTCCTTCCTTCCTTCCTTCCTTCCTTCCCGTCATGCATGTATAACCGTCATGGTTGACTGGGCGTGAGGCATAAAATACCAGTTTCCTTCTCCTTCCTTCCTCTTCCTTCCTTCCTTCCTTCCCGTTCATCATGTATAACCGTCATGGTTGACTGGGCGTGAGGCATAAAATACCAATTTCCTTCCTTCCTTCCTTCCTTCCTTCCCGTCTTGCAGTATAACCGTCATGGTTGACTGGGCGTGAGGCATAAAATACCAATTTCCTTCCTTCCTTCCTTCCTTCCCGTTATACAGGTATAACCGTCATGGTTGACTGGGCGTGAGGCATAAAATACCAATTTCCTTCCTTCCTTCCTTCCTTCCCGTTATACAGGTATAACCGTCATGGTTGACTGGGCGTGAGGCATAAAATACCATTTCCTTCCTTCCTTCCTTCCTTCCCGTTCATGCAGGTATAACCGTCATGGTTGACTGGGCGTGAGGCATAAAATACCAATTTCCTTCCTTCCTTCCCTCCCGTTATACAGGTATAACCGTCATGGTTGACTGGGCGTGAGGCATAAAATACCAATTTCCTCCCTGTCGGGCAGACTATACTCCCAGCTATGGAGGAAACACTCCCGAGTAGCTTTTACATGACCCGTCTCTGCTGCGTGAGCGTGGGAGCGTTTTGTGGGAGTATTTGTCTACTTGTTTTATTTGTTAGTTTATTTCATTAGTTACTGCGCATTCAGATGTGTGTGTGTGTACGCATGCATGAAGAAGGAGAACAAGAAGAACACCAAACAAAAACAGCAACAACAACAAAGTGGAGGAGGAGGAGGAGGAGGAGGAGGAGGAGGAGAACTTAGAAGAAGAAGAAGAAGAAGAAGAAGAAGAAGATATGCAAACCACCACCACCACCACCACCACCACCACCACCACCACCAATAACAATAACAACAAACAGTCGTAGAGTGTTCAGAGTTCAGGAGCTGTGTGAAAGTGGAGGTGGCCGTCCTGGGCTTTCCGTCCTAATGAGCCTTACGGTTTCCGTGGACGTAAAGCAACATTGAACCGCGTGCTTGGCACTGGTCACAATTTGTCCCTAATATGTCAGCCCACATCCGAGGACATGAAGCTCTACTCCATCATCATCATCGTAGAGTGTTTTTGTTTTTGTTTTTGTTTTTGTTTTTTAACACAGCCTAACCTCTGCGGAGACGTTTTGCACTGGGACCCATTGCAGCGCGTTACGCTGCCCCCCCACGAAGGTTTTGCCGGTGCTGACTGGCCCACTCTGGAAACGGCTGGTTCCACAGGCAGGTCTGAACCCCGCATAATGAAATAAACCTGCAGCCTTTCAGCCACAGTCACCGCCACTGAAGAGTTCGTCCTTGGGTAGTTTCTGGAAGCGTAACTCAGTGACATCAAAGGATGCGTTGGAGGGTGACTGCTTTTACTGGGGTGGGGATGGGGGGTGGGGGGGGGGGGGGGGGGGGGGAGGAAGTACTGAAGGTCTAATCTGCTGAAAGCATATCACTTGTCTGGCGTGAGTCCCGTTCAGTCGTGTCGGTATTCACGTGCGAAAGCTGATGAGAAGTGGGGAGCTTTGCAGGCGCTGGTCCCGACTGATCAGTTTCCGGCTGGGGCGGTGATGGCTCAGTGGTTAGGGCGACCGGTCGTCGTGATCGAAAGGTCTCGGGTTCGAGTCCCGGCAGGAGCGGCGGGAGAATTTTCTTCTCCAGGGTCAACTTTCTGTGCTGACTCTTATTTCGGTGTCCGCCCCCACATGGCCCCCCCATAGCCCCGCGCCGTGTTACCGCAGTAGCACGTAAAAGATCCCAGTCATTCTGCCACAAGTGCAGGTGGCAGGTTACAGCAAAAAACACGCATACACGTTGTAGGCACACCACTTCGATGGATATGCAAAAAACGCGCTATAAAAAGCTTGTGGAATCACATGCGAGCGCAATGAGTCTGCTCAAGAGCGGAGAATAGCGTTGTAACATTTCCATCTCGATGTACAGTATGTGTGTCATGCTATGCTTGTTCAGCGCTTTGAGCCGCAGAGACAAAGGAAACAAAAGAAAAGGGGAAAAAGTATAGCGTAGGCGGGGATTGATTGTAAGTAAGTAAACATGGTGCTTAACGTCCACAGAAACCATAAGGCTTATTAGGGACGGGGAGAAGGTGGGGAAAGGGGGGGGGGTGGCGGTGCAGAGGGAGATTATATACCTATCGCTGCACTATCACCACCAGAATGACTCCTGCGTTAAGGTGGGCAGCGATGAGAGCCATTTTAATGTTTCATAACTGTGAGGGACAAAGTCACAAGACAGTGTCCAAAGACCACAACTTCTGAAAAGAAAGGAGGGCCGAAGCGGATCCGAACCGAAGTCAGTCCCTCTGCTTACCAGCCTAACGCCTTACCGCTAGGCCAAACCGGCTGACAAGGGAATGATTGGTCCCATGCGAGGGACAAATCCACCATTTCTTCCTGCCCAACAAACCATGGGCCATCGCTAATGAGACAGTGCTCGGCGGGTCAGCGGAGTGAAAAAGAGGCTAAGCAGTGTGGCTATAAACACTCACTTCCCAGGACTGCAAGTATCATAGTTCAGGAGCTGTGTGAGAGTCGAGGTGGCCGTCCTGGGCTGTCCGTCCTAACGAGCCTTCTGGTTTCCGTGGACGTAAAGAATTATTGAACCGTGCTTCGGCATTGGTCACAACTTGTCCCTAATACGTCAACTGACATCTGAGGACATTAAGCATCACTTCATCATCACTGCAAGTGTGTGAGGCGGTTTGGTCTGGCGCACGGTAAGGCGTTAGGCTGGTAAGCGGAAAGACCACGGTACGAATCCGCTTCGGCTCTCCGCTGTGGCGATGTGGCACTGTCTTGTGACTTTGTCCCTCACAATTAATGAAACATTAAAATGGCCCTCATCACTGCCCATCTTAATGCAGGAGTCATCCTGGTGGTGACAGTGTAGCGATAGGTATATAACATCCCTCTCCCCCCCACCTCCATACCCCCTCCCCCCCCCCCCCTTCTCCACGTCCCTAATAAGCCTCATGTTTTTTTGTGGACGTTAAGCACCATTTTTTCTACTGCAAGTGTTCAGAAAGAAAACAAAAACACGCGGAAATTGCTGAGAAAGAACTCCTTGGTTGGTTGGTAAGCTCGTTTAACGCCGAGTTGTCTCCGAAGAGGCACTGTCGGGAAGCGGTACCCCCGGAGGTGGTGGGGGGGGGGGGGGGGGGAGGGGGGAGGAAGAGGGAGACGATACCTATCGCTACACCGTCACCACCAGAATGACTCCTGCGTTAAGATGGGCAGCGATGAGAACCGTTCGGCTAATGCTTCATTAATTGTGAATGAGACGAAGTCACAAGACAGTGTCCACAGCCGGGCCCACAACCTTTGATGAGAGAAAAAGCCGAAACAGAATCGCCGAACCGAGGTCCTTCTGCTTGCCAGCCCAACGCCTTACCGGTATGGCCAAGCCGGCCCATGAACCTCATAGTACCATGGGAGGAGACGGAGGGGAGGGGAGGGGAAGGGAGGGGAGGGGAGGGGAGGGGAGGGGGTGTGCAGTGCAAAAACAGGCTGCGTTTAACCGAAGATCAGTATCTTCCTGTCCAGCATGGTCAGTCCTGTGTTTTGGCATGCCGGTGTTTTGGCAAGTCTGCACTAGGTGTTTTGGCATGCTCGTATTCTGGCAAACCTGCTGG
>JABMCL010002582.1:1327500-1350000 GCA_018857735.1 Alviniconcha marisindica | reverse complement strand
TGCAGTGGCTGACCATTCTGTCTTTCTTTCTTGGTGCTTTACGTCCACGGAGGCGAGATGGCCTATCAGGGACGGGGACAGAGTGGGAAGGGGACGACAGAGTGAAGGCTCGACCGCGGAAACCGCCTGAAAAAGACAGGAGAGACCGTGGACTCGCCGCCATAACAATGAAGTGTTGGCGGTGTCCCCTCGCCATTGCCCAGCGACTTGTGCACTGCGCAATTGCTGTTTCAACTGCTGTGCTTGGACAGAGTCACAAAGACAATGTTCGTTGCACTGCTGTTGACGAACGACAGTTTTGTCGTGTGAGTGAGGCTTAACGTCCTCAAGTGTCGGGCTGACATAATAATAATATTAATAAAAGTATGTATACACGAAGCGCAAAATCTTGTCCATACTTTACAGTTGCTTGTGTGAGCACGTTCTTTTTAATGCGGTGATAATAATACGTTGTGTGTGTTTGGTGTGTTTTTAGCCTTTGTTGAGGTGTTTATCAGTCTATTATTTATTCTGTTTGTTACTGTGCACCGTAAGACAAATTTCCTTGTAAACTTTTACCGGGACAGTAAATATTCTGATTCTGATTCTCTCCTCTGTCTGTCTGTCTGTGTCTCTCTCCTTCTCTCTCTCTCTCTTTCTCTCTCTCTCTCTCTCTCCTCTCTCTCTCTCTCTCTCGGTCCCTCCTCTCCTCTCTCATCTCTCTCTCTCTCATCTCTCTCCCTCTCTCTCTTCTCTCCTCGCTCTCTCGCTCTCTCTCTCTCTCTCTCACTCTCTCTCTTTCCTCTCTCTCCCTGTCTCCCGGCTCTGTCTCTGTCTCTCTCTGTCTCTGTCTCTCTGTGTGTCTCTGTCTCTCTCTGTCTCTGTCTCTCTCTATATATCCATACAGCTAGATAGATGCCCGTGAAACGCATTGCTCCGTAGGGGAGGCACTGCATAAATGTACAGATAATTATTATCATTATTATAAGAAATCAATTACCCCACTCTTAGTGCAGACGCACGTGGAAACACAGCGACAAAGAGCTCCGTCCTGTACGCCACCTTCGTGAAACGGGCCCCAGCGTGACGTTGCCAAAACACGGAGCCCGCATTGACGTAAGAGCTCACAGCTGTGTTTACCTTGCCGACTGCTGACTAAGTTTTACCTGGCCACACTGTCAGATAAGGTGGGCGGGGTTGATGGTGGTGGTGGTTGTGGTGGTGTAGCAGTGGTGGTGGTGGTGGTGATGTTCTTTGCGGTGCAAAAGGGGCCAATGTTACAGCCACAGGGCAAGGGAAGCAACTCGCTCTGCGCCAAGTCCAAGAGAACGGTATACGGGAGCGGCGAAATCCGTCACCCGTCTTCGTGTCCACGTGCTCTAGGGTGACTGGTGCTGACACAGTACAAAGTAAACACGGTGCTTAACGTCCACAGAAACCATAGGGCTTATTAGGGACGGGGAGAAGGGCGGGGGGAGGATGGGGTATGGAGGTGGGGGGAAAGGGAGATTATATACCTCAGTATCGCTACACTGTCGTCACCAGAATGACTCCTGCATTAAGGTGGGCAGCGATGAGAGCCATTTTAATGTTTCATTAATGGTGAGGGACAAAGTCACAAGACAGCTAGTGTCCACAGACCACAACTTTTGAAGAGAGAGGAGAGGGAAGCGGAATCGAACCGAGGTCCTTCTGCTTACCAGCCTAACGCCTTACCGCTGGGCCAAACCGGCTCACACACATAGTACAGCCTGAAGGCAGTCAAACAGAGACAGGCAGCGCGCTATACTCGTCATGTGTGCGATCAAGAAGATGTAATGTGATCTTTGTTTTCACAGAGAGCCTACACCTAACGCGAGCCCCAAGCGCACAAGACAAATTAATCAACAGGGGTGAGAGACGTGTACAGAATTAAGACAATAATCAAACATTACTTAATTATCAAAGAAAATACACTACAACACTTCCTTTGGCCACGTCTTTTTCATCATTTTCCAATGCACGCGCCCGCCCGCGGGCGGGGCGCGCACACACATACATACACACATAACCCAACTGCACACACACACAACCACACACACACACACCACACCCACACACACACACACACCACACACAGCACACACACACACAACACACACACCCCAACAAGCACCACACACACACACACACACGCACGCAGGCACACGCACACACACCACAACACACACACACTTACACACAACGCACGCACGCACAAAAATGCACACACACACACACACACAACATCACACAAGCACACACACACACACACACACACCCACACACACACACACACGCCACACACACACACCCACACCACAAAAAGCGCGCGGGCACACACACACACACACACACACACCCACCTCACCACACAACACAACACACACCACACACACACACACACAACACATACACAACACACAACACGCGCGCACACACACACACACACACACACACAACACACACACAGAAAACACACACACCACACACACACCA
This sequence comes from Alviniconcha marisindica, assembly GCA_018857735.1. NCBI lineage: Eukaryota > Metazoa > Mollusca > Gastropoda > Provannidae > Alviniconcha > Alviniconcha marisindica. Next base: position 1,347,504 of record JABMCL010002582.1, on the reverse strand, counting down.
CACACACACACGCGCACACACAACACACAACACACACACACACAACAAACTACACACACACAACCACACACACACACACACGACACACACAACACACACACACACAAACACACCACACACACACACACCACACACACACACACACACACACATCACACACACAACACACACAGGTAAGCCAAGCCAGACAGTAGTGTATCCAAAGACATGAAAGGTTAAAAAGAACGCTTAACCTGACACCACACAACTTCCAACGTGTCGTGTCGCAGGGTATTAAACAGGCGTTCTTTTTAACCTTTTACGTGCTTGGATTAAAAAAGAATATATAAAAAAATGCTAGCAGTCATCCTTGTGTCAGATTTTTTTTTAGACAGTACTCTGTTGCTATGATACAGCGTCGCAGACAGCAGTACACATCATGTGAATAAATCCGATTCCCACAATGCCCTTTGCGTTGTCGTCTGCATAGACTTTGAGGGGCAGCATGAGTGGCAAACTCCAAGCACTAGTTTACGACATCATTCCTTCAACCACTGCCGTATTTAGTTACGCCATAGGGTCCAGAAAACTGTCAGCTAACGAGCAGTTTTTTTTGTTGGTGCTCAAACAGTAGTAAGTTTGTTACCAACAACTCAAATTATATCAGACGTTTGTTTTAGAACTGACCATGTTGCTTACTTACGCCAGCTCATATAAAACCAAAATCGTTTGAGATCGAGAAAGGGGGGGGGGGGGGGGGGAACGGGCTCTTTTTTCTTTTTCTTCTACCCGGGGTGATGCGCCTCATGTTTCGGTGCGTGCTTTGCGCTAGTTGCTTCAACGCCATATTAGTACCCAAACCTTTCGGAGGGCGCTGACCGCGACGGTGGACAGCTGCGCGGAGATAAAGAGTGTCCCTTCAGTGGCGTAACTAATTTGTAAAGCACCAAGAAAGAAAAAGGCGTAACTAAATCTGGCAGAGTTTGGAGGAAGGTGCCGGAAAGCGATGCTCGGAGAGTGCGTGAGTGGTCTCCCTTGCCCTGTGGCTACGTGGCAGGGGAGGGGTGTAGACACGGGGAGGGGGATGCTGGCGAAAGGAGAGGAGGGGAAGTGGTCAACTGCTGGACCGTTCCCTTGTTGCGGGGATGTCAACAAATGACGGAGAGAGCAGAGCTTAGAGTTGTGTCGGGGGGAAATTGTCCATCCCTTTCGCGGTGCGGTAGGACACGAACTTGACCCCTTTTTTTTTTTTGTGGGTTTGTTTGTTTGTTGTGTTTTGTGTGTGTGTGTGTGTGGTTGTGTGTGTGTGTGTGTGTGTGTGTGTGTTGTTGTGGGGGTGGTGTGTTGGTTGTTTTTTGTGTGTTGTAATTTTTTTTTTTTTTTTTTTGGGTTTTTTTTTTTTTATTTTTTTTTTTTGGGTTTTTTTTTTTTTTGGGGATTGTTGTGGTTTTGTGGTTTGTGGTGTTGTGGTGGGGGTGGTGTGTGTGGTGTTGGGGGTGTGTGTGTGTGGTGTGTGTGTGTGTGTGTGTGTTTTGGGGTTGTGTGTGTGTGTGGTGTGGTGTTTTGTAGTGTGGTGTGTGTGTGTGTGGTGTGGGGTGTGTGTGTGTGTGTGTGTGTGTGTGTGTGTTTGTGTGGTTGGGTTTTTTGTATTTGTGTGGTGTTGTGTGTGTGGGGGTGTGTGTGGGGTGTGTGTGTGTTTTTTTTTTTTTTGTGTGTGTGGTGTGGTGTGTGTTTGTTGGGGGTGTGTGTGTGTGTGGGGTGTGTGTGTGTGTTGTGTGTGTGTGTTTGTGTGTTTGTAGGGGGGGGGGTGTGTGTTGGGGTGTTGTGTTGGGGGGGGGGGGGTTGTAGGGGTGTGTGTGGGGTTTTGTGTGTGTGTGTGTTGGGGGGAGTGTGTGTGTTGTGTGTTTTGTGTGGTGTGGGGGGGGTTTTGGGGGGAGGTTTTATGGGGAGAAGGGGGGGGGGGGGGAATCGTTTTTTCGGGTGGGGCAAGAAACATTTTTACGATGGCTCTTCTCGGGCGGCATCTCCTGGCCTTCCCAATTGTGGCCCGAAAGTAAGAAAATTTGTCTGCAATATTTATCTCGCGGGCATGCCACGTCTTTCTGCCTTTTCTGCTGGTCTGTTACCCCAGAGGCCTTCCCCAGTCTGCAACGAGTTCTATCCGGCTGGTTGTATCTCGACTCTCGACCAAGCTGTGTCATTCTGGTCAGCACAGTTGACTTGACCTGATTTGACCTGACTTGACAAACCTGCCCAGATGGCAGTGGTCAACATCCACCTTCGAAAGCTCCTGTGGGTGTACTACCCTGGAAATGCCAGAGTGAAGGGAAGAAACCGAGCAGGTACACTCAGTGGCGGGCAAAGCAACCTCCACAAGTGGCTTGCTTCTGGAAGAACGTTGGCATGACAATCTTTTTGTTGCTTTGAAAAAGGGATTTACGCCGAAGGTTTGTGCACGTTTTGCATTGCTCCATTTAAATGAGGGAGCTCGAAGTGGAAGCGAAATAGTGCACGTCATTTAGTCTTATCCAGATTAAGATTAAAATTCAGATAGTCTTTGTTTTGCCGCATACAAATTTGTTGCCAGGAGAATTAAGCTTAACAGCTTTTACTGCTCATGTAGTTCAGGTTTATTTTACAGCTTCACGTCAAGCGGACATTTTTTAAGTTTTTTTTTTCTCGCTTCACACACACACGCACACACACACAAAACACACACACACACACACCCCACACACACACACAACACACACACACACACACAACACACACACACACACACACACACACACACACACACACACACACACACACACCTTTCTCAACACACCCCACCGTCCCCTCTCTCTCTCTCTCCTCCTCTCTCTCTCTCCCACCACACACACACACACACACACACACACACACACACACACACAACACACACACACACACACTTTCATTTCACTCCACTCACTCACTCACACACACACACACACACACACACACACACACACACACCACACACACACACAACACAAAACACACCACACCCACCGACCACACACAAAAACCCACACGTCTCACACAACACACACCGTCTTCTTCTCTTCTCTCTCTTTTCTCTTCCTCTCTCCTTCTCTTCTCTTCTCTCTCGGGGTCTCACACACACACACAACACACCACCAGACACACACAACACAACACACACACACACACACACACACACACTACACCACTCACTCACTCACTCACTCACTACTCACTCACCTCACTCTCACACACACACACACACACACACACACACACACACACACACACACACACACACACACACACACACAACACACACACACACACACACACACCACACACACACACACAACCCCTCTCACCATCCTCCTCTCTCTCCTCTCTCATCCTCCTCTCACACACACACACACACACACAACACACACACACACACACACACACACAACACACACACACACACACACACACACACACACACACAACCGTCTCACACACCACCACCGTCTCTCCTCTCTCTCTCTCTCTCTCTCCTCTCTCTCTCTCTCTCTCTCTCTCACACCACACACACACACACACACACACACACACACACACACACACACACCACTCACTCACACACACACTCACTCACACACACACACACACACACACACACACCACACACACACACACACACACCACACACACACTCACTCACACACACACACACACACACACACACACACACACACACACACAACACACACACACACAACTCACCACTCATCACCATCACACACACACACACACACACCACACACACACACACACACACACACACACACACACACTCACCCCCCCACCCCCACACCCCCACCCCACCCCACTCCACCCCACCCCACCCACGCACACATGTATGTAAACAGGAGGATTATGGCGCGCAGTGTTTTGCCAGATCCGGGCCGATTACAGCCTTGCGCTTGAAGAACGTCAGGCTAATGGCCGAGAGATGATCAATAAAACGTGTTGCTGAGAGAACTGCTCTGTTGCACCAAGGAGCACCAAGGAGCACCAAGGAGCACCAAGAGCGAACTCAGTGACGTCACGGGCTGAAAGCGGCCACAGCGTGTCGCTCCGTCTTCCAGCAGGGCCGTGGCCGAAACGTCGTGAGCAACCTTCAAACATCCTCTGTGTCCCGTTCCCAAACCCAGCCAGTTCAATGAACGTGCTGCAAAGTGCACTCCCGGCCGCAGGCGCTTGAAAACTCTGTGCTTGTATTCTACCGCGGGCCCCTACTTAGTTTCTAGCCAGTTCAATTTTCTTTGTTATTTGTTGTTGTTGTTTTGTTTTTTGTTTTTGTTTTGTTGTTGTTGTTGTGTGTGTGTGTGTGTGTGTGTGTGTGTGTGTGTGTGTGTGTGTGTGTGTGTGTGTGTGTGTGGGGGGGGGGGGGGGTGTTTTGTTGTTGTTGTTGCTTTGTTTTAATCATCACAGAAATACAGTATAGCAGAGCATGAACAACAGTAGACTGAGTAACTTTCTGAGACATGACTGATCGTTCCCCAGCCGGAATACTAATGAGGCGAGGTGACGAAGGCATCGAAAGCGAGGCTCGTAGGAGTGTAGTAGGCTATAGTGCAGACGACAAAATCTCTACACGCTCAGTTTCGCCATTTTGATTCATCGTGACCTACTCATTAACACGGTTCTTCGATGGCCGTGTAAGCAATCAACCAATTGAAACAAAGCCTTCCAGTTTCCACAACAGCTGAACATTCATTCTTTGTAGCATTAAAAACCAGTGATGTGATGATGTGATGATTTGGGGCCATGAGACGTCTTCACAATCTCCCTAAGCAGGAACACTATCGGATTCGGGGTGTGTGTGTGTGTGTGGGGGGGGGAGGGGGAGGGAGGGGAGAGGGGGGGGGACTGACGCACTCAATAGGTTCTTTATGAAGGGAGTAGGATTCTGTCCTTCTTTTTATTTCTTCTCTCCCCCCTCCCCCCCCACCTTCTCTCGGATATTTACCCTCTCTTTAATATCTTCCAGATCTACGAATAACGCCTCAACAGAGAGAAGGTTGTTTTTTCGTCCACTTTTTTTTTTTTTTTTTGAAACAGAAAAAAACAGTTGTGATCTGTGGAGGTTGTTGGACAAATCTTCCGATTGCAGGCACCTGTTGCTGATCAGGCGCTGGCGGCCTTTCTTGAAGTTGCCATAATCGTGCCTATTTTTGTATCCTACCTAGGTGGTGACGTAATGTGTGACACCTCATGCTCGCTATTTGTGAGTACTCCGTGATATAAGTAGTGCAGTGCAAGGTCTGCTTTGCTGAGACACCCCCACCCCAAGCAACCTCCCCGCCCCCGCCCACACACACACTGACACACACCGACATCACACACACACACACACACACACACACACACACACACACACACACACACACACACACACACACTCTCTCTCTCTCTCTCTCTCTCTCTTCCTGTCTCTGTGTTTGTCTGTCTGTCTGTCTCTCTCTCTGTCTCTCATACACACACACACACACACACACACACACACACACACCAAACCACACACACACACACACCCCACACACACACACTACACACACACGCACGACACACACACACACGCACACACACACAACCATTACGCACTCACGCACGAGCCACTCAGACACACACAAAACACACACACACACAACACAACACACCCCCACACACACACAACAACACCCCCACACACACACACACTCAGAGAGAGAGAGAGAGATAGAGAGAGACAGAGACACAGAGAGACAGAGAGACAGAGAAAGACAGAGAGAGAGAGACAGAGAGAGAGCCCAGGAGGTTTTGACACTGAGCTGAGTCACTGGACTGTTTTAAGTCCCGCCCTATTCCCCCCCCCCCCCCCCCCCCCCCCCCCCCCCCCCCCCCCCCCCCCACCCCCCGCCACCCCACCATTCCTTTTCCTACGCTCACTAAGTACTACAACAATGACCCGAATCTTCGCAACCTCCTCAGTAGCGACAGAACCATCAGCAAAATGACGTTGGACGCCTTATGGAAGAAGAAGATGAAGAAACATACCGAACATTCCCGAGACTACTTATCCGCCTATCAGTGACATCTGAGTCAAGGAAAACGACAAACGCCCCGATTGCACAGCAAACAACACCGGCGGCGATAGCATGAATAAACCATTTCCTAGAACAATAGGCTGAACGAGACTTCCGGTTTTACGAGGCGGCGGGATGCATCCGTGAAAACAGTCGAGCGAGAAAGCGAGAAACAACTGAGTACAAACATCGCTAAACTCTTGTCAGCCAAGGCCGAACACGGCAGCGTCCATGCAGCGACACACAGCACGTGAATAGTTGTGCGGAACAGCTCCTTTAGGTTTGGTCAAATGGCCTTGAAAACGTGGGATGGTTCGCTCGCTGTACGGGCCACTGGGGGCATTTTTGTTTTATTTTGAGGAACTGAACTGGCTTGAGTTGATCTATCCTTTAATATTTGCATGTTAGGTGAGAGTTATCACGGTGCGTGCTTCGTGCCTCACGAGTCTGCGTGCCATGTTGTACGTGCATGTTTCAGTGTTGTGTCGGGCATGTTGTACGTGCATGTTTCAGTGTTGTGTCGGGCATGTTGTACGTGCATGTTTCAGTGTTGTGTCGGGCATGTCGTACGTGCATGTTTCAGTGTTGTGTCGGGCATGTTGTACGTGCATGTTTCAGTGTTGTGTCGGGCATGTTGTACATGCATGTTTCAGTGTTGTGTCGGGCAGTTGTACGTGCATGTTCAGTGTTGTGTCGGACATGTCGTACGTGCATATTTCAGTGTTGTGTCGGGCATGTTGTACGTGCATGTTTCAGTGTTGTGTCGGGCATGTTGTACGTGCATGTTTCAGTGTTGTGTCGGGCATGTTGTACGTGCATGTTTCAGTCAGTGTTGTGTCGGGCATGTTGTACATGCATGTTTCAGTGTTGTGTCGGGCATGTTGTACGTGCATGTTTCAGTGTTGTGTCGGACATGTTGTACGTGTCTTAGTCTCGTCGGGCCAGAATGTTGCACGTGTCTCAGTGTCATTGTCTCGGGCATGTTGTATATGTCTCGGTGTTGTCTCCTGGCTTGTTGTGTCTCTCCGATGTCTCTGCACATTTGTAGGAACTCTGTGAAACGGCATTAATCAATTGCTTATTCGCACTTATAATAATTATCTGTTTGTGGTATAGTTGAGCTTATTTGTATTTGTAGTATAAGCAAGGAATGGCTGTTAGACAGGTCCAAATGGACCTAACCTTGAGTATTAAAGATTTCGAGTTCGAGTTCTGTGTTGTTGTGTCTGGCTTGTTCGACAGAAAGTCCTGACTTGTTGCAGGTGTCTCAATGTCATTGTGTGGGGCATGTTGTACATTTCTCAGCGTCTTGTGTCTGGCATATTGTAATAAATAATGATCGTAATAAATGCATTTGTAATGCGCCGAATCCATCAGTCTGTGATACATTTGCGAGGTCCAAAGCATTACACATGAAATATTACAAGAAGACACAACCTTATTTAATAATGAATTATATATCTCACTCTATCCCTTCCTCTTCCCCTCATCCACACACACACACACACACACACACACACACACACACACACACACACACACACACACACACACACACACACACACACACACACACACACACACTCACACTCACACACACGCTGTCTCAACCCTTCGCTTCCTTCTCTCTCTTCCACCCCCCCCCCCCCCCCACACACACACACACTCTCCCAATAATCACCAGGCAGCCAGTGAAGACGTCAGCACCAATTGGCTCCAAACAGTCCACTCCTACAGTCAGCAACAGTCTCCACCCTTTTGACACTGGCTTCATACAGTCTACTCCCACAGTCAGCAACAGTCTCCACCCTTTTGACATTGGCTTCATACAGTCCACTCCTACAGTCAGCAACAGTCTCCACCCTTTTGACATTGGCTTCATACAGTCCACTCCCACAGTCAGCAACAGTCTCCACCCTTTTGACATTGGCTTCATACAGTCCACTCCCACAGTCAGCAACAGTCTCCACCCTTTTGACATTGGCTTCATACAGTCCACTCCCACAGTCAGCAACAGTCTCCACCCTTTTGACACTGGCTTCATACACTCTACTCCCACAGTCAGCAACAGTCTCCACCCTTTTGACATTGGCTTCATACAGTCCACTCCCACAGTCAGCAACAGTCTCCACCCTTTTGACACTGGCTTCATACACTCTACTCCCACAGTCAGCAACAGTCTCCACCCTTTTGACATTGGCTTCATACAGTCCACTCCCACAGTCAGCAACAGTCTCCACCCTTTTGACATGGCTTCATACAGTCCACTCCCACAGTCAGCAACAGTCTCCACCCTTTTGACATTGGCTTCATACAGTCCACTCCCACAGTCAGCAACAGTCTCCACCCTTTTGACGCTGTCTCCATACAGTCCACTCTCACAGTTTGCAACAATCTCCACCCTTTTGACATTGGATTCATACAGTCTCCTCCCACATTCATACAGTCTACTCCCACATTAATACAGTCTACTCCCACAATCCTTACAGTCTACTCCCACATTCATACAGTCTCCTCCCACATTCATACAGTCTACTCCCACATTCATACAGTCTACTCCCACATTCAGACAGTCTACTCCCACATTCAGACAGTCTGCTCCCACATTCATACAGTCTACTCCCACATTCATACAGTCTGCTCCCACATTCAAACAGGCTCTGAAAATACACCCCCCCCCCCTCCTTCTCCTCCATAATTACATCCTATCTAACTAAACTCCAGCTACAGGTCAAGTCACGTTCACATCCACATGCATTGTACAGATTACCCCAAAAAAAGTGTGTTCTCATAATTACTACCTGTAATTTGGAATTCTATCCGGTTTTTGTTCTCGTTTTTATTGGTGTTGTAAAGCGCTGTGAGACTCCTTTCCATGGGGTAATGGCTCTCAACAAATCCTATTTATTATTATATTGTTATATAACTATATATTATTACTTGCCAATCCTCTTGTCAGCTACACACAACGGATACGTTAGAGCGAGCGATACAAGGGCTGAAATAAGAATAAGACCAGCTGTTGCAAGCGGCAGGTGGCGGGAAAATAATGTTCTTGTAACTCGCCATCGCCATCCATGCGTGGTTAGCACCTTTTAGTTCGATACTTAATAATGATGGTGACCTTCCCCAACCCCCCACCCTCCCCGCCATAGCAAAGTGAAGTGGGTTTGTTTCGATTTTTTAAATGTATACTAAAGTGTAATAACAATGTAATGGAGTGGAGTGGTTGAGCGTAGAACAGGACAGTGACCCAGGCAGCGGAGTCGGTCAAAATGGAGACCACAGCAGGCAGCGACGGCAAACAGGCTTTATTCTACAGCAGCAGACAACTTTCTCAGCACACCCAAAATCCTCACGCGCACGCATAGATAAGAGAACTGCGCGGGCCGAAGGAACACACGCTATCGCTACAATGAAATCGGCCCTCTGGACCACAGAATGGCTGACTATTGTGTTTCCTTGGCCCGCACAAATACAGTTTCCTCAACAATAACTAAACTAATTAAAACATGAAATACATCAAATAAAAGCTACAGTTACAACCTTTTAAACCGTATAAACAAAATGTACACACATGACTTATTTAATTTACAACAAGAGTGGGAAGCGTGGCTTGCACCTGTCTATAACTGAGCAGATTCGTACAACTAAATCACAACTAACACAATGTACAAAACATAACTGTCGCTAAAACTTATATCAGAATAAAGAGCACGCTCCCACGGTTAAATGGTACATAACAATTACAATACAACGCTCTATAAGAGAAGCAAGACACACTCAAAGACTAGTACTAAAACAATCGGTGCGAACTTTCGCCTGGGGCGCGTTATTTTAGTCGCAGCAGCGCTGATAGTGATACCAAGTAGTCTATGAATATAACTTAGCTTCTACAGTACACAATACTCAATAAGTTAATTTCAACCAAAATAAACACTAAACATGAAGTCAGCTAAGCAAAATACTATACGAAAAAAGACCAAAACTGTGTCGCCCAGCAGGGAACAAATTACTTTCATCGAGTCAAAACAACGATTCACTACTATTCACTAGTACTACACAGAAAATGCGCCATGCAGACGACGGCTATAAAAAGAATGGACCTAGAGAGGAATGGGCCCTACTGATTAAGCTCGACCCTGCGTCTAAATAAGATCTAAATAAACATTCTAAGATGCCAAATTACATTACACATGGCTTGCTGCAAAAAAAAGGACTAGGTGAACAAGGAGTAGGTAAACAAACAAGCGGTCAAAATATTAAGGGAGTAAACAGATTTGAAAATGGCGCGCACCAGCGGCTATCGCCGGTCGGCTGTGTGAAGGCCATGTGGCATTACGCAACACGCAGCGCTTCAAAACAAAAGCGTCGTCTGCTCCGATTCCCGGGTTACTAACAGTACAGTAATGAAATTGCATGGATCTGATAACCGGGGCGGGATTATTGTAAAAACGTACAAAGAGCACTTGCTCACAACAATATGACAACACATAGAATAATTAAATGTAACACATTCATACAAATTACCAGGTTAACTGGGACTATACATTTAACCGATCTTTCGACAAGTAGAGAATAAAAAAGAAACACATAAATAGGCACACACACAGACACACACACACACACACACACACACACACACACACACACACACACACACACACACACACACACACACACACACACACACACACACACGCACACACACACGCACACACACACGCATGCACACAAGCACGCACGCACACACACACAATCAGTGGTTGGTGGAGTGATATGAGAGAGAGAGAGAGAGAGAGAGAGAGAGAGAGAGAGAGAGAGAGAGAGAGAGAGAGAGAGAGAGAGAGAGAGAGAGAGAGAGAGAGAGAGAGAGAGAGAGAGAGAGAGAGAGAGAGAGAGAGAGAGAGAGAGAGAGAGAGATTCATAGTTTGTTTCCATTCTTACTCCCCACCTCTCACATTACAACTAGACTAAGAGGTTTTGTTTTGTAACTTGCTATGTATGGTTTGACATTTTCTGTCTATCCGCCGTCTGTCTTGCTGCCTTTTCCCGTTTGTCTGTCTCTCTTTGTCTATCTCTCCTTATCTCTGTCTCTTTGTTTCTGCCTCCCTCCCCCCCCCCCCTTCCCCTCCCCCCCCCCTCTCTCTCTCTGCCCCTGTCTCTCCCCCTCTCTCCTTGTTTATCTCTTTGTCAGGCTGTCTCTCTCCCCTCCCCACCCTCGTTCCGCTGTGTATTTCTGTTTTTCTGTCTGTCTTCCCCAGTCTCTCATTGCAGATAAAGTAATGTTTTTACTGGTTTAGTTTGCTGGCAACCCCCCCCCCCCCCCCGCGTTCACTCCCCGCCCCCCCAAAAAACAACAACAACAACAACAACAACAAAAACAACAACAACAACGACAACAAATGTAGTGAATGAAAACCATTTCTCCTTTCGTTCGTGGACGCATGGCTACTGGCGATGCTAACGGACGAATGTTAATGGCCTTAACACAGTCTGCTCGTAACAGAAACACAGCCTCCGCCTTTCCTCTTTTCTCCAGTAAGTAAACGTGGTGCTTAACGTCCACAGAAACCATAAGGCTTATTAGGGACGGGGAGAAGGGAGGAAGGGGGTATGGCGATGGGGGAAGGAGATTATAATTTTACCTATCGCTACACTGTCACCACCAGAATGATTCCTGCATTAAGATGGGCAGCGATGAGAGCCATTTTAATGTTTCAGTAGGAAGCGATGGACAAAGTCACAAGACAGTGTCCACAAACCACAACCTTTTTGAAGAGAAAGGAGAGCCGAAGCGGTATCGAACCGAGGTCCTTCCGCTTACCAGCCTAACGCCTTACGGCTAGGCCAAACCGGCTCACAGCCTCTTCTCTCCTTTACGACACCTGCTCATAATAATATGGCTGCAGATTGAAAGGACTTCTTACCAGAAACAGCAACGAAACTGGCTCATCAGCTCGAAGCATGGACTGCAGTCAGAGCAGTTTATATCGGCGCTCGCCCACTGGACATTGATTGTTGAAGTGAGGACGGAAATATAATTCTGTTGCCGTGAGACACCAGAACACCTTGGTGCCGCCCCTGTCTGTGGCTGAGAAGGACGGGATGATCGATGGAAGTACGGCGTTGCGGGCACCGTGGAGACTGATGCTGTCGGTTTCAGGAGGGTGCGGAGTCTGACGCAGCTTCATGATACTGAGGAGGAGGATGTCCATTTCTAAAGCGCATGATTCCATTAACTTCAATGCTTCAGTGCTTCAATGCTCAGTGCGCTGAAGAAACAACAACAACAACAAAATAAATAAATTTAAAAAAAAAGAGAGAGAGAGAGAGGGGGAGAGGAGATGAGAGAAGATGAGAGAGAGAGAGGAGAGAGGGGAGAGAGAGAGAGAGAGAGAGAGAGAGAGAGAAGAGAGAGAGAGAGAGAGAGAGAGAGAGAGAGAGAGACGAGAGAGAGAGAGAGAGACAGACAGACACTGAGACAGACAGACAGACAGACAGAGACACAGAGAGACAGAGAGAGAGAAAGCGAGAGAGAGAGATAGAGAGAGAGAGAGAGAGAGAGAGAGAGAGAGAGAGAGAGAGAGAGAGAGAGAGAGAAGACAAGACAGACAGACAGACAGACAGACAGACAGACAGACGAGAGAGAGAGACGGAGAGAGAGAGGAGAGAGAGAGAGAGAGAGAGAGAGAGAGAGAGAGAGAGAGAGAGAGAGAGAGAGAGAGAGACAGAGAGACATAGACAGAGACAGAGAGAGAGAGATATGTAGAAAAAAGAAGAAGCTTGGTGAAGGCTATTCGTAATCACGATCATCACCTTCGTCGTTGTCGTCGTCCCCATCGTCATGGTCGCCGTCATCCTCCTCTTCCTACTCGTCACCATCGTCATGGTAGGCCTAGTCATCCTCCTCGTCCTTCTCCCACCCATCATCATCATCGTCTTCATCGTCATCCTCTTTTTCCTACTTATCGTCGTCGTCGTCATCACCATCGCCAAGGTCGTCAACGTTTTCCTCCTCCTTCGCATCTTCATCATCTTCATGGTCCTCATCATCCTCGTCTTCCCGTCCTACTCCTCGCTTCTGAACAGGGATTCGAACCCTACACCTTCCCAGTCCCGTGTACCGATTTGAACCAGCCAGCCATAATGGAAACTGGCCACAGCCACCGGCCAAGTTGGCGTGGCCGCGGACACTGACCCCAGGCCCAAACTTGGAGACTGGTCCTGCTGACAGTTAGCACGGGAGCCAACCGACCCAGTGCCCGCACGTTCAAGAAAATGAAGCTGGCAACCGTCACCAACCTGCAGCTGCGGCCTTGAAGACCCGACGGCCGAGCGTGTATGCTGACATACTGCAGAGATGCCCGCTTCTGCAGACGGCAGGACAAAAATTAATGTGTGGCCAACAGCAGTCCAGCTACACACGCACCAAACTCTACGGCAGCAGCTGGAGATTGGAGGACACGGCTACGTTCATCTTGCAGACTGGACTCCCGGTGTGGCGGCGATGGAGCGGAAGAAGAAGGCCCTGCTTACTGCCTTCTTGAAGAGACACTCCCTGCATTGACATCGTGACAGGCACTCCTTGCACTGACATCGTGGCAGGCACTCCTTGCACTGACTTCGTGGCAGACACTCCTTGCACTGACATCGTGGCAGACACTCCCAGCACTGACATCGTGGCAGACACTCCTTGCACGGACATCGTGGCAGACACTCCTTGCACTGACATCGTGACAGACACTCCTTGTACTGACATCATGACAAACACTCCCAGCACTGACACCGTGACAGACACTCCTTGCACTGACATCGTGACAGACACTCCTTGCACTGACATCTTGATAGACACTCCTTTCACTGACATCGTGACAGACACTCCTTTCACTGACATCGTGATAGACACTCCTTTCACTGACATCGTGACAGGCACTCCTTGCACTGACATCGTGACAGACACTCCTTGTACTGACATCATGACAAACACTCCCAGCACTGACATCGAGACAGACACTCCTTGCATTGACAGCGTGACAGACACTCCTTGCACTGACATCGTGACAGACACTCTTTGCACTCCTTGCACTGACATCGTGACAGACACACTTTGCACTCCTTGCACTGACATCGTGACAGACACTCCCTGCACTAACATCGTGACAGACACTCCCTGCACTGACATCGTGACAGACACTCCTTGCACTGACATCACTGACATCGTGACAGACACTCCTTGCACTGACATCGTGACAGACACTCTTTGCACTCCTTGCACTGACATCGTGACAGACACTCCTTGCACTGACATCACTGACATCGTGACAGACACTCCTTGCACTGACATCGTGACAGATACTCCCTGCACTGACATCGTGACAGACACTCTTTGCACTCCTTGCACTCCTTGCACTGACATCGTGACAGACACTCCTTGCACTGACATCGTGACAGGCCAGTACCTGCACTGACAGTGACAGACACTCTTGCACTGTTGTCACCTACTTGCTGTTTGTCCCTACCTACCTACTGTTTGTCCCATACCTACTTCTGTTTGTCCCATACCTACCTACTGTTTGTCCCATACCTACTTGCTGTTCGTCCCATACATACTTACTGTTTGTCCCATACCTACTTGCTGTTCGTCCCATCCCTTTTTTACCTATTTGTTTTCCCCATACCAAACTTGCTGTTTGTTCCATACCTACCTACTGTTCGTCCCAAAACCTGTTTGGGGCTGTTCGTCCCTACCCTACCTACTGTTTGTCCTACCTACTTGTGTTTGTCTGTGTGCTGTGTGTTTGTTCCATACCTACTGGGGTGACGTGACGTCGTTGCTGTGTTTGTGCTACTGCGTGCGGCGTTCGTGCGTGCGTGCGTGAGGCGTGACGCGTGTATGTGTGTGTGTGTGTGTGTGTGTGTGTGTGTGTGTGTGTGTGTGTGGGGTGTGTGTGTGTGTGTGTGTGTGTGTGTGTGTGTGTGTGTGTGTGTGTGTGTGTGTGTGTGTGTGTGTGCGTGCGGGGCGTGTGTGTGTGTGTGTGTGTGTGTGTGTGTGTGTGTGTGTGTGTGTGTGTGTGTGTGTGTGTGTGTGTGTGCGTGTGGTGTGTGTTGTGAAGGGGATGGATACGTGCATCACCGTAGGTCCGTTAACCTGTCCAACCCGCTCGTTGTAGACAAGTCAGTTCCGGACAAACCTGTCGATAGCTTCGATTAGTTGAAAGTTGGCTATATAAATATCATTGTCATGGGTTTTTAACTGGCGGAAACTGACTAGTTGAAAATTGGCTTAGATATAAATGTCATTGTCACGTGTCTCTAGCTGGCGGAAGTGACGAATGAAAACTGTTGTTTGTGCTGCTGTGATCCCCGACGAGGTGGTCGTGGCGATGCCGGCTACCGATCAATATCTGACAGCTGATGAGAAAGCTGAAGAAGGGCAATAAGTAGGCCGATAAATGCGTTTGTCGCGCTCGTGGATGCTGTCGCTGGCGCCTTAACAAAATTCGCAGGGTTCTGGAAGCTGTCGGATGGCAAGTATGGCGCTATACTAGCGTCAAAAGACCAAATTAGTCATTATGTACACATGATAACTGATTATGTCCCCACATAGGTAAGAAAACACGGTGCTCAACGTCAGCACAGAAACCATAAGGCTTATTAGGGACGGGTGGTGGGTGGGGAGGGGTGGGGGGGGGGGTATGGAGGTGTGGGGGAAACTTAAAGAATGAGAGAGTCTCGACATAATTGTAATGATTGTATTCCTGAGGCAAGTTAACCGTGGGAAGCAGCATGGAAGGCTCATAACTAGTAATCGTGTGCACATAATTACTAATTTTGTGCTTCTGACGCAAGTAAGCCGCTGGAACTGAGCGTTCCAAAGACATATTTACTGACCATGCTGAGTGAACAAACCTAGGATTTAACTGCACACTTCTTCCTTCTCTTGACGCGAGAGCCGGTTTGGCCTAGCGGTAAGGCGGTAGGCTGGTAAGCGGAAGGACCTCGCCGGGTTCGATACAGCTTCGGCTCTCCTTTCTCTTCAAAAGTTGCGGTTTGTGGACACGGTCTTGTGACTTTGTTCCTCACAATTAATGAAACATTAAAAATGGCTCTCATCGCTGCCCGTCTTAATGCGGCAGGTCATTCTGGTGGTGACAGTGTAGCGATAGGTATATACTCTCCCTCTTCCCCCCACCTCCATACCCCCTGCCCCCAATTCTCCCCGTCCCTAATAAGCCTCATGGTTTCTGTGGACGTTGAGCACCATGTTTACTTACTTACTTTCTCTTGACGTCGCCGCTCACACTCCGAGCACCGCTTTCCGGCACCTTCCTCCAAACTCTGCCAGATTTGGTTACGCCACTGAAGGGGCACTCTTTATCTCCGCGCAGCTGTCCAGCGACGCGGTCAGCGCCCTCCGAAAGGTTTCGGTACTAATATGACTGTAGAAGCAGCCTAGCGCCAAAGCACGCACGTAAACATGAGACGCATCCACCCGGGGTAAAAAAAGAAAAGAAAAGAAAAGTTCCGTCTCGATTCAATCGATTGTGGTTTTATTTGTGCTGGTGTAAACTTGTTGGACGGCTATAAATGACACGCCTTTGGGTTTATTTGATTTGTAACAAACTTACTACTGTTTGAGCACCAACAAAAAAACTGCTCGTTAGCTGACAGTTTTCCGGACCCTATGACGTAACTAAATACGGCAGTGGTTGAAGGAAGGACGTCGTAAACCAGTGTTTGGAAGTTTGGTCGCAGGTGCTGTCGTCTGTCCGTCCTACAGCCTGGCCCCCATGCATTAACACGGGCCAAGTTTGGTTAAAAAATTTTTGGTGGGGCCCTTGTATCTTGCCTACCTCAGAAACCTTTTGGAGGGCTTATTAGGGACGGGGAAAAGGGGGAGAGGAGGCGGGGTGTGGAGGTGGGGGGGGGGGGATTATATACCTATTGCTACACTGTCACCACCGTAATGACTCCTGCATTAAGATGGGCAGTGATGAGAGCTATTTTAATGCTTCATTAACTGTGAGGGACAAAGTCACAAGACAGCGTTCACAGACCACAACTTTTGAAGAGAAGGAAGGGGAGCCGAAGCGGATTCAAACCGAGGTCCCTCTGCTTACCAGCCTAACGCCTTACCGCTAGGCCAAGCCGGTTCACAGGAGGAATTTGGAGTGCTCAGACTATTTTTATTCTTGGGCTGGACAGACACTGATGACCCCCCCCCCCCCCCCCCCCTTCTCCCGTCATCCCCCTTCAAAGTGATGGTCTAGGCTTATCGCTGTAATCTATAGACAAAGGGCAGCTGCCACAATTTCGGAAACACGATAGGGCTGTGCCGGGAAAACTGGAGACATTTGCTGTTGTAGGTCATTAATCTTTCAGCGGGCAGCCATGTCCTTGATTAACAATCAAAGCGGAGTGGCGGCAACGTTTCTCTCGCGGTTTTAGTAGGTTAGCTCCCCTGTGATCGAGTTGTCTTTGCTCTATCAACCTGCATGGCTGGTTCAAGTATTTCTTCACCCACCAACCTGCTCTTCCTCTCACTCTTTCTTTCCCACTTTTCACTTCTTTCTTCTTCTTGTTTGTTTGTTTTTAATTATTTCTAACTCATGTTTTGTTGTACCGTTTGATTGTGTTGTAATTGTATCAAGAACAGGTTGCCCAACAGGCATTCGTGCCTAAACCTCATCCTTGCGTAATGAAGTTCAGTCAGTCAGTCAGTCTCTCTCACTCTCTCTCTCTCTCTCTCTCTCTCTCTCTCTCTCTCTCTCTCTCTCTCTCTTTCTCTCTCCCACTCTCTCTCCCTCTCTCTCTCACTGTCTCTCCCCACCCCCTCTCCTAGCGCTTTCAAGATCATAACTGCACGTGCGGGAAGTCGACTCGCCGTACCTGCGTAGGCTATAGAAAATGAAAGAGAACGCTACTGACTACCCCATGTGCTTAAGTTAGTGCAAGTAACGATCATTTAGTTCGGAGGGGGGGGGGGGGGGGGGGTATCGGATATCTTTTTCCACGTGGAATAATCTACAGGCAGCCAGCCCACTTCGTGTGGCATCAGAGAGGTCAGAGTTTACAGGGAGCCCTTTAATCTCCTAGCACAGCACGACGAGTACCCAGAAAATAACAAAAAACAACCGACAGCTATCCCAAACCAATATCCCGTCAAGGTGAAATTACCTCCTCTGAAAGGGATCGAACCACGACTCTGAAAGGGATCGAAGCACAAACCTCTAACGCCACTCAATAAATGACGGGGAGTTAACGGAGTTCAACAGATGTCACACGCGTAACAAGGACAATAACAGCAGAGAGCCGAATCACCTGCCATAAATACCGCCAGGCGTGCGAGTTAACACAAAGGCAGATAATCTCCACCTTTGAGGTCTCGCATCCGCTAACAGTGATGATTAAGTTCGCTCCATCAAACAGCATTGTCACCAAACAGCATTGCCATCAAATTGCATTGCCATCAAACTGCGTTGCCATCAAACATCATTGTTATTAAACAGCATTGCAATCAAACAGCATTGCCATTAAACAACTTTGTCACCAAACAGCATTGCCATTAAACAGCATTGCTATCAAACAGTATTGCCATTAAACAGCATTGTTATCAAACAGCATTGCAATCAAACAGCAAAAAATCCTTTCAAACAGCATTGACACCAAACAGCATTGCCATTAAACAGCATTGTTATCAAACAGCATTGCCACCAAACTGCACTGCCATCAAACAGCATTGTCACCAAACAGCACTGCCATCAAAGAGCATTCTCGTCAAACAGCAATGTCATCAAACTGCACTGCCATCAAACAGCATTGTTGTCAAACATAATTGCTATCGAACAGCAATGTTATCAAACAGCATTGCCATCAAACATCAATGTCATCAAATAACAATGTCATCAAACAACATTGTCATCAAAAACAGAATTGCCATCAAACAGCCATGTCATCAAATAACATTGCCATCAAACAGTACTGTCATCAAACAGAATTGCCATCAAACAGCAACGTCATCAAATAACATTGCCATCAAACAGCATTGCCGTCAAACAGAATTGCCAGTGAACACATCCCGCTGCAATGAAACGTATCCTTTTCGCTAAACAACGAATCCTTTCCATTCGTTTGTTTTTCGTCCTCTGTCTGGGCCTGTTTGTGTAGCCGTGTCGCCAGTTTTGTACAAGTCTCTCCCCGCTAAAACAAACGCACCACCCGCCGATCGCCGGGCACGCTACGGTCGCTTGGGTCCAAACCAATCCGCACGCCACGCCAAGAGCGTCACGCACCACGCCTTGATTAATCGTTAATTAATTTGCTGTGTCGGTTTGCGCTGGCACGCCAGGACAAGCAGTTAAGCAGTTGTAAGTATTCAGCGGTGTGCCGGCTTAGCTCCACACAAACAAAATGACAATGGCGGCTCTAAGCCGGCACTCACGACTTCAGCTGATATCGGCAGCTTCACGATAAACAGAAAGTAATACGGGGGGCGGGGGGGGGGGCGGGGGGGGGCGGAACGGGGTGGGGGGGGAACGGTGGGGGTGGGGGGAGGCGGTGCTTGTTTTTGCCACATACTTCACGGCGGAGAGTTTGTTCAATTAACACTGATGCATGCATCCACTACAACATGCATTCGCTCAGTCATCCATACTTCTTTGTGTACTGCTCTCTCTCTCTCTCTCTCTCTCTCTCTCTTTTCTCTTCTCTCTCTTCTCTCTCACTCCTCTCTCACACATCATCACATACACACACACACACACACACACAACACACCACCACAAAAAGCAACAAGAACACCATTCTCATATTCACATTACATGCATCCATCAGTTAGTTTCATGTGTTTCAACACACCCAATACAGTGTACTTCTTATTTCGTCTATAGTGGTGTGTGTGTGTGTG
>JABMCL010002582.1:1302500-1322500 GCA_018857735.1 Alviniconcha marisindica | reverse complement strand
AGCAGACGCAGCAACAGGAGTGGAAGATTGTAACTCCCGAGAACAAATACAAACCGTTATAAAGACTCGTTTTTACCCTCGGCTCTGTAGGACCATTTTGCTTTACGTCCACAGAAACGAGGTGGCTTATTAGGGACGGGGGCGGGAAGGGGGGGGGGGTGTGAAGGCTCTGTTAGTTTTTAATGAAAATTATACCAGTCATTAACTGAGTGTGCGCATGCGTCAAGACGTCTGTTTCTAACGGAGGGTTGGGGATGTGTCAACCTAATGATTTTTATTTCATTTGAGAGTTTTTACGTTTTGGTTTGACACAGAGAAAGCATTATTCCAGGTAATTTTGGGTTTGCTCTAACTAAGTATTAGTGTATGCAGATTGAGAGAAAGGGGGCGTATGTCTAAGAGTGGGTATATATGCGTGTGGTTCATGATTTAAAATTATTATGTTGTTGTTGTGCGATCGAACGACAGCTAAGTGTATTGTTATTGTTATTGTTGTTATTACCTGACTGTTACGTGGGTGCGCGCAGCTGGGACTGACTGACCTGGCGGACGGTTGGCGTTGTTTTCATCGAGATCCAAGCGCATGAGAGGTTCAAAAGAACGTTACTTATCAGGACAAAAACACAATCGGCAAATTTTGGGGGTAATCCCCTTTGTCAAGCTACAAAACGACAGTTAAACAACAGTTAAACGGCGAAAAACGATGAAAAATGAGACGAAAAGCTAAGTCATTTATTTGTTTTTGGTCAAGCCATGTTGTTTTCCTGTCCAGTGCTTGGAAGAACGCCAGCAGTCGTTCTGGTTTCATGTCTTTGTTGTTTTCATCGGCTCGCCTTCTTTTCGCTCTGCCGCCATGTCATGATGGTGGTGGTGGTGGTGGTGGTGGTGGTGGTGGTGATGACGTTGATGATGACGAGGAGGATGATTTGTAGAGCTGCGAAATAACCATGGTGCAAAATTCTGCCTGCTAACACACGCACGCACGCACGCACGCACGCACGCACGCACGCACGCACGCACGCACACACTAACACACACACACACACAACACACACACACACACACACACACACACACACACACACACACACGCAAAAGAGGAAAGAAAAGAAAGGGAGATGTGTGGGAGACTGAAGATCCAGTCCAAACCTCATCGATGCACTATTTGAAGAAATTAATTTTTTTAAGAACACGCCGGTCTGTCTTCAGGCTTTTTAAAAATTCTTCCAGACTTTTAAGCATACTCCCCCCGCGCTCCCCCCCCCCCCACCCCCACCCCCGCCCCCCTCTCTCTCTGTGCATTAATTAATCTTTATTTGTGCTTATAATAATTATCTGTCTGTCGTATAGTGTTTGTATTGGCTGTTAGATAGGTCCAAATGGTCCTTGAGTATTAAAGTTTTTGAATTCGAGTTCTCTCTCTCTTTGTGTCTCTCTCTCTGTTTGTCTCTGTCTCTCTCTGTCTCTCTCTCTGTGTCTCTCTCTGTGTCTCTCTCTGTCTCTGTCTCTCTCTCTCTCTGTCTGTCTGTCTGTCTCTCTCTCGCGTTCCAGAGTTTGAGTGCAGCCTTAAAAAATTGCTCTGACTGAACGGTATGTTTTTTTTCTTGGTCTACACTGGGGGCGGGGGGGGGGGGGGGGGGGGGGGGGGGGGGGTGGGTGCGGAGACGAGACTGGACGGAAGAGGACCCAAACATGACGCACAGGAAGGCATCGGGGTCTCACCCAAGTCGATCTTGGCCATGACTTCCTGAAGACATGCTACTGAGGGCTGTAGGTGTGATTCGCATGCCTCCACACCATCTACCTATCTGTCCGTGGAATGGAATGCACGCCATCTGTTTATCTGTCCGTGGAATGCACGGCACACCATCTACTTATCTGTCCGTGGAATGCACGGCACACCGTCTACATCTCTGTCCGTGGAGTGGACTGCACACCTACTTATCTGTCCGTGAAATGCACTGCACACCTACTTATCTGTCCGTCGAGTGGACTGCATACCCATCTACTTATATATATCTGTGAAGTGATACCGAAAAGCGTTATTATATGAACTGATACCGAAAAGCGTTATTATATGAACTGATATCGAAAAGCGTTATTATATGAACTGATACCGAAAAGCGTTATTATATGAACTGATATCGAAAAGCGTTATTATATGAACTGATATCGAAAAGCGTTATTATATGAACTGATATCGAAAAGCGTTATTATATGAACTGATATCGAAAAGCGTTATTATTATTTGGACCGATACCGAAAAGCCGCGTGACGTGATGACGTACTCTGGTCTGCTCTCGTCAGCAAGCACAGCAACCAGCGCCATGGTAATTATGTCTGAAGACAAATCAGTTAGAACGTATTAAACGCTGACGCACAGTTCTCTCCCCCTGCCCCCTCCACGCCCCCGATCCACAACTGACATTTTAGCCTGTTCCGGAAGCCATAGTTGACTGGCCAATGTTGCGCAGCTAGGACAGGAGCTATCCTGACCTCTGACGGAGCTGAAAGAGTGGTTGTTGTTCAACAACTGCATGGAGCAGGATATTTTCTTTCTTTCGGCAAGCAAAAACAAAAACAGCGAGCACTGGCCTTCGGAGAAACCCTGGTTGACATTTCCGTCCGCTCCTCTTCACAGTCAAGTGCTGACGTGACGTGACGTGAGCGAAGAAAGCGATGACGCTGCGACTTCTTCAACAGTTGTGTGCTCGCCTCGACCGTCCTCAGCTACCCGTCCGTCCTCAGCGGCGATCTTAAAGTGCAGAATGTCGTGGATGGACAGAGGAACGGGTCACTAAGGAGGACCAGGACTGAAGGGGTCAGTAGGCTACTCTCAGGGGGTTGGAGGGTGGGGGGGGAGGTGGGGCGGGGTCCTCGAGGCTGTGTTTTGGTCTTAGTGTCAGCTGCCCTATCGGGGACACTGCCAATAGCGGGGGCGGGACGGAGAGGGCTGGGGAAAGAAGGTGGGGGTGGACTCCTCTGGGAGCAAGGTGGGGGTTCGGGGGGGTGGGGGGGTGGGGGGAAGCGTCCACGGGGTCCCACCCCCCCCCCCCCCCCCCCCCACCACGCCGCACAATGAGACTGAAACAGCTATTGTTTTGTCAACACTGGGGTTCTGTTCGTGCCGACGACCCACAAAGGAGCGGGGAAGCTAGCAGGTCAGTTCCTCCCAGTCAGGAAGAGGAGCCCGGACAAAACGGACACAGTCGATACCTCTGTGTCACTCGTCATCAGCCAACACTGGGGCCCTTGTTTTTCACCCGCGCCTCGCCGACAGACGTTGTTGTTTGGGACCTACACGCCGGGAATTAAAAAAAAAAGTGAGCAGTCTCGTTGTGACGAACTTGACACTGACGCACTCGCTCACGCACGCACGCACGCACGCGCGCGCGCGCACCCCCCCCCCCCACACACACACGCACACCGAAGAATGTTACTGAGGTATAATATTAGGTACAGAATGGAGAAAGCGTCTCACATCGCTACTACGCCGGAAAAGAAAAAAACGTGACTGCCCACAAGGACCTCCTTAACACGAAAAACATGCAAACAGATGGACCCCTATTCCCCCCTCCCACACACACACACATACACAGCATCACGACACTGAGACACCAGATCGTCCTCCTTCTCTTACACACACACACGCACTTCGCTCCTCTAACACACACACACGCATAACACACACACACACACACACACACACACACACACACACACAACACACACACACACAATACAACACACACCCAACACACACAAAAAACCCCCCCCCACACACACACACACACACACACACACACACACACACGTCACCACTACTATCATCCCGTGATAAAAAATTTTTTATATAAAGTTTATATCAGTTGACCGGCCAAATCAGCGTTGGATAAGTAGGGCCTACTACCCTTCCAAATTCTGCCCCCCCCCCCGCGCTCCTCCCCCTCCAATCCCCAAAAGGGAGGGTGCTGCAGAAGAATGAAAAGCAACTGTAGACTACGTGTTTCGCATCATCACCGTTGTTTAACAAAAGAAAGAAAGAAAGAAAGAAAGAAAGAACAACAACGACAACAAAAAACCTAGGTTCGGCTGGATGGAATCTGTAGACAGGGTGTCACAATCGTGGTTACTACGGAAGCGACACAACTAGTTAGGGCAACTCAGCAGAGATGATGGGTGTAAAACTTGCCCCTGATTCAAGCTGGGAATGCGTTAGTGTGGATATCACTCCTTCATCGAAAACAACCAACCAACTGAGATGGTGGTGGCCAGTGTTGTGCGAGAGAGAGAGAGAGAGGGGGAGAGGGGGGGGGGGGGGGGGGGGGGGTGTGGGGGTGTGTGTGTGTGTGTGTGTGTGGGGAAGAGAGAGAGAGAAAAGGAGAGAGAGAGAGAGGGGAAAAAAAAAAAAAAAACAGAGACAGAGACAGAGAGAGAGTGTGTGTTGGTGTTGTGTGTGTGTCACAGTGTGCGCGCTCAGTGTCGTGCGTGCGTACGTGCATGTGCGTGTGTATGTGTGTGTGCAGGCACGCGTGCGCGTGTAACAGCTGCACGCACGAGCTAGCGTATATATGTCACTTTGGGCCCAACACATGTAACGCCCATTTTTGTGTTTGTTCGCTTGTTTCTTAACGTTGTTCGCGCAAAAGCCCGAGGTTCACGGAACGTTGGGTGAGACGGTAACGTGTGCAACAGTTTCCCAACACTGACCAGTACGTGCATACATGTAGCCTGTCCCCCACACACCCCCCCCCCCCCCACTCCGGCATCTGTGCATAGCCGGGGAGTCCAGAAATGGAATTTGTCAAGTCACGAAAACTTCTATAGCTCAACGTATAATCTAACTTTCAGCGAAACCCACCCCACCCTCTACACACTGCTACTCACACTCGCCGGCACAGCAAAAGCACCCCACCCATCCCCGAAACTAGGTCATTCAGGCCGCCAGACCCCACCCCGCGGATCCCACGGCGTCGAGACCTTTGCCGTCAGTGAGGGGTCAAAGGCTGCAACCTTGTAGGTCACGCGGGGTCACAGCACCTAACGACCCCCGACAACTCGCCAGTGCGCCGGAAGGAGGTCATTCTCCATTTGTCAGCGTCACCGTGTCACCGCCGATCCGCCCGGCGCTGCCGATAGGGTCACGGGGCCTCATCGTCTGTGGGGCGTTGGAGTGGCGCCTTCCTGTGGCAGCGATTGCAGTTGGCCCGGCAATTAGGGTCGTCAGCAGATTGCGGCAGGTGGTGAAGTGTTGCTTCGTAATGTCCTCACTGAGATGTCAGCTGGCATAGTAGGGACAAGTTGTGACCAATGCCGAAGCACGGTTCAATAATTCTTTACGTCCACGGAAGCCAGAAGGCTCGTTAGGACGGACGGCCCGGGACGGCCACCTCGACTCTCACACAGCTCCTGAACTATGTTTTTTCTTCTTTCTTTTCTCCATTGCAGCAGGTTACACGGTCGCCAGGCGTTTCGAGGCTCACGTGTTGCGCAGCTGGGACCGAGACGGACTGACCCGTACTGGCATCGCTACAATGACACAAGGGTAGCGAGCCTACGCGCGCATACCGTGGCCTCGCATAGACTGGCGGTCGTATGGCTGACGTGATACAACTGACACAGTCATGTCAACACACACGTACACACACGTACACGCACACACACACACAGCGCGCGCGTGCACACACACAAACTCACTCACACACACACACACACACACGCGCGCGCGCGCACAAACTCACTCACACACACACACACGCGAGCGCACGCACGCCGGGAAACCAGTGAAGGCACACTATTTTTCACGCAGTTACACACGGAAAATTCGTCAAGCTGCAATTAAAAGTTTCTGAGTGTTTATGACACACCAGAAGCATTCGAGCTGCTCACCCCCTCACCCCCCCCCCACCCCCAGCCACGACCCCCCAAAGAAAGCGGGGAGGGGGGAATATGGAAAACAAAAGTATTGAATCGGGAAGGCAGAAACTGAGAAAAGCAGAATTGCTGGCAGCAGACAAAGCACTCAGAGCTATATTCTGACATTATTTAAGGTTGTTGAAGTGTTGCTTTACGTCCACAGAAACCGTAGGCTTATTAGGGACGGGTTTCCAGGTTTAAAAGCAAGTACCTTTCATTAGTAGCTCTGGGTTTTTAGCAAAGGGGGTGGGAAGTGGGATGGGGTGGGGGGGGGGGGGGGGGGGGCTGGAGTTCTGCGCCAGCGGTATTCCATGATGGGTGAGGGACTTCGCCAGATGAAAGTTCGGTATACAACAGCAACACCAGGTTTTTGTTTCAGCTCTGGGGCCGCGAAGTATCAGTGGCGGGAGCTGCCACAAGTATCACGTCTTTTGTCGCGTCAAAAGTATGCTTTTACTTTTACAAAATTATGTTAGTCGCGACAAAATAGTTTTGTCACGACAAACATAATTTTGTCGCGACAAAAGTTTTGTTGCGTCAAACACACTTTTGTCGCGACAAACACGTTTTTGTCACGACAAACATAATTTTGTCGCGACAAAAGTTTTGTTGCGTCAAACATACTTGTCGCGACAAACACGTGTTTGTCACGACAAAACACGTCTTTTGTCGCGACAGAAGTATGCAACAAATATTTGTCGCGACAAACATAATTTTGTCGCGACAAAAGACGTGTTTGTCGCGACAAAAATGATACTAGTGGCAGCTCCCGCCAATGATAGCGAAGTCCATAGTGAAACAGTCCCCATGGCCATCGGCACGTAGCCGATAACTTGGATCCGTTTTGGGACTGCGCAAAATAGCCGTGACGTTCATCTCGTCTTATTGGAGGTCGTGATCGCCACGTTGTTGCTCGTAACTCCATTTTACTTCCGTCAGTTTCAATCCGGCCACAGAGTAAAGTACGTGGCCTACATTGCGGAAGCACCTAAGCAACCAATGTCGATATCGCAAAGGTGGATTTTGGAATGATTTTAGTCGCGTGGTTGTCGAGGTAAAACCTACGTATTCGTCCTTTTCAGCACGTAGTTTCCAAGATTTTGTAACTGATTGGGTCGATGTTTGTTTGTTTTTCTTGTTCGTCTCTCGGGTATATAATTATGTGGACTGTGGAGCGGCTGAGGACATGGGTGTAGTGTCAAAACAGAATGTTAGGAGGCCACGAAGGGTTCATCTCCGCGTGCACACTATTGATAAACAGTTCTGTAGACTTGGGGTTGGACTGACACGATGCAACTCAAGACAAGAGTGTCATCAGTGTGGTGAGGGTGCATGAAGTCTCACGGAGGAGGGGGGGGGGGGGGGGGGCATAGACTAATGTGGGAGAGGCTGTGTGGCACGCGTCAGTGTCTGTGTGTCAGTGTGTGCACTTGTGTATGTCAGAGTTTGTGTGCTAGTCGAGTCGTGTGTGTGTGTGTGTGTGTGTGTGTGCGTGCGTGTCTGCGCGCGCGCGAGTGTGCGTGCGTGCCGCGTGTGTGTGTGCGTGCGTGCGTGTTGTACTTGTCCTTTTTGTTGACTGTTACGATTTTGTTGCTGTTGATCACAGTACTGTACAGCGCCGAAAGCTCTAATTTTTCGCGGGTTATAGCGCTAAACAAGCTGTTACCATCAGGCTACAACTCTCCAAGCTGTCGGTGTGAGGCAGTGTGCGTCAAGTCTCTTCGTGCAGACGACAGGTGTGTGTGTGTGTGTGTGTGTGTGTGTGTGTTTGTGTGCGCGCGTGGATGTGAGCACGTCATTGTATGTGCACGTGTTTCTATGCCAGTGTGTGTCAGTGCATGCGCCACAGGTGTTTGTCTCTAATCTAACGTGTGCTTGCATTCTGTGCGTATGCATATTGTGCTCAATGTATTTGTGTGTGTCTGTGCCGGTGTGCACGACGGGAGGGGGGGGCGATGGCGAAGCCTCGGTAACATGAAGCGACGAGGAAACGAAGACGCTAATTAACTGACCTCAGGTGGTTGGGTTTTTTTCCTTCTCAGCCCGACGAGCAGTCCAAGGCCATCGCTCCAATCCGTGTACACCGCCTGACTCTGTACCACCAACGCTGACCCCCCCCCCCCCCCCCCCCAAAGCCTGAAGACGTCTACAAAAATAACCTCGCTCCCCTCAAACCCCGGCCATAGACAGACGCGGATGGATATAAATCACTGGAGTTGGAGAGATTCTGTGTACAGGCAGTGCGGCTCGGCGTGTGGTCATTTTCTCACCAAAAATAACCACAGTGCTAAGCAGTATCTGGAACGGCGTCTTTCTCCGAGCCATTCAGTCACTTCGCCTTCTTCACAGATCTAAAGAAGAGCGATTTCAAATCTGAACGGAAGCAGACCTAAAACAAACAAACAAAAACTCATTCCGTCTATTTTTTTTCACATCCTTGGAAAGAGAACGAGAAGGACAAGCTATGAAAACATGCGAACAAATGTGGCTGAAAAGAAAACCAGTGGCTCAAAACATACTACTCCTCCTGCAAGTTTAGCTGGAAGAGGAAGTGGTGCAAGGGCAATAACTCTTCAAATGCGCGTTTTTACAAGTAGTCTCAGAGTTGTTTTCCTTGAACCCCCCCCCCCCCAACAAAAAAAAAACCCCACCAAAAATCAACACACACACAAAAACCAAAAGAACAAACAAACCCAGCTACCTTAGCCACGCGTGTGTGTGTGCACGTGCAGAGAGAGAGAGAGAGAGAGAGAGAGAGAGAGAGAGAGAGAGAGAGAGAGAGAGAGCACATGCCTGTTGTTCTTTTCTTGTTAGCCCATCTTTTATTACTTTATTTATTATCTAAATTTAAAACAATAAACTGTTTTTTTCTTTTCTTTTTCTGTCGTGGGCTGTGTGCTCCAATGAACAGCACATAAAAGAATACATCCCCTTGGTATCTGTCTGATCTCTTTCAACATTACAAAGCTAACAAATCTGACCACATCCATCCTATGCTTCAAACTCTGCATTGGTTACCAGTAACATATTGCATCCAATACAAAATTTCAACTTTCTGCTTCGGTTCCATCTCTGGCACATCCCCTCGGTATCTGTCTGATCTCTTTCAGCATTACACTCCAACAAGACGATTAAAATCCACATCTGACACCCCAAACCTTGTCACCCTTCATGCAAACACAAAAACATTGGATGAAAGATCGTCTTCTTATGCTGGCCCACCCGTTTGGAACATTTTGTGTCAAACACTCCACAACTGTTTCTTCCTCTTTCAAAACGCTCTCAAGACTCACCTGTTCAATAACTACTTCTAAACTGTCTTAGCTTTTTCACAGCCACGTCTGTCCTGTCCCCTATACAGGTGTGCATGCGTGGTTGCTGTCAGTGTTATGGTAAAGTGCTCTGGGATCCCACAGTTTGTGGTAGATCAGCACTATCCAAATCTCCCTTATTATTATTACATTATTATTATTGTCATCATGATGCTCAGCTTAAAAGATTTTGTTTTTATAGTAGCCCAGAAAATGCCAGTGTCAAAGTTCCAGACCACAGCTGCACTAACGCTGTCTCACGGGATGGATTTTTCTGGGCCAGCAAAAAGTGTCAGAGAGGGGACACACGCATATACGCAGACCACATCTGACACCCTAAACATGCTCAAAACCAAAAACAAACACCAAAAGCAGATCACAAGCTCAACAGAGGGTTCCGGGCTGCCAATCACCAGAACAAATTACATTCATGAGAACCCTGGAATCATCCACTGGGCACCCCACCAGCCAACACAGTACACCATGGTGTTCAGGTAGAAAGCTTGAGGGACCGTAACTATGGGCAGTGGGGCTGGGCTGAGGCGGAACCCTCTTTCAGCTCCCATCTGGAGCACATCTTCTAAGAGTTGTTTGCATACCATCATTTCAGGTCATTGAAAGGCATACTCTTTTTGCAATTTTATTGTATTTACTTTAGTACACAGCGTTTTCATCTTGGATAGTTCAGACGATTAAGTTTCACCGCATTATATTCATAAAACATTTTCATGTTTTCCCCAAGGAATGAACTACAGGACGTAATGGCACCACATCCTAACAGCATAACTGCATGATTTGATGATTTAAAACACAGATGGTTAAATACAATACAATAAATCTGACTGAAATAACGACCCCCATAAAGAGGACACACACAAGGGCATACAAGAAACAACCTTCCTTACCCTAGTCACTTGACGGACAAAGGATATGGAAAGACACAAATTAAACACACGTGCACACACATATGCACAAACACCCAAACAAACAAAAAACATGTTACTCTAACTGGACTGTAGCTGAAAGTAATAGAGGAGATCGGAAATTTCTTCATCTGTTTCCAGCCCCGACAGTTCTTTCACAGACTTCTCTCGTGGGACGTACACTGGGTCGGGCGCAGAGGGTGGCGGCACACCCTTCGGCTGAGTCTTTTTGCGCAGGAGGCTGAAGTCCCCGCAGTGCATCCCGTCACCCGTGTCCATGAAACTGTTGGGCTTGGGGTGGTTGGAGCGGTTGTCGTAGTACTCGTTCACCTTGAGGCAGCACCCGTCCTCCAGCAGGTGGCAAACGATGCGGGCAATGTTCTTGGAGTCGTCCAGGCCGCAGTGCGGGCGCCCTTCAAACTCCAGCCCCAAGTTCAGCAGCATCTGGTTCAGGTTGAGGCGCTTGCAGTCGTAGAAGTTGCAGTAGGCCTTGCGCAGGTTGATCCAGCGGCGCCCCCACCTGGGCAGGGGCAGCTCGCTGATCTCGCACTGCTTGCTGAGAAAACGCTGAATGTCCCAGGGTCTGACAACAGACAAATCATTCACCATGCCTGACAACGGTACAAAGTTACTGGACGTCCCCAGAGGGTCTGACAACAGACAAATCATTCCCCATGTCTGACAGTGGTACAAAGTAGTGGATGTCCCAGGGTCTGACAACAGACAAATCATTAACTGTGTCTGACAATGGTACAAAGTAGATGATGTCCCCAGGTCTGACAACAGACAAACCATACACCATGTCTGACAACGGTACAAAGCTGTGGATGTCCCAGGGTCTGACAACAGACAAATCATACACCATGTCTGACAATGGTACAAAGTACTGGATGTCCCCAGAGGGTCTGACAACAGACAAATCATACACCGTGTCTGACAATGGTACAAAGTACTGGATGTCCCAGGGTCTGACAACACACCCATGCACCACACACACACTTGCAAACACACACACACACACTTACACTACCACACCTATGCACCATACACACACACACTCACACACACACACACACACACACACACACACACACACACACACTTACATTACCACACACCCATGCACCATACACACACACACACACACACATGCAAACTCCACCCTGTGTTTCTTTCAGTACTGACCCATCAGTGACGATCGCCACCGAGTACCGTGAGCCCAGCTCCCGTGCGGCCATCCACTCCTCAAAGTGATCCAGCACCACCGCAAAATCAGATGCACTGTCCACCTCCGACTGCAAACACAGCAAGTCTTCAGCTCAGTCAGGGGACGGTGCCCACACACACAAACAGCAACAAGGTTTGCCACCTTGTGCAGCAAAACACCCCCTGCTGTGTGCCCAGTAAGTTGCTGTTGTCGTCAGCATACTATAATACAGGCCCGCTTTGTCGGCAGTAAGTCTCGTCATTAGTAACAGTACATCAACACACATAGTTTGGGCCGGAGAAAGGCTGTGGGTTTCGGACAAAGCAACAAAGCAAGGCTGGCGATGGCTAGTTCTTTCAAAATCCAGTTGCTCACCAAATATCCTGTACCACTTTAACACACCTGGTTTACACCTGTCAGCTGCTTGCAGAATTCTGACAGCACAGGATTCAGCTTCGGCTTGCAGAATTCTCGAAACATCCCCACCTGAAAGGAAGGAAACAAAGTTTGCTGTGGTTCACACATTTCCAACAAGTATTCGGGTTAGGCTCACTAATTTTATACCCGCAGTGACGTAACATCTGAATGTCAAGGATGACGCTCAAAACCCCAAACTTTCTTGCCTTCAATGATTTACCATCATCAACATGGCAATGCCAAATTCCCACAGTAAAAATGACAAGTAAATCTCTAATGACTGAACACAGTCAGATTCTGAACCACCTTAGTCTTAATGTTGAAAACCAAGTCCTAGTTTTGCATAGAAGAGCCCCTTATGAAACACCATACAAAAACAGAAACAGGTGGTCAGTAAAGAATGGAACGCATCAGCGTGATGTCAACTTATAGGATTGTTTATAGTTTTTAAACAAACGAAAAACAACAACATGTGGTCTGCTAAGACTTGAGGGGAAGGGGTGGTGGGGGTGGAGGTCTCCTATGATGATGACCCTTCAACACAGATTCACCCGCACAAGACATTTGCAAGAGAGTCCTCAATAGCACTCACAATTTCTTTTTGCTGGACATCGACCAGAACGGCAGGAAACTCTATGATCTCATGCACAAAGTGTTCATTGTTGTCCTGGCAGGTGGCCTCGTAGTCAATGACCACCAGGTAGTCAAACTGGGTGCCCACCAACCCTTCCTTCACGTTGGCTGCTGTCAGCTTTTTGCGCTTGTAGAAGTTTTTCAGACGTTTTCTCAGCACCTCCTTAACACCTCTGCGAAAAGAAAGAAAACTAAACTAAAAACATTACAAAACAAAACATTACAAAACAAAACGCAACAAAGAGAGTATATAATCCATTTACTTCAACTTGTAAAAACAGCTAAAAACCACTTAGTCCACTCACATCTGATATGGGCAATGGGGAGTTATGATCTTTAAAATTTTGTTGTTCTAGCAAAAGCAGCAACTCAATATGAGTTAATGCTGGTGATCATTATGTGGTTAACAAGTTACAATTTATTATAAAGATCTCATGTTTAAAACAGCCCTTGAGAAAATGCTACCATGAAGTTTTAGCTGAGGCAGGAAATGCTTCAGTTATTTCCCTTAAACATAAGCCAAAATTACTTGAAGTTGAGCATTAGGTTTATGATCATGTCCTCCTCTGTGACAGCACACAAAGTCCATGTCAGATTAGAGAATCCACCCAACGCTGGTTTTGGCAAGCTCCATTACTGTTCGTTTCTCGTCGTTGTTACGAATGTCAAATCCAGAACTTTGAGGCATAATGACACCAACCCATATTTCCAAAACACTTTTGATCTTCATAATTGTTCTGAAAAATTAATACAGAAGCACTGTAATGATCAGCATGCCTGGTACTGATAAGACCTGCATTATACTTTTTTGTAGACCAATGCATCAGAAAACATCATACCAGTACTGCTTTGGCTTGGGCTGTGTCACAACATATTGACACCAGCAAGAACATCAAGGCTTGGGCTGTCTCACAACATATTGACACCAGCAAGAACATCAAGACTTGGGCTGTGTCACAACCCACTGACACCAACAAGAACATCAAGGCTAGGGCTGTCTCACAGCATACTGACACCAGCAAGAACACCAACTGATCAAGACTTGGGCTGTGTCACAACACACTGACACCAGCAAGAACACCAACTGATCAAGACTTGGGCTGTGTCACAACACAGTGACAACAGCAAAAACATCAATGTTTGGGCTGTGTCAAAACACTGACACCTGCAAGAACACCAAGGCTCACAACACACTGACACCAGCAAAAACTCCAAGGTTTGGGCTGTGTCATAACACACTGACATTGTGACAATCAGCAAGAACTCCAAGGTTTGGGCTGTGTCATAACACACTGACATTGTGACAATCAGCAAGAACTCCAAGGTTTGGGCTGTGTCATAACACACTGACATTGTGACAATCAGCAAGAACTCCAAGGTTTGGGCTGTGTCATAACACACTGACATTGTGACAATCAGCAAGAACTCCAAGGTTTGGGCTGTGTCATAACACACTGACATTGTGACAATCAGCAAGAACTCCAAGGTTTGGGCTGTGTCATAACACACTGACACCAGCAAGAACTCCAAGGTTTGGGCTGTGTCATAACACACTGACACCAGCAAGAACTCCAAGGTTTGGGCTGTGTGATAACACACTGACAATCAGCAAGAACACCAAACGACACTAATTTAAATGTAATGCACTGTATGGTCATGTGGCGACTATCTTCAGCCATGATAAGCTCTTTGCATAGCAGCATCCACCTCCTGACATGGAGATAAATCTTTTAAAGATAGTGTGTGGCTGCCCATGTGGTGGGGTAATAAAAAAACAGTCAAGACTCGCACAAAATCTTCTCACCCAATGGAATGCATTTATCAATGTACAATTGTACACATATATTATATACATCTACTGGGTGACCCCTATTGGGTGGTTCGATGAAGCTGGTTTGCACGACTGAATGTCCTTTGTAATCTTTCGTGCAAGAAGTCATGAGAGGTTGCAGTGTCACTTCCGGGCTGATTTCTGAGTAGGTGTTGCTTCACGCTGTGTATAACAATGGAAGGTGAACCTAGAATTGCGAAGCAGTACAAATGCCACCACTGTTGCAGTTGCAAAACACATGGTTCAGGAGCTGTGTGAGAGTCGAGGTGGACGTCCTGGACTGTCCGTCCTAACGAGCCTTCTGGTTTCCGTGGATGTAAAGATTTATTGCACCGTGCTTCGGCATTGGTCACAACTTGTCCCTAATATGTCAACTGACATCTGAGGACATAAAGCATCACTTCATCATCAGTTGCAAAAATTACCAGGGAAAGGGAATGGAGGGTGGAAAAAAAAGTGTCTTTACATCGTTCCGGCTGACCTGAAGATTGCGAGTGCATGGAAAAAATGCATTTTGGGGCATCCTATAGTACAAGCAACAAGATATTGCTTGTTGC
Organism: Alviniconcha marisindica; assembly: GCA_018857735.1. Taxonomy (NCBI): domain Eukaryota; kingdom Metazoa; phylum Mollusca; class Gastropoda; family Provannidae; genus Alviniconcha; species Alviniconcha marisindica. The sequence continues at coordinate 1,307,705 of JABMCL010002582.1, read as the reverse complement.
CAGACACATTCTGACGACGGGCCTCCAAAAATGCCTTTAAAGTTGGCAGTGTAAAATTTGCAAATTCACTGTCACTGCTTTCCATTGTGAAGAAAGTACGCACCGGAAGTAAAAGCAGCCAAGGGACTGAAGCGAAGCCGGGCAAAAGTCAAGGGAGTTAACAACCCTGCCTGAACCGCCCAATACTGTTCAGTTGGGAAACACTACAACAACAATCCTACCCAGTATGCAGATGGAGTTCTGCCAGCTTCTGGCGCAGCTGGTCCTTGTGCATACGGTTGATTTCTCCATTCATGCGTGACAGCTTGCGGTAGACTGGGTCAGAAAAATCAGACTGTTTTCCGCTGCTGCTGGCACTGGGAACAGCATCCTCAGAAACTTCATTCTTTGACAACAGTTCATCTGCATGAGGTCCTGGCGCACACTGCTTTTCAAGCTGGTACCCGCCATCTCCTATGGCGCCCTGAAAATAGAAACCATCAAAATAATTTAACAATAAAAATAATAAATAAGAACAATACTGAGATCTAAAGTTATTAATTATCATAAAATTAAACAACTACAAGATACTAAAAAAATTAATGATCAAAAGCCCTGCATTTGCTAAACCTATTTGGGCACCCACCTTAAAATGGTTGCAAGCAGAGCTCTGCAAAACCTACAGGGTAAACTTTAATCTTGTAGTTGTTTAATCTTATTATAATGGGCAGCCATCTTTAAAGATTTAATCTTTAGAGACTAAATTGTTGAAGTTGGACACTATATGAAAAAATAACCGCATGGAACTGTTGTAGAATCACTACTAGTATTATCATCATGCTATTGTTAACCCTTTCATTGCCAGCAGTGCATGCAAAGTATACACCTGAAAACCAGCAGTGCAGAAGCACACTGAAGCTCAGAACCAGCTGTGCAGAAATGCTGCATTGCAGATCACTACCTACCTACTTTAAACTGCTGTATCTTCTCAACCACTCATCCAGTCTTATTCATCTATGCACCAGTTTAAAGACAATTCAATGGAGCATGGGATGGTTTGGTTCATTTTGAGATTAAAGTTTGATGTTGATGTCACAGAGGTGATGGAATGCACGTTTAATGTTTTTGCATAACTTGTTTACAAATCACTCACGATAAAGTCAGTAAAGAAATTCTCAAACTGAATCACCGTCACTGTCAGCAATGAGTACATTTAGTGACTGATCACCCACAACCATGTCCATCGCTTGCTCCATACCGTTACACTGTAACGAACAGTTGCATGTGAAGAAAAGCTCTTTGACGAAGTGCGAGCCATTTTCGTAAGTCAGAAAAAATATTGAAAATGCAGTAAAAATCAAACAAAGACAAAGATTTCAGCGCCAAATAAAAGCCGGTCTTGTTTTTGTCATGTGACTAACTTTGGAACCATGTGCGGTTTCATTCACAAAAGATTCAAGAGGTTTAATAACTCTGCTGACCCAAGTTGCCAGTTGGCGACTTTGGTGTTCTTGCTACAAGTCACTGCTTGGCGACTTTGGTGTTTTCACCAAAAGTTGCTGCTCAGCAACTTTAGTGATGAAAGGGAAAATTAAATTAAGCTATGCATACATGTGGAACAGAGGAGTTACCACTGCACACTGGAGACAACATGCTTGGCGGGAGACCCAGAGCTCCAAATTCCACTAGATGACCACAGCCAGATGAACAAACGTGATACACAGGTACTTGGAGACGAGGGAAGGGCTTGGCTTTCTACGTCTAGTCAACGTGGACTCTCAGAAGATTGATTTAGGTCACGTCCAGTAGATAAAACTAAATTGAATCAAGCAACGTACTAACATTGTGTCACACAATGTTAGTACGTTGCTTGATTCAACTTAGTTAGTAACAGTCATAAATGTCTTGAATAGAGCTAAAAAGGGCAAATACTGTCAAGAATTGCAACAAAAATGGCATCTGAAGAATTTCCGAGTTTGGGACACCGAACTTGACAATTACCCTTAATCCTACTTTCACTTCAGTTTTTGTTTCAGAAACAGGTACTAACACATTCATAAGACCAGACTAAAGAAGATAAAATTACCAGTGAAAGTAATACAAACCCTTTCTGCGTGTGATGGGTTTTGGCTGTGGGTGGTTTGGTGGTATTTGGACTTTTTGGGAGTAGCGATGCTGTGTTCCGACATGGAATCCGTCTTCCGCTCAATGGGCGTTGAGCTTCCCAACGTCAGTTCGGACTCCGAGTTCGAAGCTGCACTCCCACTACGACTTCTGGGTTTTCTTGCTGCTTTTTTGCCATTCATGGTTGAGGAAAACCAAACAAACACAGAAAAGGGATTCGTTTTACGGTTGCATTGTGATAGAGCTAAAACGACCACTTTTCAGTGGCGAGCGGGTAGACTGCCATTTTCGCAGTGTTTATCAACGCTTACAACGCTGAAAACAGATATGAAAAACTGGATTGGGTTTGTTGTATAAAGTGATGATATTCAGGTTTTGCGTTTAAAAACTAAAACAGTCCATTAAAATTTAGAATTGATTATATGGTATTTAATGTGTTCTCATTTTTCTATTATTAGAGCATACTTTTACGGTTTTTGAAGATGATAACTTTTAGGCATAGTCTTTCGATTGATCCAGTTTATATCCATATTTTTTCTGCAAGCTCCTATGCGACTCAATATGGAAACTTGTATGAGTGGCTGGATTGAGAAGACTTTTGCGATGGGTCTCTTTCTAATTATAGTACCAATTTTGTGAGTCGTGCGAAGTGATGATGCAGTGTATATAGTTTGTTTTAATCTAAATTGTTCTATCCTACTAGTTGGCATTGACGTTGGCGTTAGGGAGAGAGGGAGAATGCATTGAGTGTTGATTGGTTTTGCAGATTATTTAAACATTTATCATGTCTGTTACTTATTCAGTTATTCTTTAATGCAAATTCATTGCAGCATGTACGATGTATAATGTAAAGTTGGAGTCTGGACAGATTATTTCCTAGTTTCCTAAAACGCTGATTAAATATATCAATGCAAAACGTGCGAAGTTTCGTGCGTGCGTGTGTGTGTGTGCATTGTTATTGTTAAGTATTTTCCTTGTATTTGAGCAGTTTTTAGCTCCGTGTTTCATTGAGTTGTTGATGTTTTATTGTTAAATGTATTTTTTTATGTAAATGATGCGCCAGAAGGCAAATTTCTCTACACAGAGACAATAAATTTGTATTGGATTGTAAGCCCCTTTTTCTAAGCCACAAAATGGCATTTAACAGTTAAGGTGATAAATGAAACCTTACTTAGGCAACCTGTTTACTGTTGTGATTTGTTGAATGCCAGGAGTGTCTGTTCACCAGTGTGCAGACACTCAAGGCATTCAACAAACCACAAACACACTGATTTGTGGCTTTGAAAAAAAGCAGCTTACCCTGAAAATGTACACATTTTGTAATTGTATCATACAAAAATTTCAGTTAGCGTTTTCTTAACCGTGTATGCATTTGGATATTATTTATCATGTGATTTGGCCGACCGTAAAGCTTATCTTTTTACTTCTCATGGTTAACATCTGTCTTGCCATTCATTGTGTTTGAGAGGAGTAGTGAAATTACGGACAAGACACACTGGACAAACTAGTAAACAGAAAAAGAAAGGCTAATATTATATTTATAAACAGGAAAACAAGACAGATGAATACAAAAAATGAACACACATGTGAACAAACTTGCCAGCTTCTTGTCCAGCACTGTATTAAAGTGAGGCGTTGCAGTACTGAAGTTGCAAATTGAAATTTGGTTGAACACATTATCCTGTTACTGAGTTAGGTAAACCAATGAATAAGTAGTAAGAGCACTGTGGAGTGTGTTCCATTAATTTCCTTTGAAGTGGGGTGTATTGTGAAGCTACTGTTATGAAAATGAATAAAAATGATGTCACTGAATAAATTGAAAAGAAAGTATGTTTAATTTACGTAAAAAATACATTCCTGATTGCCAGATCAATGCTTTTGCTAAACTTGGAAATAACCCTGGGCATTTTTTAAATGAGCAGGCTTTTTTGTGGTAGAGGGGGTCTTTGAAATGTGTGAGTATTAATAGTAATACTATTATATTTATAATAAAACAATTTTAGCATAATTTCTGTGTTAGTAAAATAAGCATTACATTTACAAGGATCACGTTAATGCATGTTTAAATAATGCATATCAGGGGTCGCGCTGTCTTTCAGAGATTTACGTCAACCGACGCGAAACATTACATATTTTGCGTCAGTGATACAAAAAATGCGTAGCCTACAGCATACACCTTGGACTGAATTAGTGCACAAAGCGAAATTGATGGAGCTCATGATCCATAAAGTGAGCAGACGAAAATAGTAAAACGAAAGTCTATCCGTTCATGAAAAAGTGGAAACGTTCAGTAAATATGCCATTCATAAAGAGTTTGAATAGACCGGAACATTGTACGCGGCATCATTTTCCCGAGATGAGCAGACGATGTCGGCAAACCCAATTCTTGTCTACCGCGGGTTTTGGTAACGAGATGAAGTTGAAATCGAGGCTGCCTCCATTTTCTCTCATTCGTATTTGATGTCAACGTGCGTTTTGTTTACGGCTTTGTAGTCGTCTACATTTGAGTAAATTCTGATACACACTGACAGTTAGACTAGACACATTGGGTTTTTCAGATTCCATGTTTGGGATCGTGTCATCTGTCGACTGACCGGAAATTATCACTGATCAGTTTAGCAGGATACGCCGCACAATTTCTTGCTGGCCAGACTGATACGGAGACCGATTATTCTTCCAGATACGGGTTTGTAAGGATTCGGTTAAAAAAAGTCATTGTGCATCCAAATTTTATTCACACACACACAGGGCGCTACCGACTATAACGTGCATAGATCAGTGATGGAGGGGGGGTTATTGCCATACAGACCTAAATAACAGCAGCTTGTACGTTTATTTCGTCGACCAGATTCCGCCCTTCATTGAGATCACACGGAGTTAGCAAATAGTGTTGAGTGACGCGCGGCAGCCACCAGTGAGCCGTAACTTGCTGAATCGATGTTCAGTCATTTTGCGTACCGTGACGCAGTAATGTGGCCAAAATGCGTACGGCACCCGAAAATGCAATATTTACACAAAATTTTGCAATGAGCGTGACCCCTGCATATTTTATGCAATTCTGAATGACCCTAGATCATGCGTTTTTTATATATGCATAATGCA
>JABMCL010002582.1:1285000-1295000 GCA_018857735.1 Alviniconcha marisindica | reverse complement strand
ATTTATTTGTCAGTTTTATCGTGCTCACAGTCTTATTTATACAGTTGATTTATTTGTCAGTTTTATCGTGCTCACAGTCTTATTTATACAGTTGATTTATTTGTCAGTTTTGTCATGCCATCACTATTTTATTTATAAATAGTTTTGTTGTTTGTCAAAAGTGCTGCATAATATTTGATGTCAGTGTTCTGAAATCATGCTTAGATGTGCATCTGTTTTAATGTGCCATAATCAAATATTTACCATGCAGATTTAAATGGGTTAAATCTCAAATAGTTTTATAATTTTTGTGTCTTCTGTTTGTGTGTTTGCCTTTGCAGTAACCACAGTATGGTGCATACATTGTTTTTTGTATTTAGTACACCGCTTGCTTTTTTTAAATTGCTCTTTATTGTGTTTTTGCTGCACATACACATTGCAGGGGGCATTATCTTGATGGTTGTGTTGTTTCACAAAATCTGTAGTTTCATGGTCTGACTTAAGATTTTGATAATAGCGTGAAAGTCCTGAGCGGCAATGACTTTACCAGCTTTTAGACTGAAGCTTTTAAACCGTGGCTGTTCATTTAGCTTGTTTGCATGGGTTGTGCTTGTACCATGCGCATTTTGTGCTCGCGCGACTGGTCCGGTTGTCTTGTTCTTGCTTTTCTTTCTGTTGTGACGAGGTGATGCAAATCAGTCATTGTCAGCGTAACTCCTGCCTGTGTTTAAGTGAGCTGTGCACCTCAGCTGGCTGCAATCGACGTGTTTGTTTGAACTGGTTGTATCAGTCACTTGCTGCTGGAAATGACTAATGATCTTGGTATTTTGTATGGAGAATCAATCAAACAAAGTAGCTGATGAAGAAATGCCTGCCTTGGTTTGTGTGTTGATTTGCCTCTTTCCTTCCCCCTTTTTTTGCCCCCCCCCCCCCCCCCCCCCCCCACACACACACACACCTCCCCTCCAAAAGAAAAAAAAGAGAGAAAAAAGGCAAAAATAAACTAAAAGGGTGCAAAATGAAGGACCAGTGTCCTTTAAGTGATATGCACATTAAAACGTTTTTTTTTTTATCACTCTGTAAGTTTTTGCTTGAATCTCATACATAGATTTTGTAAGTTTGTATTGTATGCTGAACTGCACATTTGTAGGCAAGCTGCAGCCAGAATGCATGAGAGAGAATTTGGACTGAAGTGCAATATTTGAGTTTAAAATAAAGCTGTTTACATGAATATGTACTGAGCGAATAGTAGAGTTGTTTTGGGTTGAACCTGTTTTGAGAGACTCAGTCAAAGGAGTTTACCGCATTCAGAAATGTTGAACCAATGCTCTGTCTGTAGCAGAAACTGTTGTCACAGCCAGTACTGAATGTTTTAATTGATTGATTAGACAATAATGGAGTGCCACTGATACATCTGGCATACTAACAATATTGGATTAGTACTGAATGTTTTAATTGATTGATTAGACAATGATGGAGTGCCACTGATACATCTGGCATACTAACAATATTGGATTGTATATATTGGGCATATTTTGAAGTTGGTGCATAATCCGTGAACATGTCTTGAACATGTAATGCATGGGGGTCATTTACACTGTGACCCAGGCAGGTGGGGTCATTTGCACTGTGACCCAGGCAGGTGGGGGTCATTTGCACTGTGACCCAGGCAGGTGGGGTCATTTGCACTGTGACCCAGGCAGGTGGGGTCATTTGCACTGTGACCCAGGCAGGTGGGGTCATTTGCACTGTGACCCAGGCAGGTGGGGGTCATTTGCACTGTGACCCAGGCAGGTGGGGGTCATTTGCACTGTGACCCAAGCAGATGGGGGTCACTGGGATCCAATCAGGTGGGGGCCATTTACACTGACCTAAGTAGGTAGGGGTCATTGACACTATGACCTAAGCAGGTGGGGGTCATTTACGCTGTGACCTAAGTAGGTCATTTATGCTGTGACCTAAGCAGGTAGGGGGTCATTTACGCTGTGACCTAAGCAGGTGGGGGTCATTTACGCTGTGACCTAAGCAGGTGGGGGTCATTTACCCTATGACTTAAGCAGGTCTTCACCTCAGCTAGGACTGGGTCAGTGCTGTACATTTACATCTGTGGTCTGCTGCAGACCTGAATCAGAAGTTTCGATCATCGTTGCTCCAAATGCGTCATCTGTCTCTGCCGTGTTGCTGACGGATCTTCCTCTCCCAGAGTTTTCACACATCTGGTATGAAGTCAGATCATGCACAGCTGAATGCAGTCCATGCTCATCCTACCCTACAGCAAGTCAAGTGCGGCTGGCATCCATCTTCAGGACGGCCAGCTCGGTTCAGTTCATTTCAAGATGGTATCTGTGAGCTCGGAAAAGTCCCAGATACACTCCACCCCATTTCTCAGAAGCTTCCCTAACACTTTGTCTTTGAAACAGTTGAATGCAGTCCATGTTCATCCTACTGTAGATAAAGAGCAAGTCAAGTGTGGCTGGCATCCATCTTCAGGACGGCCAGTTCAGTTCAGTTCATTTCAAGATGGTATCTGTGAGCTCAGAAAGGTCCCAAATGCACTGCACCCCATTTCTCAGAAGCTTCCTGAACACTTTGTTTTTGAAACAGCTGTGTCAGATTGCTGCTGCTGATGAAGTGATGCTTAATGTCCTCAGATGTCAGTTGGCATATTAGGGACAAGCTGTGACCAATGCCGAAGCGTGGTTCAATATAGCTGTACGTCCACGGAAACCAGAAGGCTCGTTAGGACGGACAGCCCAGGACGGCCACCTTGACTCTCACACAGCTCCTGAACTATGACAGATTGCTGATGGCCCTCTCCTCCTTTTAAGGAAGATCATCAGGTGCTTCCTCTTTCCACGCCTCTCCAGTCAGTCAGTGGTGTGATGTCCTCAGAATAGTGCCTGCAGGCAGTGTCTCAAGCTCCTCAGTACCGTCTCTCCAAAACAATTTTTCTTCTTCTGTCAGATTTACTCTGTTTCAGGTCTTCCAGATCTAAATATAATGCCTCAACAATTAACTGCTTGCTTGTCTTTTTCAACACTTCGACCTAAAGTTAATACTTAAGGTCTTCTGAGAGGCAGGCCACTTTTGATGGTTGCTTTCCCCACCACTGTGTTTGCTCGGTCATCTCCATGGCTGGCGCATCCAGGGCAGTACATCCACAGGAGAGTTTGAAGGTGGATGTCGACCACTGACACGTCTTTCCAATCTGGGATTCCCATTGAGGCAATCCAGCTTGTGTGACTGCTTCCACCTCCATTGCCAAGCTGGAGGTCGAGACCATATAGGCTGCACTGTCTTCATGGATGGTGGTCGCTTGAAGCCCCACCCTGACTGGTCTTAACTATTTGGTGGCTGGCTTGTGTTTTGCGTGATGGCCAGTGTAACACAGTGCCCCACCGTGCCTGCTCTTTGGTGACTAACTTGTATTTTGTATGATGGCCAGTGTAATGCAGTGCCCCACCCTGAATGGTCTTTGGTGACTGACTTGTATTTTGCATGATGGCCAGTGTAACTGTAACACAGTGCCCCACCCTGACTGGTCTTAACTCTTTGGTGACTAACTTGTATTCTGCATGATGGCCAGTGTAACTGTAACACAGTGCCCCACCCTGACTGGTCTTAACTCTTTGGTGACTAACTTGTATTCTGCAAGATGACCAGTGTATCTGTAACACAGTGCCCCACCCTGACTGGTCTTAACTCTTTGGTGACTAACTTGTATTCTGCAAGATGGCCAGTGTAACTGTAACACAGTGCCCCACCCTGACTGGTCTTTGGTGGCTGACTCATATCTTGCAAGATGGCCAGTGTAACACCGTCTCCCACACCCAGCCGTAGCTCAGCCCAAATATTTTTGCTAGCTGTGCAGATGGCCCCATGGCTGTGCAGATGGCCCCAAGGCTGTGCAGGTGGCCCCATGGTTTCATATCACCCACTGCTCATTGTCTGATGTACAAAGTCACTTGTTGTCCATCATGTTATCAAGACAGCATTTTGCTGGTCCTTCCTATATCCCTTCTTTGTGATAATAATAATAATAAAATATTTACAAAGCACAAACCTCTAATGTCAAAATAGAGCTCAGCGCGTTGTACAAAAATGAGTCACCTCAAGTGGAAAACAACAGTAACCGTGGCTACCAGCAGTTCAGATCACAAGAAGCTAAACAGGCAAGACCTACATTACCCACACATACACACGTGATGTCTAATTAAGATCGCTGTGTCATGTCAGGTCAGATGTTCCCCAGGTGTAGGAATGACTTTGATGGCGCATGTGCTTTGTACATTTTGGGTAATTGCACACGAAGGCATTGTACATTTGGGGAATTTTTGCACATGTAGGCATTGTACATTTCAGGTATTTTTGCACATGCACTGTACATTTTGAGTATTTTTGCGCATACAGGCATTGTACATTTTGGGTATTTTTGCACATGCATTGTACGTTTGGGGTATTTTTGCATGTACTTTCACAGAGTGTGACGGAATGAGATCAGCGGGGCAAAGCGTGGAAGAGTGTGGGGCAGAAGTTGTTCCGAATGTGACCTGCACTGCAGGAATGAAGATAGTGAGGAAGAAGTTAGAAAAGAACGATGTGACCTGAACACACGTCTTAAACGAAGTGACTAGGTATATGTGTTGTCACTGACTGAGTCAGGGCTAGCTGAGTGAAAGACTGACAAGTTGAATGAATGTAGGCTTTGATGAACACTGCCGTGCTTCTTAGTGTTTACGTGAACAGACTAGGACCTGTTAAGTGAACAGACTAGGACATGTATATTGTTTAAGTGAACAAACTGACTAGGGCCGATTGTTTAAGTGAACAGACTGGGACCCATTGTTTAAGTGAACAAACTGACTAGGGCCGATTGTTTAGGTGAACAGACTGGGACCCATTGTTTAAGTGAACAAACTGACTAGGGCCGATTGTTTAAGTGAACAGACTGGGACCCATTGTTTAAGTGAACAAAGTGACTAGGGCCGATTGTTTAAGTGAACAGACTAGGACCCATTGTTTAAGTGAACAAACTGACTAGGGCCGATTATTTAAGTGAACAGACTAGGACCCATTGTTTAAGTGAACAAACTGACTAGGGCCGATTATTTAAGTGAACAGACTAGGACCCATTGTTTAAGTGAACAAACTGACTAGGGCCAATTGTTTAAGTGAACAGACTAGGACCTGTTGTTTAAGTGAACAAACTGACTAGGGCCGATTGTTTAAGTGAACAGACTGGGACCCATTGCTTAAGTGAACAAACTGACTAGGGCCGATTGTTTAAGTGAACAGACTAGGACCCATTGTTTAAGTGAACAAACTGACTAGGGCCGATTATTTAAGTGAACAGACTAGGACCCATTGTTTAAGTGAACAAACTGACTAGGGCCGATTGTTTAAGTGAACAGACTAGGACCTGTTGTTTAAGTGAACAAAATGACTAGGGCCGATTGTTTAAGTGAACAAACTAGGACCTATTGTTTAAGTGAACAAACTAGGACCGATTGTGGAAGTGAACAGACTAGGACCAGTTGTTGAAGTGAACAGACTAGGACTTGTTGTTTAAGTGAACAGACTAGGACCTGTTAAGTGAACAGACTAGGACATATTGTTTAAGTGAACAAACTGACTAGGGCCGATTGTTTAGGTGAACAAACTAGGACCGATTGTTGAAGTGAACAGACTAGGACCGATTGTTTAAGTGAACAAACTAGGACCGATTGTTGAAGTGAACAGACTAGGACCAATTGTTCAAGTGAACAGACTAGGACCAATTGTTGAAGTGAACAGACTAGGACTTGTTGTTTAAGTGAACAGTCAGGACATGTCGTTTAAGTGAACAGACTAGGACCTATTGTTTAAGTGAACAGACATGACATGTTAAGTGAACAGACTAGCACCTGTTGTTTAAGTGCACAGACTAGGACTCCTAACATTTGGATTGTTTATACTTTAATGTTCAAAGTTTGAGACAGCCTTTAGCGTTCAAGGGTTTGTCCATCTGAAAACTTGTTTCATCTGATGGTTAGAAGAGGTCAAAGCAACCACTGGTGGTTTTCGTTTCATAAACTGCTAAAGCTTTCTTGATTTGTATGGCATTAGAAAATGTTCTTTTAGTCAGTTGTCTGGAATCGCTTATATACATTAGAACTGTGATAGATCTAAGCAAAAACATTGGTGGATCCAAAATACATATTGCAAAGTGGACAGGGCATTTTTAAACAGACCTCTCATAATGGAGATGATGCTTTGACTTGCATTTTCATGGACAGTTGTCACAATCATGACTTTGATTTTTCTGTCATTATTGTAGATCTTCTGGGCTACAGAAAAGCACTTGCCTGGTTGCCCGAGACAAGTACAAAAGCCTGCGGGCAAGCAAGACAAGACCAAAAGCCGCTAGCCAGTCAGGCAGTTCGTATTTTATCATATGTTGGGCCACAGGGTTGCAAGCTCATAAACTGTTGCAGGGTATAACACTACATAAGAGTTATTATTATTGTATGTGATGATGATGTCTCTGACTTTATCAAATGTTTTAATCACCAGAGAAGAAATCAGTGCAGTGTCATCTGCAACTGTGAAAATGAGGCCGGGCGTTAAATGAAAGTACGTTTTTCATAATGTTTGGGAGGAAACAAGCTTGGGCCGCAATAGTCCCTTTAGGCTCGTGGATTTTCACGTTCCCCAGCCCAGTAGGGAAATGCAACATTTTAAACCAATGACCCGAATTTGTGTTTTTACACCACATGCCACTGAACCCCTCGCGTTGAACGTTGAAAGGTGAACAGGGGGCCTTCCACGTGTGCACTGATCATGAGTCTAATCATGTGTGGACTGAGAAACACTGTAAGAGTTCCTTACCCAGGGATCGAACCCCAAAACTGACTGGCTTCCCTATTAGACCCACGGGCCATGACCTGCTGTGAGGCGTTATTCCGACCTCTCCTACAGACACAGCAGTTGTTCCAGTGACACTCCTCTTGCCACAGAGGTTGCCGGCAGCAGGCTTAATCGGATGTTCTTTCCATTTGGGTTTGCTCCCCAACTGCCGTGCTGTTCTGTTTTCCCCCTGCATTTGGATAGATTGGTGTTCGTGTGTTCATGATGTAGTTGATCAGTGATGCTATTCTGTGTTTTTTTCCTAGCATTTGGAAAGATGCTGTAGTTCATGGTGTAGTTGATCAGGAAAGATTGGTGTTCATGATGGTAGTTGATCAGGAAAGATTGGTGCTCATGATGTAGTTGATCAGGAAAGATTGGTGTTCATGATGCAGTCAATCAGTGATGCTATTCCTTGTTTTTCCTGCATTTGGATAGATTGGTGTTCATGATGTACTTGATCAGTGATGTTATTCTGTGTTTTTTCCTGCATATCGGTAGACTGGTGTTTACATTGTTTTTGATCAGTGATGTTATGCTGTGTTTTTGCTGTGTCTGGATAGATTGCTGTTCATGATGTGGTTGATCAGTGATGCTATTCTGTTTTTTTGTGTGTGTTTGGATAGATTGGTGTTCATGATGTTTTCATCAGTGATGCTATTCTGTGTTTTTCTTGTGTTTGGATAGATTGATGTTCGTGATGTTGATCAGTGATGCTTTGTGTGCTGGACATCTTGCCACTTAACATGTCTCTTAGTTCACCTGCTGCAGCTTTTGCTTCCAGTCTGTGATTTGAGGTTGTGAGATTGTATTTTGTGATATATACATATATATGCGTATGTGCTTGCATGATGGTGCATTTTTGTTTGTACTTAGCACTACGTTTATTTTGGTCTTTAAATTTCTCTGAGGGCCTGACCTGAAGGGTGTATGTCACTGGGGCTATTTGCAGGCCAATATAAATTTTACACAATTTTTTTTGGTGGTTTGTGGACTCTGTCTTGTGGCTTTGTCCATCACTTCCTTCTGAAACATTAAAATGGCGCTCATCGCTGCCCATCTTTAAAGCAGAAGTCATTCCAGTGGTGACAGTGTAGCAATAGGTATATAATCTCCCTCTCCCCCCACCTCCATACTCCCCCCTCCCCCTCCCCTCCCCCCCTTCTCCCCATCCCTAATAAGCAGTACAGTTTCTGTGGATGTTAAGCACCATGTTTACTTACTTACCTAAGGGAGTTTTCCCCATAAATTCAGGCCACTTTCCCATGGAAAGGTCGTTAGTGCTATTTAGCATACATTAATTAATACCTAACTTTAATGGAAGTTCTACAGAAATTTTGCCACAGCAGTGTTCAGTTTTAGATGGTAGCTACACTGTGGGGAAAGCCCATAGGCACTCCACCCCTTCTCTCCCAGCTGGTGGAGTGGTGGTGGTGCTTGCATTAAAACAACACTGTGGGGAATTTTCTCAGGGATGTGATCAAGCAGATATGGACTTTCCTGAGTACACAGATACCATCTTGCACCAAACTGAAGTGAACGAACTGCTACTGAATCTTACTGGAAGTTATTCACGAATGAGGGTGGTGTCAGTTTCACATGTAACGATTTTAACAATTATTAGGAATAATGATGTTTTCTGTTTGTGACTTAGTGTATCAGTTTCACATGTATAGATTTTAACGATTATGAGGAATAGTGATGTTGTGTGTGTGTTTGTGGTAATAAGCAGCGTACTGTTCTTGGCAGAAATTCACTCGTCAAGAGGGTTTTGCGAGTGGGGTTGTGGTAGCTGATTACCTGTGGAATGTTTTGTGTGTGGCATTTTTGCTGGCAGGGATGATTTGTCCGCATGTTCAGGTGGGTCTGTGCTTGAGTGTGTGCCAGTTACGATGTGGTTGAAATACTGAAATTGATGTGGTGCCAGTATGCCGCAGAATACTCATTTGCCAATGCCTGGCAGTTTTTCAAGGATTGAACATAAATTAATTTGGTGTTGTATTTGTTTCTGTGTCATTCAAAATCAATCAGTGTTTTATTTTATATCTGCTCACAGCAAATTGATATTAGCATCCTGCCCCCCCCCCCCCCCCCCCCCCAACTATATGTTAATAAGTTACCTTCTTACCCACTATGGACAATCAATTTAACAACAGAAGTTGTAACATCAGTATTGTACAAAATCTCTTGCTTACAAACAGTATAGTCATACCCATTTTTCTGAAATAACTGTGGTAATACAACACTCAGGTAGTATGTGGTTAACTGATACAGTGATAGGGTGTTTATATATTAAATGCATATCACATTCTGTGAATACCGTGAGTTTAGATGGAATTTGTATATTACTCTCACTAAATACCTTCAACAAGAAAGTGTCGCAGGTCTTTGTACACAGTCTTTTCAAGTATTGAAGAAATATCATGAGATGAAAGTAGCAGGTTATTGTATGATATTTCAGACATGCTTTTCGTTGCCGCTTGTTTCTCTAATTTTGTCTGATATTCCAGTAAAGACCAGAATGAGGTGTTACCCGACAAATCTCAATCCCAGTACCCTTAGACATGATACAGATATATTAAATACTTTACTTCGTAAACTATACCCTTCTCACTTTGCAGTTCCAGTTTTGCAATGCATATGAAACTGATTTTGAACCAACAGAGATCGGAACATTAAATATCGCTCGCTTGATATTGCGTATGTAATTTATATCCATTATTATTGCATGTAACTCTGATGTGAATGTGGAGAAACTTTACCCAAAGTAAAAGGATTTTGCACTTTTAAATCAGATTGATGAATCCTGCTCCACTGTCTAATGAATCCAAATTAGAACCACCAGTGAACATTTTTATATGATTTGGATAGTTTTTATTGTGATGTTCTCTTAGAATGTTTTTGCAATTTCACTGTTATTGGAGTCAGTATAATCAGCATCAAATTTGGCATTTATGTGTTCCCGCTGTGGTATCTGAGGTGATGTTGGTAGAAGTGGAATAGATGTAATATCTGTATCACATTCATTCATATAATCATTCATATAAATTCTTATTGGCTGAATAGATGGAATATTTTGAGCTCTTTGGGGATAATCTCTATCTGAATCTATAACAGTTTCTTCTGTTGCTGAATT
>JABMCL010002582.1:1270000-1280000 GCA_018857735.1 Alviniconcha marisindica | reverse complement strand
CCACAAGTCTTATAATAATTAGTTGAAATCATTTGTGAGTAATCACCATTAAATTTAGATGCCATTGTAATAAGAATCCACTACCCATCATTTCTGCAACTGAAACTATTAAAAACAATTATTGTGACTCCAACTAGTCACTGTTTTCATTACATAGCCATGCTAAAATCGATTATGTCCTTAATTGACCAAAAAAATAAAAAATAATCTTTATTGGAATCCAAGAAATCCATCTTCAGAATCTCTGCCTTAGTTAATACATAAACTGCAAGGGGAGGAACAGATGTGAACAGATACATGCAACCTGAACAAAGCAATAGTTTAGACAAGAAGGATTTCAGTCTCACACACACACACACGCACACAGGTTTCACCCACACAGATGACAGTTCACAACATGCACCTGTAGACTAAGTCATGGTGAACTAGTTTCGTGACCAAAGAGAGAGAGAAAATGAACTTTTGAAGTACAGGTAGTCAGAAGAAGTGAATGTTCCAAGTAAACAGTGTCAAAACAAGTAAGCTCTCCCTGCATACAAAGTCAGAACAAGTGAACTTGTCCTGTACACAGACAGAACAAGTGAACATGCCCTGTACAATGTCAGAACAAGTGAACTTGCCCTGTGCACAGACGGAACAAGTGAACATGCCCTGTACAAAGTCAGAACAAGTAAACTTGCCCTGTGCACAGACGGAACAAGTGAACATGCCCTGTACAAAGTCAGAACAAGTGAACTTGCCCTGTGCACAGACGAACAAGTGAACATGCCCTGTACAAAGTCAGAACAAGTGAACTTGCCCTGTGCACAGACGGAACAAGTGAACATGCCCTGTACAAAGTCAGAACAAGTGAACTTGCCCTGTGCACAGACGGAACAAGTGAACATGCCCTGTACAAAGTCAGAACAAGTGAACTTGCCCTGTACACAGATGGAACAAGTGAACATGCCCTGTACAAAGTCAGAACAAGTGAACTTTCCCTTGAAGACATGGTCAGAACAAGTGAACTTTCCCTGTACACAGGGTCAGAAAAAGTGAAATTTCCCTGTACACAGGGTCATTACAACTACAAGTGAACTTTCCCTGTACACAGGGTCAGAACAAATGAACATTCCCTGTACACAGGGTCAGAACAAATGAACATTCCCTGTACACAGGGTCAGAACAAATGAACATGCCCTGTACACAAGGTCAGAACAAGTGAACTTTCCAAGTACAATGGCTCAGAACAAGTGAACATGCCCTGTAAACAAGGTCAGAACAAGTGAATGTGTCTGGCACGCAGAGTCAGAACAAGTGAATTTTCCCAGTGCACATGGTCAGAACAAGTGAACTTTCCCAGTGCACATGGTCAGAACAAGTGAACTTTCCAAGTACACAGTAAGAACAAGCGAACTTTGCCTGTACTCAGGATCAGCACCTGTAAACTTTCCAAGTACGCAGAATCAATGAACTCTTCATGTGCAAATAGCAATAACAAGTGAACTTTCCAAGTACAGAGACAGAACAAGTGAACTGTCCAAGTACAGACAGAAAGAGGTACCACTCAAATTCTACAAACAAGATTTTTTTTCTGTAATTTAATCATATGGATTTTTTTGATTTTTTTAACTTCTACAAACAAGATTTTTTGGGGTAATTTAATCATATGAAAAAACAAAAACAAAAACAACAACCCAGAACAGCATGCCGTTCTTGTATGATCTCAAAAAGAAATGAATATTGTAAGAGACTAACAGTCAGAATTTTGAGCAATTTGCATACACTGTAAAAGCCATAAAATCTTCAGATCATGATACTGCCCACAGTTCCGATGTACATGAAGTAACCTGAATGTCCCTGTGAAATGTTGGATCTGGACATCAAGCATTTCATCAGCACGTATGCGTGAAAGTGAACACTTCATCCAACACAGTCTGATCAAGATGAGAAGAGTCGAAAACGTTCGGTCACAGAAATTAGCACAGAAGGAAATGAATGAAAAGAAGGCTGCAAACATTGCATACTGGGTAATACAACATTGCATACTGGGTAATACAACATTGCATACTGGGTAATACAACGTTGCATAATGGGTAATACAACAATGTGTAAGAGGTCCATGATCACATTGTCAAAGCAAGTCACGCACACTGTGGCTATGACAGGAGAGTGGGTAAGCATCTACTGATCTAACCATTCCGAAGTTGTTTTTTTACACACTGCATGCATACAACGTTTTGAAATGACTACACTAGTACCAACAATACATGGACACTTTTAGCACGGGCTGCTGCAGTGCACAACTAGGCTAAAGCATACAGACTACCACTAAAGACCAAATTTCAACTCAACAAACAAACTTTTGGGTTTGTAATTTGAGCGGCTAAAGTCTGCAACTTAAGATCAGTGACACATATATATATATGCTAGCAAAAAACAACAAAACAAACATGAATTAAAAACCAATCAAAAGAACATCACAAAAATAGAAGAAGAAAAAATAAAAATAAAACACACACACACACACACACGCACACACACACAAAAAACAACAACTTCAAAAACACCTTTCCAAAACACTGCACAGGAGTTTCTACTGCTATCAACCAGACTGATAAAACTGCTCAGACTCTCGTATAAAATATGGCTAAAATACAAGGAACCAGTGCAGTCAGACACACTGATCATTTTTTCTTAGATCAGTGAGTCAGATGGCATTGTGAATACACTGATGTTACACAGGCACACAAACAGCCCGATGATGTCAATGTGGTGTCAAAGACACCATGTCCATGACGATGGATGGTTTGTGGTGGTGAGGACAGCGTGGTGGTTGACTGGGCCACTACAGGGCATTTTTCTCTAAGATGGTAGGCACGCCATCTTGCTCTCACTCACTCACACCTTTTGGTTTCATACTGAGGCAGAGTGTTTTGCATTCACTTAGAACCTGTAAAGGGAAAACAATATGTTAGTTTGATTTAAAAATCAACAAACCAAACTTCATTTTGAGCAGCTGTTCAAGTTTAATTTGCGTTAACAAAAAGCTCTTCTGCATTTTTGTGACCCATTGCTTCTTGTACCCTTTTGGTTTTACTTTTGCACACCTTTTTGTGTTAAACTGCTTGTACTCTTTTTGTTTTGGACTTTTGCACATATTTTGTTCTAAACTGCTTGTACTTTTTGTTTTAGATTTTTGCAGACCTTTTCATTTTAAACTCCTCATACTCTTTTTTGTTTTAGACCTTTGCACACCTTATTTAGATTTTTGCACACTTTTTCATTTTAAACTCCTCGTGATATTTGTTTTAGACTTTTGCACACCTTTTTGTTTTAGATTTTTGCACACCTTTTCATTTTAAACTCCTCATGATCTTTTTGTTTTAGACTTTTGCACACCTTTTTGTCATAATTCAGGAGCTGTGTGAGAGTCGAGGTGGCTGTCCTGGGCTGTCCGTCCTAACGAGCCTTCTGGTTTCCGTGGATGTAAAGCTATATTGAACTATGCTTCGGCATTGGTCACAGCTTGTCCCTAATAAGTCAGCTGACATCTGAGGACATTAAGCATTGCTTCATCATCATCATCACCTTTTTGTTTACGATTTTTGCACACCTTTTCATTTTAAATTCTTTGTCCTCTTTTTTTCTTCTTAGACTTTTGCACACCTTTTTGATTTAAACCCCTTGTACTCTTTTTGTTTGAGACTTCTGCATACTTTTTGTTTCACAGCTCAGGAGCTGTGTGAAAGTCGAGGTGGCCATCCTGGGCTCCCCCCCCCCCCTGTCCTTAATAAAGCAACACTTCAACAACATACTTTTTGTTTTAAACCCCTCGTGCTCTTTTGTTTTAGACTTCTCATTCCCTTTTTGTTTGACGCTTCTGGCACCATTGTTGTTTCAGACTTATCACAAAGCAGAGAGACAAGCACGGCACAGCCTGCCTGGTGACTCACCGGGGAAGATGAAGGCGGGAAGAGAAGGGGAGGTAACTCTAGTAGCTGCCACTTCGCCTGATCATACAGCAGAGGAGAAGGGTGAGGACCATGGCCAAGACCTGAGCATGGTAAACAGTATAGCACATTATGACGTGAGGCAAAAATGAAACAGGAATCATGTCATCCCATTAACCCTTTAACATTAGACAGACAGACAGACAACCAGAAATCACGCCCACCCATTAACACTTGAGACAGTTGACAGATGCACAGTCACCACCAGGAGAGACATTTTCACAGTGTGGACACATGCACATGTACACACACACACACACACACACACACACACACACACACACACACACCACACACACCACCACACACACACACACACACACACACACAGTCACCACCAGGAGAGACATTTTCACAGTGTGGACACATGCACATGTACACACACACACACACACACACACACACACACACACACACACACACACACACACGCAGGCACACACACAAACACACACACACACACACACACACACACACACACACACACACACACACATACACACATGCACGCACGCACGCACGCACGTACGCGCGCGCGCACGCACACACACACACACACACACACACACACACACACACACACACACACACACACACACACACACACACTCACCAAGGCACCAGACACTCCAAGTGCAATGGCCATGGCTATTGTCATTTTGCCACTGAAGAACTGCTGCACTCCAATTTGTTCCGCAACATGTTCAAAGTAAGGCTGCGCACATCCCTGAAATTGTAAACAGTAGCAAAATGCTGTGACCAGACATCTAACCAAATCTCAAAAAGATTACATAGGTTGATATATATACTTCACCCAGGACGGCAAACACAAATGAAAAGTTCACAGCAAAACAGCGGTTTTAAGGCATTAAGAGCAAATTAACAGCCCTTGGAACTACATTTCGTATTTATTACTGATACTTACTGAGGGATTCTGAGAACGGCCTTACAGACACTTAAACTTATCACTGGCAGGAGCTGCCACAAATACCATTTTTGTCGTGATAAAAGTTCTGTCCTGACAAACATATGTTTTTCGCGACAAATACATGTTTTTCACAACAAAACACCTCTTTTGTCATGACAAAAGTACGCTTGCCATGACAGATATTTTGTTGTGACAAACATAATTTTGTCACGACAAATATTTGTCGTGACAAACATGTGTTTTGTGCTTTGTCATGATAATCATGTGTTTGTCATGACAAAAGTAAGCTTGTTGTGACAAAAGTTTTGTCATGACAAAATTACGTTTGTTGCAACAAATATTTGTTGCGACAAAAGTTTTGTCAAACATACTTTTGAGGCAAACATACTTTTGTCGCGACAAAAGACGTGTTTTGTCACGACAAACCTGTGTTTGTTGTGACAAACCTGTGTTTGTCGCGACAAAAATGATACTTGTGGCAGCTCCTGCCGATGATATAAACTTGCATCCAGCAGCCCCAAGAAATGGCCAACTCAGACTACGTCTCTTGTTCAACATGAACATTTTGGTGATCAAGGCTTCGATTAAGTCTTTAAACTCCTGATGATTAAACGATACTTCCCCCATCAGTATCTTTTGGGAGATGATGCAACGTGGCATTAAAACAAAACAAAAAGAAGAAGAAAGAAAAAAAAAAGGTCCAACAGCCTGGCTCTTGGGCCATGCGGTCAACCTAATCTGGGTTGGGTCTAGGTGTACAGACCAACAAATTTAATTGGAGTTGTTGCTTGAGAGGTTGCCTTTGCAATGCTTCACAACTGTTCATCAGCTGTGTTGAGACACAGCAGATGAACAGTTGTGAAGCACTGCAAAGGCAATGCACGCGTGCCACCACGTTTGACCCGTGACGGATTGAGTTTAGCTGTGTTGTGCTGAGTTGCTTCACACTAACTTGCTGTTCTCCTATGACATGCGTGTGAAATTAAAAGAATCTACGCATCCATCCACCTATCCCTCCATTAAACAATCCGTCAACCACTCCATTCATCCATCAAACGACTGATCAATGAGGCAATCAAAAAATCCATCCACGTATCAACCAGTGAGTCAATCCATCAGTCAAGATCCAAACACAAAAAGGTTCAAACGAACGCTTGTTAATTTTAACACGGGCACACAGTATGCACATTTTCGGGGAAATCCCCGTTGTCAAGCCACAAAACGACACTTAAACAACAGATAAACGGTTAAAAACGATGAAAAATGAGAAGGAAAACAAAACAAAAAACAACAACAGAAAACAACAACAACCTTATCTTGTTTGGTAGAATTTTTGTTGCTTGTTCATAGCTTAGTTAATCACTCAACCCATCAGTCAGTCACTCAACCCATCAGTCAATCACTCAACCCATCAGTCAATCACTCAACCCATCAGTCAATCACTCAACCCATCGGTCAATCACTCAACCCATCAGTCAATCACTCAACCCATCAGTCAGTCACTCAACCCATCAGTCAGTCACTCAACCCATCAGTCAGTCACTCAACCCATCAGTCAATCACTCAACCCATCCACCCATGAATGAATCACAGGTGCACAAGTACGTACCGTGGCTGCATGGATGTTTATGCATGTGGACGGGAGACTCAAGGTGGGGGCATAGTCAATGGCCCCGTTCTCCACTCCACAGCATGAGTACTGAAAGGAAAGGAAGACGAGGAAAGCGAACTGCTGAGCAGTGAGTCAAAAAAGTCACATTGTCTGACGTCCATGGTCCAAGACTCGTGTACGTCTACCACTATACTAAATATATTCCATCTCAGCGTACATCTACCACTATACTATGTATTCCATCTCAGTGTACATCTACCACTATACTAAATATATTCCATCTCAGTGTACATCTACCACTATACTATGTATTCCATCTCAGTGTACATCTACCACTGTACTAAATATATTCCATCTCAATGTACATCTACCACTATACTATGTATTCCATCTCAGTGTACATCTACCACTATACTAAATATATTCCATCTCAGTGTACATCTACCACTATACTATGTATTCCATCTCAGTGTACATCTACCACTATACTAAATATATTCCATCTCAGTGTACATCTACCACTATACTATGTATTTCATCTCAGTGTACATCTACCACTATACTAAATAATTCCATCTCAATGTACATCTACCACTATACATGTATTCCATCTCAGTGTACATCTACCACTATACTAAATATATTCCATCTCAATGTACATCTACCACTATACTATGTATTCCATCTCAGTGTACATCTACCACTATACTAAATATATTCCATCTAAAGTGTACATCTACCACTATACTATGTATTCCATCTCAGTGTACATCTACCACTGTACTAAATATATTCCATCTCAGTGTACATCTACCACTATACTATGTATTCCATCTCAGTGTACATCTACCACTATACTAAATATATTACATCTAAAGTGTACATCTACCACTATACTATGTATTCCATCTCAGTGTACATCTACCACTTTACTATATATTCCATCTAAAGTGTACATCTACCACTATACTATATATTCCATCTCAATGTACATCTACCACTTTACTATATAGTCCATCTCGGTGTACATCTAGCACTATACTATATATTCCATCTCAGTGTACATCTACCACTATACTATATATTCCATCTCAATGTACATCTACCACTATACTATATAGTCCATCTCGGTGTACATCTACCACTATACTATATATTCCATCTCAGTGTACATCTACCACTATACTATATATTCCATCTCAATGTACATCTACCACTTTACTATATATTCCATCTCAGTGTACATCTACCACTATACTATATATTCCATCTCAATGTACATCTACCACTATACTACATATTCCATCTCCGTGTACATTATGTGTGTTATACTGTGCTTGTCCAACGCTTTGAGCCCCAGGGCAGGCGCTTTACAAATTTCCATTATTATTATTATTATTATTATACAGTCCAGGACACGTTGGGGGTCAAGAGACCAAGCACACAGACTGGCCGGCAAACGTCACGAGGTAAGGAGGCTTGCTTCTCAAGCACACAGACTGGCCGGCAAACGCCACGAGGTAAGGAGGCTTGCTTCTCAAGCACACAGACTGGCCGGCAAACGTCACGAGGTAAGGAGGCTTGCTTCTCGGCAGATGTGAAATGCCGAAGAGTTTGAGGCACTTCCTGCAGAATCAGCACACAAGGCCGTTAGCGCTCGAAATACGTAACGCCAGTACAACAAAGACCAAAGCCGCCTACGGCAACTCACCTGGCATGCGTGTCAATGCAAGGTACACAAAAAAGGACCCCTCCCTCCCCCCCCCCCCGCCCCCCCCCCCCCCCCCTTAGTCTGGGCCTCGTTCTGTTTCAGATTAGCACTTCCTGCGGGCAAAAAGCCAAGGACATCACACCATTGATCGCCTTAGTGCCAATATTGTAGCTCTGTTCTACACATGGTCCTCACCGGTTCCTATCAACTGTACATAATTATTCAGAGACCGTACGGTATTTTATATACATCGGCAAGAACTCGAGAACGAACCTTAGTTTGCACGGAGTCCATGAAGTTCTTAGATGCCTCATCGCTGTCGTACTTGCTCACAGCGTCTTGCAGCATGTCGCGTACGACAGGGTACAGCTTCTCCTGAAGGCAAAAAACAAGCAAACAATAAAGTCTTGCAGCATGCCGTGTATACAACAGGGTACAGCTTCTCCTGAAGGCAAAAAACAAACAATAAACAGCGTCTTGCACGTCTTGTGCACACAGCTTCTCCTGATGGCAAAAACAAAACAAAAACAAACAATAAACAGCATCTTGCAGCATGTCGCGTACACACAGCTTCTCCTGATGGCCAAAACAAAACAAAAACAAACAATAAACACTGACGGTCTTGCAGCATGCCGTGTACAACAGGGTACAGCTTCTCCTGGTGGCAAAACAACAACAAACGAACCCAAGATCTGTTACATCTTCGTTTGCACATTGTTGGTGTAGCGTTCCCCAGCAGAACACCTGGTATAATTTATGCAAATGTGCATTGATCAATGCATTCCGAAGGGTGAGAAGGCTGCATCTGTGACCGTTTTGGGCTTTTTTAATCACCCTACCACGTGGGCAGTCATAGGCCGACTTCGGAGGATTTATCTTCATTTCTGGAAGGTGGATGCTGTTTGCATATCAACCAGCGCAGTGTGCAGAGTAGGATTGTACGCCCCCCCCCCACCCCCCCCCCCCACACACACACATACACGCCTGTCCCCCTCCCCCCCCCCCCCCCCCCGATCCACGTCTCTCCGTCCATCCTGGAACCATATGCCTCTTCTCCAGCCATCCCATGAAACTTCCCTCCCTCCTTCCATTATCTCTATCTTTAGATACCACCCCCCCCCCCCCCCCCCCCCCCCAGCTCCAACCCCTCTCCTGATCTCTCTCTCTCTCTCTCTCCGTCTCTCAGTTGTTGCTGTGGTAAGTAAGACTACAACACGGCACGGTACTGTCAGTGTGGTGGCAACGTGAGGACGACTGCTGTGCACGTGAATGATGATCGACACCTGTAGCTGCGTGTCACACTCGTGGCACAGGCAGCACGTGCAGCACACGGCAAAACTTCAGTACTTCGGCAGCGGGAACTCCATGTCCCCAGATGTATGCTGATCACTTTTATCAAAGCCCGTCTGCTTTAAAATAGGTAGGTAGTGTTGCTTAATGTCCTCGGATGTCGGTTGACATATTAGGGACAAGTTGTGACCAATGCCAAAGCACGGTTCAATAATTCTTTACGTCCACGGAAACCAGAAGGCTTGTTAGGACGGCCAGCTCAGGACGGCCACCTCGACTCTCACACAGCTCCTGAACTATGTGATTTTAAAATAGTAAACATGGTGCTTAACGTCCACAGAAACCGCAAGGCTAAAATAGACGGGCTTTGCTTTTATATAGCGCTGTTCTCCGCTCTCGAGCAGACTCGCTGCGCTCGCATGTGATTCTACATGAGTTAATAGCTTTTTATAGAGCGTTTTTGAATA
>JABMCL010002582.1:1262500-1265000 GCA_018857735.1 Alviniconcha marisindica | reverse complement strand
GTTCTGTGTTTTGTTACAATACACACGGTGCGTTCTGTGTTTTGTTACAGTACACACGGTGCGTTCTGTGTTTTGTTACAGTACACACGGTGCGTTCTGTGTTTTGTTACAGTACACACGGTGCGTTCTGTGTTTTGATACAGTACACACGGTGCGTTCTGTGTTTTGTTACAGTACACACGGTGCGTTCTGTGTTTTGTTACAGTACACACGGTGCGTTCTGTGTTTTGATACAGTACACACGGTGCGTTCTGTGTTTTGTTACAGCACACATTGTGCGTTCCCTGTGACTGCTTCCTGACTATAGTTATGCCGAGCAAAGCGAGCACCTTTTGCTGACAGGCAAAAACGACGAGAGCTGCCGCCAACGTTCAGGTTCCTGCTTTCCGCACAAACAATGCCAGAATCGAGTTACAAAACAACCAACTGCATGACGAAAACACACTGACAAACAAAAGAGAAGACAAAAAAGCAGAGAGAGAGAGAGAGAGAGAGAGAGAGAGAGAGAGAGAGAGAGAGAGAGAGAGAGAGAGAGAGAGAGAGAGAGAATCGTATTCAACAAGAAAAAGGGGGGGTGGGGGGGGGGGGGGGGGGGGTAACGAACGAAACAATCACTCTGAATCAATTACGCAGAAGATCAGAACGAAACAATGACGTCACCAGCCCCATGCGTTAATACCACTGACCCTAATCTGTCAGGCTCAGTGTGGAGGCAGGAAAAAGACGAGACTGAGAATCTCCCGGGGAGAGGGCGAGGGAGTTCGATGGCTTATAAAGATCTCGTCTGGAATATCAGATCGCTTGCTTCGTCCCTTCAGGACAATCCACCTGTCCCAGGCTAAACCATTGCCTGTCTTCGTCCCTTTAGGACAATCCACTAAATCGTCCACCCTCATAATCCTGTCTTTTCGTCCCTTCAGGACAATCCACCAAATCACCAAATCGTCCTTCGTCATCCCCCTGTCGTCGTCGTCCCTCATGTCCCTGTCTTTTCGTCCCTTCAGGACAATCCACCAAATCGTCACCCCTCATCTCCCTGTCTTTTCGTCCCTTCAGGACAATCCACCAAATCGTCACCCCTCATCTCCCTGTCTTTTCGTCCCTTCAGGACAATCCACCAAATCGTTCTCCCTCATCTCCCTGTCTTTTCGTCCCTTTAGGACAATCCACCAAATCGTCCTCCCTCATCTCCCTGTCTTTTCGTCCCTTTAGGACAATCCACCAAATCACCAAATCCTCCTTCCTCATCTCCCTGTCTTTTCGTCCCTTTAGGACAATCCACCAAATCGTCCTCCCTCATCTCCCTGTCTTTTCGTCCCTTTAGGACAATCCACCAAATCGTCCTCCCTCATCTCCCTGTCTTTTCGTCCCTTTAGGACAATCCACCAAATCCCCCCTTTCCCTCATCTCCCTGTCTTTTCGTCCCTTTAGGACAATCCACCAAATCGTCCTCCCTCATCTCCCTGTCTTTTCGTCCCTTTAGGACAATCCACCAAATCCTCCTTCCTCATCTCGCTGTCTTCTCTGCCGTTCACAGGACACCGCTTCAGCCACAGCCGATCTTTTAAACACACGGCAACAAGACTACTTTCGTTGGGCCTGTGGGGGCACGCTCACTTTCCAAAGACCTAATTGACTTCCGCTGGTGTTTGCTTATCCTGTGCTTAGTTTACACCCAGTTCCAGCTCCCGTTCGTTTGGTGCCTTGCTGGTCTGCTTTTCACAGTTTTCAACAGGGAGTATCCCGAATCATTTCTCAGAGGCACAGTATACACACATCCAGTCTAGCTAGCTACTTCTCGCAGTTTTCAACAGGGAGTATCCCGAATCATTTCTCAGAGGCACAGTATACACACATCCAGTCTAGCTAGCTACTTCTCGCAGTTTTCAACAGGGAGTATCCCGAATCATTTCTCAGAGGCACAGTATCACACATCCAGATGCTTTCTAGAAGGATTTGAATTTTTCAGAGGCACGTTTTCACAAATACGGACCCTGCTTTTGGGAACCCGAAACAAAAGGGGACATTTAACCCACACCTCGGTGCTATCGCAAAAGTTTTTTCTGGCCCAGCAGAAGTCCTGCGGCAGAAAGGGTATGAAAAGAGAAGAGTTGTTTTGTGTGAAGTGAGGAGAGAGAGAGAGAGAGAGAGAGAGAGAGAGAGAGAGAGAGAAGAAGAAGACAGACAGACAGACAGACAGACAGACAGACAGACAGACAGACAGAGAGAGACAGAGAGAGACAGAGAGACAGAGACAGAGAAGAACAAGAACAAGAGGAGAAGGCGGTGAAAGTCCATGAAGATGTTCCAATTGAGGTACAATTGTATTTTTTTCTTCAGTAAAATGAAACTCTTGAAAGTCCCCGGATCTCAGAAGTTTGTTCAATTTTAAGCCCAGGAGTAACAGAGTTTTAACCTTGGCGTAACATCCTCACTGATTTGGTAATCACAGAGGAAACGGACATGAAGAAGGAAAATCACTGTACGACCCCCCCCCCCC
>JABMCL010002582.1:1237500-1245000 GCA_018857735.1 Alviniconcha marisindica | reverse complement strand
GGCTGGCACCGTTTCTCGCTGCAAGAGATTACCATGTGACTGCAGGTGTTGTACACTGTCTCATTACCTCTAATTCCTTTGCTATCTCGTTCTGGTTTTGAGTGTCATTCTGATTATAAAGCGCTTTAACGATAGATGCCCCCCCCACCCCCACCCCACTCCCCTCCCCAATCCTTTCTGAGGTTACAGCGATCAGAGCATAAAGTAAACATGGTGCTTAACGTCCACTGAAACCGTACGGCTTATTAGGGACGGGATCAGAGCATACTGACAGTGTAGCATTGCTATCTCACCGACGCTGGGCAGATAAGATTGGGTTATACAGGACTTCCGCTTTACAAGTTGATTCCTACAGGTAAAGAGCAAGATACGCCGTTTCGTGACTCCTGCCCCATCCAAGCCTTTTCATCCGCTGCATTGTCAACATTGGTGTAGGCAAGGAATGCCGCTAACCAACAACTGGCAGGCAAGGTAGCTCCACTCAGCCGCTGCTACCTTTCCTCGGACAGAAAAGTGAAACCGGACATATCCCTGAGGGGGTGGGGGTGGGTGGGGGGGGGGGCGTGTAGTGAGGACGATGACGTATGGACACACACACACACACACAGCACGCGCGCAGCCGCACGCACGCACGCCGCGCGCGCGACACACCACCACACACCACACACGTTTGCAGGTTCACACAGACCGTAGAGAACACACACACACACACACACACACACACACACACACACACACACACACACACACACACACAGTCGCACACACCACTGACGACGCACACACACACACACACACACACACACACACACACACACACACACACACACACACACACACACACACACCGCACGTACGCACGCACGCACTGACGCACCACACACACACACACACACACACACACACACACACACACACACACACACACACACACACACACGTATTGCAGGTTCACACACACACGCGCAAGACCAATTCCAGTCAACCCACGTCAGAAAAAGCCCCTCCGGTCATCAATCGTGTCTAGTGTCGGAGGCCGTGTACACAGACCGAACAACGGCACAGCACCGTCCCGGGGCCAGCCTAACAGAGGTACGTCTGTGGAGTGAAAGTTGGCAGCGGGACAATCTGACCAGCGCGCGGCTGGACGCTGCCAAAAACAGCTACAGTGCCACGACGGGGGTTAGTGATAGTCTGGCCGCCACGATGCAGCTGCATCCACCACTGTCTGTGTCAGGCCAGGATGGGCCGACGCTGCCAAAGACAACATTACATATGATTATGACGGGTCGTATGCTCTAGTAAGTGGGTAAACATGGTGCTTAACGTCCACAGAAACCATCAGGCTTATTAGGGACGGGGAGAAGGGGGCGAAGGGAGATTATATATATACCTATCGCTGTCACCACCAGAATGACTTCTGCATTAAGATGGGCAGCGATGAGAGCCATTTTAATGTTTCAGTAGGAAGTGATGGACAAAGTCACAAGACAGTGTCCACAAACCACAACCTTTTTGAAGAGAAAGGAGAGCCGAAGCGGTATCGAACCGAGGTCCTTCCGCTTACCAGCCTAACCGCTAGGTACCGCTAGGCCAAACCGGCTCACAATCGTCGTATGCTCCGAGTCAGCGGTCTGCTTTGACTGACCACAGGCAAGGACGCACACTCCCAGCATCGCTTTCCGTCACGCTCCCAGCATCGCTTTCCGGCACCTTCCTCCAAACTCTGCCAGATTTGGTTACGCCACTGAAGGGGCACTCTTTATCTCCGCGAAGGAAGGATGTCGTAAACCAGTGCTTGGAGTTTGGCAAGGACGCTGCCAAAGCCGATAACATTGCGATTGATCATGATGGGTCGCATGTTCTGAATGTGGACGCCATCAAGTGGACCATTACGTATGATCATGATGGGTCGAATGCTCCGAGTTCACTGTCTGCTTTGATCGACCATTTCCTCTGCGTCAGATAAGGACACTGCCAAAGACATCTCTATGTCAGAGAGCCGGTTTGGCCTAGCGGTAAGGCGGTAGGCTGGTAAGCGGAAGGACCTCGGTTCGATACCGCTTCGGCTCTCCTTTCTCTTCAAAAGTTGTGGTTTGTGGACACTGTCTTGTGACTTGTCCCTCACAGTTAATGAAACATTAAAATGGCTCTCATCGCTGCCCATCTTAATGCAGAAGTCATTCTGGTGGTGACAGTGTAGCGATAGGTATATAATCTCCCACTCCCCCATCCTCCATAACCCCTTCGCCCCCCTTCTCCCCGTCTCTAATAAGCCTTATGGTTTCTGTGGACGTTAAGCACCATGTTTACTTACTTACTGTCACTGACCATTCTGTCTGCGTCAGGGCGGCAGATCAGATCGTGGCAGACCCGTTGAATATCTGCGCTAAAAGTACACACGCCCTTCGCAAGAACGCTGAATCAGTTGCACCAGTAGCATCCAGTCTCGTTTCCCGCTTTCTTTGGAACACTTAAACTCCGCATTCCTTCTTTCACTAGCACCAAAACTCCCCACTTCCCTTTCATTCACTAGCACCAAACTCCCCACTTCCTTTTCATTCACTAGCACCAGACTTCCACTTCGCTTTCTTTCACTAGCACCGAACTTCCCACTTCCCTTTTATTCACTAGCACCAAATTTCCACTTCGCTTTCTTTCACTAACACCGAACTTCCCACTTCCCTTTCATTCACTAGCACCAAACTTCCCACTTCCCTTTCATTCACTAATACTAAACTTCCAACTTCCCTTTCATTCAGAAACACCTGTACCCCCACCCCCACCCCCCTTCCCTATCATTCACTAACCAAATCAAAACTTCCCCATCCCGATCATTTACCAACACTACAACTCTTCCTTTCACTTCATTCAGTGACACCAAACTCCCTATTCTCTTTCATTCTGTAACACCAACCCTCAACCCCCTTGTCTCTTTCATTCAGTAACACCAACCCCCAACCCCCTTGTCTCTTTCATTGGGTAACACCCAAACTCCCGTTCCCCCATTCCCCCCTTCGTTCATCAACGACACCAATACGTCCTTTCCATTCCCCGACCCATTCTCGGGGACGTCACGAGAGGCGAAGGGCACGACTCACGTCACGAGAGGCGAAGGGCACGACTCAGGTCACGAGAGGCGAAGGGCATGACTAACGTCACGAGAGGCGAAGGGCATGACTAACGTCATGAGAGGCTACTAACGTCACGAAAGGCGAAAGGCATGACCAACGTCATGAGAGGCGAAGGGCACGACTAACGTCACAAGAAGCGAAGAGTACGACTAACATCACGAGAGGCGAAGGGCATGACCAACGTCACAAGAGGTGAAGGGCATGACTAACGTCACGAGAGGGGAAGGGCACGACTAAAGACACAAGAGGCGAAGGGCACGACTAACGTCACGAGAGGCGAAGGACACGACCAACGTCATGAGAGGCGAAGGGCACGACTAACGTCACGAGAGGCGAAGGGGCGAAGGGCATGAGAGGCAAAGGGCACGACTAACGTCACGAGAGGCGAAGGGCACGACCAACCTCACGAGAGGCGCAGGGCATGACTAAGTAAACACCGAGTCGTGTCGCTGACTCCACAATCTTAATCGATCTCCACACGCAGTACTGCCGCCCTACAACAGCCCTAAGACAGGCCACCAGCACGAGGCTGTACAACAATCTCCCGCCCCGAGACAGGATCCTATCAACGTTCGCTCAGCATGGCCCCAAAACGAATTAGACCACGCTATAAATATTTGACGAAACTCACACCGGCTCGTGTAATACTTCAGCCTGTATATATCCTCTACTGCGATACAAATGAGTAGTTCCCCTTCCAGAGACAGTGACAAAAAGGTGTATGGGGTGTTACGAACCCGCACCGGATGTTTTGTTATGCCTTCACCAGTCAGATCGGTTTGTGTGTGTGTGTGTGAGTGCTTTGTTTGTTGTCCCGACGCGCGCAATCGATGGCAGCGTCCAATAGCTAGCTATTACAAAGCCAGGGCCCCGTTCTTGACCCGATTTGTGAGCCGGTTTGGCCCAGCGGTAAGGCGTTAGGCTGGTGAGCGGAAGGACCTCGGTTCGATACCGCTTCGGCTCTCCTTTCTCTTCAAAAAGGTTGCGGTTTGTGGACACTGTCTTGTGGCTTTGTCCCTCACAATTATGAAACATTGAAATGGCTCTCATCGCTGCCCATCTTAATGCAGGAATCATTCTGGTGGCGACAGCGTAGCGATAGGCATATAATCTCCCTCTTCCCCCACCTCCATACACCCTTCCCCCGATTCTCCCCGTCCCTAATAAGCCTTATGGTTTCTGTGGACGTTAAGCTCCATGTTTACTATTGACCCGATTTCTCAAGCGAAAGACAGACAGCCGTCCCACGAGCAGCACATAGCCTTTGCTTGCCCGTAGTGCTTGCTTTATTCAGTTCCCAGTGCACCTCCATAGCCAGGCCCTGTGTGTGGGGGGTGCTTGGAGGGTTTAACAAAACCACCCAGCTGTTCTGCGATCCAGGATTAGCTTTGTTTCAATCACCTGAAAACGACGAAAAGCCTAAACCATGGGACACAAACTGATCACAAGTGTCCGGGGTCCCAATGTGTTCAGTGCCGTTGTGTATCAGTCTCAATTCACCCTTTTGTTGTTGTTGTTGTTGCTGTTTTTGGTTTGTTTTGTTGTGTGTGTGTGTGTGTGTGTGTGTGTGTGTGTGTGTGTGTGTGTGTGTGTGTGTGTGTGTGTGTGTGTGTGTATCAGTCTCAATTCACCCTTTTGTTGTTGTTGTTGCTGTTTTTTTGTTTTGTTTTGTGTGTGTGTGTGTGTGTGTGTGTGTGTGTGTGTGTGTGTGTGTGTGTGTGTGTTCTTTCTTGTTTTTTTTGCTGTTGTTGTTTTGTTGTGTTGAAGATGCTGCCATTGGACAAGAAGTGGAAGGCTTTTGGCATCAAATATTGTAATGTCCGAAAGAACAAAAAATCGTGGATGACTAGAATAAGCTGACTGGGGATGTTAACTCCTTTGACATTTACCCGTCCCATGGCTGTTTTTACTTCCAGTGCGTACTTTCTCCACAATGGAAGGCGGTGACAGTGGATTCGCGAAGATTACAGTGCCAACTTTCAATGCATTTTTGAAGGCCTGTAGTCAGAGTGTGTCTAGCAACAAGCAAGAACTGTTGTTTGTGCTATAGGATGCAAAAAAACAACAACAACAAAACAAAAACAAAAAAGCATTTTTTTGTTCACACGCACTCGCTATCTTCTGGTCAGCGGGGAAACGATGCAAACACTTTTGTCCATCCTCCATCACTTTCCCCTGTAATTCTTGCAAACACAACAGTATTGGCATAAATTGTACCGCCTCGCAATTATAGGTTCAGCTTCCATTGTTATACACAGTGCGAACCAACGCCTACTCAGAAATCGGCCCGGAAGTGGCAGCTGCGACCGGCTTTCGCGACTTCTTGCGCAAAAGATTACGAAGGGCATTCACTCGTGCAAACCAGCTTCGCTGAACCGCCCAACACAAACATCCATTGACGAGAGTTTGCTCTACAGAGTTCCGGAGGTTAAGCAGGACTCCGTGAGACTTAATCACGATGTCTTACAAGCCTGTTACATAGTCAGCGCTTTGCCAAGGACCCCGTGTGACTTTCAAACCGCACAGAACAGGTTAAAGCATAACGGCTCCTTCATCTGAACAGCTTCTTTCGCTCTCTTCTACCAGTTCGACAAAATAGTTTGAAGTAAGTAAACATGATGCTTAACGTCCACAGAAACCATGAGGCTTATTAGGGACGGGGAGAAGGGGGGGGGGGGTGGGGAGGGGAGGTGTGGGGAAGAGGGAGATTATATACCTATCGCTACACTGTCACTACCAAAATGACTTCTGCATTAAGGTGGGCAGCGATGAGAGCCATTTTAATGTTTCATAATTGTGAGGGACAAAGTCACAAGACAGTGTCCACAGACCACAGCTTTTGAAGAGAAAGGAGAACCGAAGCAGATTCGAACCGAGGTCCCTCTGCTTACCAGCCCAACGCCTTACCGCTTGGCCAAACCGGCTCACAAAAGCGTTTTGAACAGGCTAGTTCCTGTACAGGCTGATGACTCGCAGGAACTTTCTGTGAGCCGGTGTGGCTCAGTAGTAAGGCGGTCGGATGGCAAGCAGACGGATCTGGTTCAAATCGGCTACACCTCAACCTAGCCTTCAACATAATATTATTATGTGGTGTCTACGCAGTGTTCCGCGACTTTGCCATCGACAAGGAGACATTGAAATGGCTCACAGCGCTGCCCAGCGTAGTGCAGGATCATTCTGATGGTGACAGTGTGGCGTTAGGTGCAGTAGCCCTCCCACTTCCCCAACACACACACACACGGTACACCTCCTGCGACCTCGGTCCTCGCTAGTAACTTCCCGGATGCAACTCGGCCTTCGATTAAACAGGTCTAACAACAACAGCGTTAACGTTCAGCATAACACACACACACACACGACACACACACACACACACACACACACACACACACACACACACACACACACACACACACACGCACGCACGCGCGCACGCACGCACGCACGCACGCACACGCACGCACGCACAAACACACAACAAAAACAAAAACAAAAATTGGTATTTTGACAGTGCATTTAAAACTACCAAAGGTACGTGTCAAAACGAAGCGCGTCGACATCTTTGTCAACGTCAACGACAGACATACTGACAAGCAAACAGACAGACAGGCAGACTGACAGAGAGATTGGCAGTCACAGCGACAAATTACAGACATGCAGGCAGACAGACAGAGAGATTGGCAGTCAGAGAGACTAACAGACATGCAGACATTTATACAGAGAGACAAGCAGGCAGGCAGACAATCAGTCCAAAAAGTCCTTCGACCCTCTTCAGTACAGCAAAAGTGAGCACGTGCACACATTGTCATCAGTGACTGGGAGCTGACTGGTGAGTCTGACGGACAGTGTGCACGGTGTGGACTGACTGGTGAGTCTGACATACAGTGAGCACGGTGTGGACTGACTGGTGAGTCTGACGGACAATGTGCACGGTGTGGACTGACTGGTGAGTCTGACGGACAGTGAGCACGGTGTGGACTGACTGACTGGCGAGTCTGACAGACAGTGATACGGTGTGGACTGACTGGCGAATCTGACAGACAGTGAGCACGGTGTGGACTGACTGACTGGTTAGTCTGACAGACAGTGAGCACGGTGTGGACTGACTGACTGGTTAGTCTGACAGACAGTGAGCACGGTGTGGACTGACTGACTGGTTAGTCTGACAGACAGTGAGCACGGTGTGGACTGACTGACTGGCGAGTCTGACAGACAGTGAGCACGGTGTGAACTGACTCAGCTTCTCTTTCTCCCTGCTCTGGAATGCAGACCCTGGACAGCTAAAGGCGTGCGCGGTACATACACACCTCATTATAATACCCACAGCGCCAGCAGGCCTCTGCACGTTAGTGTTCTGCATCAGTAA
>JABMCL010002582.1:1225000-1232500 GCA_018857735.1 Alviniconcha marisindica | reverse complement strand
TAACAGTCTGTTTTAGATTTGCAAGCCCACACGACGTTTAACCTAAAACAAGCACTGTAATGACACTCCTGTCGTGGAAATAACACAGTCTGTTTTAGTTTTGCAAGCCCACACGACGTTTAACCTAAAACAAGCACTGTAATGACACTCCTGTCGTGAAAATAACACCGTCTGTTTTTGATTTGCAAGCCAACATGACGTTTAACCTAAAACAAGCACTGTAATGACACTACTGTCGTGGAAATAACACAGTCTGTTTTTGATTTGCCAGCCTGCATACAGACGATTTCCAAGGGCTGTGTAATCCTGCTGCATTGTCGTAACCCCGGTTATCCCCCCGTGCCGAGTGGCGGTATGTATAATTATATAACTGTAGCCTAATTGGGAGAGCCGGTTTGGCCTAGCGGTAAGGCGTTATGCTGGTAAGCAGAAGGACCTCGGTTCGAATCTGCTTCGGCTCTCCTTTCTCTTCAAACGTTGTGGTCTGTGGACACTGTCTTGTGACTTTGTCCCTTACAATCATAATCAAACATTAAAATGTCTCTCATCGCTGCCCATCTTAATGCAGACGTAATTCTGGTGGTGACAGCCGCGTAGCGATAGGTATATAATCTCCCTCTTCCCCCATCTCCATACCCCCTTCCCCCCCCCCCCCCTTCTCCCCGTCCCTAATAAGCCTCATGGTTTCTGTGGACGTTAAGCACCAGTGTTTACTCAGCCTAATTGGGAATAGAGGCCCCATGTGGCAGACGCCGAACCTGTTGAGTCCGCGCTGAAAGTAATGGCCCGTACATTCATGTTGTTGGCTAACACCGACAACACCTGGCGCTTACCCGTGCTCTGACACACCGTGACCGATATCGTCACTGCCACTGTGCTACCCCCCCCCCCCCCCCACACACACACACCTCTACCTCCCCCCCTTCACCCGGGAACATACGGAATGACAGTACCGCACAAGCGTCCGAAAACAAAACTGTTACTACTCAACGGATTAAACAACCCTCTTATTGCTTAACCCATTAAACAACACTGTTATCGCTTAACCCATTAAACAGCACTCTTATTGCTTAACGCATTAAACAGCACTCTTACCGCTTAACCCGTTAAACAAAACTGTTATCGCTTAACCCATTAAACAGCACTCTTATTGCTTAACGCATTAAACAGCACTCTTATTGCTTAACCCAATACACTAACTTGTTATTGCGCAATCCTTTAAGCACAGCTGTTATTGCTCAATTCGTTAAATAAAACTGTTATTGCTCAACGGATTAAACAAAACTGTCATTGCTTAACCCATTAAACAAAACTGCTATTGCTTAACCCATTGAACAACACTCTTATTGCTTAACCCATTAAATAAAACTGTTATTGCTTAACTTATTACGCTAACCTGTCATTGTGCAATCCATTAAGCACAGTTGTTATTGCTCAATTCGTTAAATAAAACTGTTATTGCTCAACGGAGTAAACAAAACTGTTATTGCTTAACCCATTAAACAAAACTGTTATTGCTCAACTCATTAAACAACGCTGTTATTGTTTAACCCACCAAACAAAACTGCTCAACGGATTAAACAAAATAGCTGAAAAGGTATTAAGATGAACTCCCTAAGCACTATTGTTGTTATGTGGGTGTGTGTGTGTGTATTAATGTGTTGTGTGTGTGTGTGTGTGTGGTGTGTAATGTGTGTGTGTGTGTGTGTATGGTTAAAGGGGGTGTAGCTGTGTTTTATATATGTGTGTGTGGTGTGTGTGTGGTGTGTGTGTGTTGTGTGTGTGTGGTGGTGGTTGTGTGTGTGTGTGTGTGTGTGTGTGGGTGTGTGTGTGCGCGCGTGGCGTGCGTCGTCGTGCGTGGTGCGTGAGGTGCGTGCGTGCGTGCGTGCGTGCGTGCGTGAGTGTGCGTGCGTGCGTGCGTGCGTGCGTGCGTGTGTGTGTGTGTGAATGGGGGGGGGGGTTGCAGTCTGAACAGCATCTTCAATTTCAGTCATATATAGATCCATCATCATGACCGTATGACTCAACAAAAACCCGACATCAGTGTGTAGTCATACAGACATCTATTTCCGAAAACACGTACAGCTAATTTCTCACTACGTGTGTAGTCTACTCAACGCTAAATCTGTAGTCGACGAACGTTAGAAACCAAACCCACCAGCGAGACCCAGCGCTCCAATCGCGTGGTTAAATCTTGCGGCGGGGGGGGGGGGGGGGTTCGGTCGTGTGTGTGTGTGGTGTTGGTGGGTGGTGGGTGGTGTGTGTGTGTTGTGTGTGTGTGTGTGGTGTGTGGTGGTGTGGTGTGTGGTTTTTGTGTGTGTGTGGGGGTGTGTGTTGTGTGTGTGGTGAGTGGTGGGGGGGGGGGTGTTTTTTTTAGGGGGTGTGTGTGTGTGTGTGTGTGTGTGTGGGGGAGTGTGTGTGGTGTTGTGTTTGGTGTGTGGTGGGGTTGTGTGTGTGTGTTTGTGTGGTTTTTGGTGTGGGGGGGGGAAGTGGTGGTGTGTGTGTGGTGTGTGGGGTTGAGTGTGTGTGTGTGGTGTGTGTGTGTGTGTTTTGTGTGTGTTGTGTGTGTGTGTGTGTGTGTGGTGTGTGTGTGTGTTGTGTGTGTGTGTGGTGTGGGGGGGGGTGTGCAGTCACGAACAGCACCTTCAGTTTTAGTCAGATATAGATCCATCATCATGACCGTATGACTCACCAAAAACCCGACCTCAGTGTGAAGTCATACACACATCTCAGTATTTCCGAAAACACGCACAGTTAATTTCTCACTACGTGTGTAGTCTACTCAACGCTAAATGATAAATCTGTAGTCGACGAACGTCAGAAACCAAACCCTCCAGCGAGCCCCCAGCACTCCAATCGTGTGGTTAAATCTTGCCTCTGGCAATAATGAGGAAGGTGAACGTCGCCAAAGTCACACAGTAATGCCTACCTACATATGTCATAGGAAAACCTGTCGTCGTCTCGTACTGTATGAAAACTGCACCCGATCTTGTGTCATTTCGGACCACTGAAGGTCGCTGAGCGAAGTTGTAGCGAAGTAATCGCACTGACTGGATCCTGCCCACCGTGTCATTTTGGCCGTCATCCATAACCGCACAGTCCAGGGACTGGCCGTGTGTAGTTCCAGCGAGGATGCATCGACAGAGGCCGCAACTTTCTATTTTGGCCGTAGGTCCCCCCCCCCCCCCCCCCCCCCATCATAACCGCACAGTCCAGGACTGGCCGTGTGATTTCCAGCGAGGATGCATCGACAGAGGCCGCAACTTTCTTTTTTGGGGCCGTCGGGCCCCCCCCCCCCCCCCCCCCCCCATCCATAACCGCACAGTCCAGGGACTGGCCGTGTGTAGTTCCAGCGAGGATGCATCGACAGAGGCCGCAACTTTCTATGCCCCGCAGGTTCCCCCCCCCCCCCCCCCATCCATAACCGCACAGTCCGGGACTGGCCGTGTGTAGTTCCAGCGAGGATGCATCGACAGAGGCCGCAACTTTCTATTTTGGCCGTCAGGTCCCCCCCCCCCCCCCCCCCCCCCCCCCCCATCCATAACCGCACAGTCCAGGGACTGGCCGTGTGTAGTTCCAGCAAGGATGCATCGACAGAGGCCGCAACTTTCTATTTTGGCCGTCAGGTCCCCCCCCCCCCCCCCCACCCCCAATCCATAACCGCACAGTCCAGGGACTGGCCGTGTGTAGTTCCAGCAAGGATGCATCGACAGAGGCCGCAACTTTCTATTTTGGCCGTCAGGTCCCCCCCCCCCCCCCCCATCCATAACCGCACAGTCCAGGGACTGGCCGTGTGTAGTTCCAGCAAGGATGCATCGACAGAGGCCGCAACTTTCTATTTTGCTACTTTCGCAGTCAGATTATCGACCAATCCTACATCATGGACCAAAGAAAAGAGAGGCTGAACAATAAATCGTTGTGTAATGTTCGGGGGCAGCCGTTAAATAAACTAGCTGATTTTCGGAAGGGATACAGCGTGATCATTCGCACTGCTGCCCCTTAATTGTCTGACCTTGAACCGTACACCCCGTCACGCACTCTCCGCTCCTCTGCTGACATTCACGTATTTCGTGTTCCAAACAGACTCGAGACATTTTAAGGACAGCGCGCCTTTTCTTTCACTGGCCCCCTCCGTCTGGAACTATCTCCCTTTCTCTGTGTGCGACATGCTCAACCTTCGGCCTGCACACACGAGGCCAACTCTCGATGATGGAATGTGACTGTCCGTTGGGCCGGGAAATAAAAACGGTCGCAGTTTATTTTACGCAATTCGTCTCTTGAAAAATCAGGTGTACTACCTCCATAAATAAGGAACTCGGAAGTGGGGAACAAAATCGATGATAACTGCAAATTTTGACAGTAAATTGAGGTGTAAATAGGCCGTGGTGCATAGCCTAGCATAGGTTGTGAGTTTTTCACGATCAAGAGACGAACGGGGGGTGGGGGGGGGGGGGGGGGGGGGGGGGGGGGGAGGGAGGAGGGGGGGGGAACACGACGTTGTGGTGGAATGAAAAGGAGTTAATCAATTCGATCAAACGCCCCAGAGCGACAACGGAAGCCACAGTCTGTCACTGTCAACGTGGATGGAGGAAGCGGACATGCCGTCACACCCAGATCCGTGTCAGCGGTCGTCAAGACTTAGGCTACTTTGACATACACTTGCAGCCAAGTGACAGTTGTCAAGTCAAATGATTTTCGTTCAGTTAATATCTTATCCAGCCGACTGACGGCTTTCATATTTTAACTGAGACGGAACTGACCCCCACCCCCAACCCCCCCTTGCCCCCCGATACTCACACGCCCTGACTCGCGCATGTACGTACACACGTACGCATGTATGCACAAACAGACGAACCACACGAACACGCGCGCAAACTCAAACATTTAGTAGCACACTTACACACACACACACACACACACACACACACACACACACACACACACACACAAAACACACATACCACACACACACACACAACACACACAACACACACACACACACAACACACCACCACACACAACACACACACACACACACACACACACACACACTGAAAACACCAACACACACACACACCCCACACACACACACACACACACCACACACACACACACACACACACACACACACACACACACACACCCCACACACACACACACACACACACACACACACACACACACACACGCACACACGCACACACGCACAAGCTGTTAATGTTACCGATCAGTATATAATAATATGACCATCGTTGCTGATTACACGCTACAAAACAGGACTGAGGCAGTCACACACTCCAACAGCTTGCACAGTCGTGCAGCCACTCACTGAAAGGGCAGGAGAAAGCCCATAAAAACACCTGGTGCGCACTGCTATCGATCAAGGAAAGTGCTTCAGCTGATAAAAAAATTTTTTAAACGGTTCCTAATCAAATATTAGTTTCTATATATATATCTACCTATGCGCATACGATAAACACGTGTCTAACTTACCTAGTTATGTATCAGGTTACGTATACACCCATGCCGTGCGTATGCTGGGTTCGCATGAACGTACTGAAGACTAACGGACCTATAGGAATGAGTGAACAACTGCTGGTGAGGTTGACAAAACAGAACAGCTGTAGAGGAATGTAGGTGAGTACATTTCTCTAGAGCTGTTCTGTTCTAACGGACCTATGGTTACGTACATCGTAAAAAGAAGCACGGATGTATGCTAGGTTTGCAAGGTACCTTGTGTTGATGTCTACATTATGTGTTAGCTTTGGTTAAATTGCGGATAACATTCTCCATCTCGATGTACCTTATGACAGTGTGTTATGTTTGTACAACGCTTAGAACCGCGGGGTAGGCACTTTACAAATTTTACATTAATATTACTACCCTGTGTGTCTACTGCTATCTACATTACTGTTTGTAGACCGCTGAGCGATATATATAATATATATTATATATATATATATATATATATATATATATATATAATATATATATTCAGTGAGCGGTTTGGCCAGCGGTAAGGCGTTAGGCTGGTAAGCGAAGGACCTCGGTTCGAATTTGCTTCGGCTCTCCTTTTTTTTGAAAAGTTGTGGTCTTTGGGCACTGTCTTGTGACTTGTCCCTCACAATTATGAAACACTAAAATGTCTCTCATCGCTGCCCATCTTAATGCAGAAGTCATTCTGGTGGTGACAGTGTACCCATAGGTATATAATCTCCTCTCCCCCCACCCCATACCCCCTTTTCCCCCCCCCTTTTCCCTCGTCCTTAATAAGCCTCATGGTTTCTGTGGACGTTAAGCACCAGGTTTACTTACTTACTCTCTCTCTCTCTCTCTCTCTCTCTCTCTCTCTCTTCTCTCTATATATATATATATATATATATATATATAGTGCATAATTATGGGGGACCGTCTGGAGGAGAGAGGCGTGGAAAGAGGAAGCGCTAGACGATCTTCCTTGAAAGGACCAAAGAGGGCCATCGTCAATCAGACGAACACTGGAACTTTCGAAGGCAACCCTCTGGAAACCTCTGAGAGACGGGGCGGAGCGCATAATTACGGGCTTTTCCGAACGCATAGATACCATCTAGAACTGAACTGAACTATTGCCAATGGTGTAGACATGTATGTGTGTTGATGATTGCTTTTCTATGCTTTATCTACACAAGGATATACTTCAAGGACGTAACGCGAATTCAACAGCCCTTATCCTTTACGATTTATATGACGATAAGATAAGCCATTCTCAGCTACCTGGCTAACACACTCGTCACTATCTCAGTCTATCTTTTTCCACCCCACCACACCTCTGTCTCTTGCCAAAACACCCAGACCCGCAGGTGAAAAACCAGTAAGGCTTTGGTACGGAAACGAACGGCGTGAAAACCTCTCCGTGTATTGTGTTTTGAAGAACGATTTGCCATCTTGCCATCGTAAATGTCTGTGTAATTATCATGTTGTCCATAGGTAGCACTCAAATAAGCATACTGCTTTTGTGTTTCCTGTACTTATTTGTTGAACTTATGATTACGATGAATGAATAAAATTTTGTTTAAACCAGGAACGAAAACCCGTTTAAAAGTAAGACAGTAACTCGGAGTTTTATGCACAGTCAACCAGTGCGGCTGTATCAGGTTGAAGCCGGTAGCAGTTCGCAGGAGAACTGTAACAAAACGGAGACAGGGACGATGCTGCCTGAAGTCATGAAAATGGACGAAAGAGTGTACAATAAAATATCCACACACTGCACCTACATGGGGAGGGGGCGACGGGGGTGGGGTGGGGGTGGGGGGTGGGGGCGGTTGTTCCCTTATCTGTGCCGGGTCAAGAGGATTCCAAGCTGTCTGGGTGGTCCCAGACTTCCCACTGGGTACACGGTACTTCCGCATCTCCACTCTGGGAGGTTGCTGGTCAGGGATGAAGCGTTCCACCTGGCTACTGCGGATGAAGCCTCACTTTCCACCCACGATCAGAACTACAGTCTCGTTGCCATGGCCTTCC
>JABMCL010002582.1:1210000-1215000 GCA_018857735.1 Alviniconcha marisindica | reverse complement strand
GGTATACATTCTTCCCTCTACCCCCACCTCCATACCCCCTCCCCCCTTCTCCTCGTCCCTAATAAGCCTTATGGTTTCTGTGGACGTTAAGCACCAGTATTTACTTACTTGTAAACTGAGTAGTCTTTGAGTTGATAAATGAAAGTCTTCGACTTTTACTCTCTCTCTCTCTCTCCTCTCTCTCTCTCTCTCTCTCTCTCTCTCTCTCTCATCAGAAGTAGTTTAGCGGGAAGGACAAGCAGTGCGAGAAAGGTTTGATATGAACCTAAACTAAGATACTCGAAAAGGGGGGGTACAACCAGGCGGTCGGGTGACGCCACCCGTGCAGGCTGTGACCTACATTCTCCGCCATCGAATCTGTTTGCACTCTGACCTCGATATGAGCCGCCGGTAAAGCGAAGAAGAAGCTGTTCGTGTGGCCGACGCCGCTGTTGTTGGAGGTGCTCACACCGCGGCGAAACTGACTGCACAGTCCCAGTTAGTCTTTGACACCGAGTGACTGATTCACCAACACTACGGAGCAGAGCACGTCGAGGAAGGCCTCGAGCCAGCTCCAACTGACTTGCAAGGCTCGGCCCACAGACTTAATATCGGTATCGACGTTTCTGTCGTTCAGTGTCGTTGGGCGTATCAACAGAGATCAACTATTCAGCGTAGCGCCCATTTCCATGGAACCACTCGCCCCCGCCCCCCCCCCCCCCCCCCCCCCCCCCCCCCACTATTTACACACGCACATGCTTTTTCTCTCTCGCTCGTCCTTTCCAGGAAAAACGGAACTATGTATCATGTGTCATTACTATTCTAGTGCGGTCTGGTTCGGGGTTAGACTCGATTTTGCCAATAATGAGACAGTTTGTACACACACACACGCACGCACACACACACACACACACACACACACACACACACACACACACACCACACACACACACACACACACGCACGCACGCACACACACACACACACACGCACGCACACACACACCACACACACACACACACACACACACACACACACACACACATACACAACACGCACACACGCGCAGCACACACAAACATGCGCGGCATACACACACACACACACACACACACACACACAACACACACAACACAACACACACACACACTGCACACACGAAACTGTAATATGACAAAAAAACAGTGTGTGTGTGTGTGTGTGTGTGTGTGTGTGTGTGGTGTGTGTGTGTGTGTGTGTGTGTGTGTGTGTTGTGTGTGTGTGTGTGTGTGTGTGGTGTGTGCTGTGTGTGTGTGTATGTGTGTGTGTGTGTGTGTGTGTGTGTGTGTGTGTGTGTGTGTGTGTGTGTGTGTGGTGTGCCGCGCATGCCCGCTTCAGTGTGTGTGACACAGATAGCTTGAGAGAGAGAGAGAGAGCTTGAGAGAGAGAGAGAGAGAGAGAGAGAGAGAGAGAGAGAGAGAGAGAGAGAGAGAGAGAGAGAGAGAGAGAGAGAGAGAGAGAGAGATCCGGCTTCTTACCAGTATGATAAGTTCCAGATGATCATCAGGTACTTCAAACAAGAGGCACATCCTTCCAGAGCCATGATGACTGGTGGTCTTCAGTAAGTTTCTCAAGTCCCGCGAACCTTCCACAGACCGACACACACACACACACACAACAAAACGAGCCCGCCGCGGACGCCACTGCCTTGCAAACCGAACTGAACTGAACGCGCACAGGTATCGCCAGCCGACAGAGAAGAACGCAAAGCAACCAGTCCTAGCGAAGGCTGACACAGAGTGGCCGTGTGTGTATACGTGTGTGTGCGTGTGTGCGTGTGTGCACTCTCACAACCCCCTCGCGCCACCGTAGGCTGTCACTTGCTGAGCGAGATCGCTGGATACAGCTGTATGAACGGTGCTGTTTGCCGGTGGTGTGGTTGGTTGGTACAGGCAGGGAACGACGTTAGTGTGGTGTGGTGTGGTGTGGTGTGGTGTAGTGGTGGTGTGCAGGCCTTGGTAGACTATATTTTGCTGCCTTGGGCCGCTGCCACGCTGTCTGCAACAAGCAAGCAAGGGAAACGGTGGTAGTGGTGGTGGTAGTGGTGGTGGTGGTGGTGGTGGTGGTTAGTAACTTTGGTCTTGAGCCAGTTAAATAGACCCTAAAAATAAATACCGCCCCCACTGAGCTTTCGCGTCACGAAAACGAGAGTGATACTGACATTTATTTAACGGGGAGGGAAGAAGAAGAAGTTGGCTCGCCGGTTTCAGCCTAAGTCAGTAACTGCTTCGTCTGATCCGGGTGGACACTGGCGTGTGGGCCTACTTC
The DNA here is from genome assembly GCA_018857735.1 of Alviniconcha marisindica. Classification (NCBI taxonomy): domain Eukaryota; kingdom Metazoa; phylum Mollusca; class Gastropoda; family Provannidae; genus Alviniconcha; species Alviniconcha marisindica. The sequence continues at coordinate 1,212,714 of JABMCL010002582.1, read as the reverse complement.
AGATGGTTTTTCTCTGACCAAGACTGAGGAGAAGTGAAAAAATCAGTGTCGGTTTAGTCACTGCCAGGTCATGTGACTGTCAGCTCTAAGTCAAGTCTTGGACTGCCGTTTTGCGGAAAGCCGCCAAAACACAGCTCAGTCAGTCATTGAATGGCGGATGTTAAACGGCATAAACACTCACACACACACACACACACACACACACACACACACACACACACACACACACACACACACACACACACACACACACACACACATACGGCACAGACACTGACAGACCCACACACGTACGCACGCCGCCGCACCCGGATACGCATGTACACACACACACACACACACACACACACACACACACACACACACACACACACACACACACACACACACGCACGCCACGCACCGCACATACACACATCACACCCACGCACACGCACCATACACACCACCACACACACGCACGCACACACACACACACACACACACACACACCACTACACACACACACACCACACAGCCACACCACACACACCGCGCGCGCACGCACGCACGCACGCCACACATACACACTCACACACGCACGCACGCACCACACACAACACACACACACGCGCACCGCGCGCGCACACACAACACACACACACACCACACACCACACACACACACACACAACACACACCACACCACACACACACACACACACACTACACAGCCCGGCCGGCCGACACATTCGCCACTAAAGAGGCCGGTCAAGTTTTCCGCCCGAACCGGACTTGCCTAGTCAGTGCAAGCTGGCAGGAGGTCTGTTTACAGCGTTGCAGTTGTCAGCTGCCAGTTCTGAGAACGGTTGTTGTCAGTTGCTGCAGCCTCTCGTTCACTGTCATCAAACTGAAACTGATGTGCCGACTGACAACATTATTGTGTGTGTGTGTGTGTGTGTGTGTGTGTGTGTGTGTGTGCGTGTGTGCGTGTGTGTGTGTGTGTGTGTGTGTGTGTGTGTGTGTGTGTGTGGTGTGTGTGTGTGGGTGTGTGTGTGTGTGTGTGTGTGGTGTGTGTGTGTGTGTGTGTCGGGTGCGCGCTTGCGGGCGCGCGTGTGTGTGTGTGTGTGTGTGGTGTGTGTGTGTGTGTTGTGTGTGTGTGTGTGTGTGTGTGTGTGGTGTGTGTGTGCGTGTGTGTGTGTGTGTGTGTGTGTGTGTGTGTGTGTGTACAGCATGTCACAAGTAGATCCGCCCCACTACCGTCAGTCTAAAGGGGTCAGCCTTGGCGGATGTACCAGGTCCAGGAAAACGGTCAGTGAGTCAGTCTTGCCGGATGTACCGAGGAAAAGGCGTACACTGACAGCACTGCCACGCCGCAATCTCGCTGCACCGCCAGTGTACACCTAGTCAATCAGTGCGCTAGCAGTCTGCAGTGGGGTTACTTTGCTGGTACACAGCATTAGTGCAGCTTAGCAGGGTACTTTGTGACATAACAGCTCAACAGTGCTCAACGGGCGCTGACCTAAATTTGGGTTGGAAACCGCCGGATGACACACACACACACACACACACACACACACACACACACACCACACACACACACACACACATTTAAAAATTTTTTTTTAAATTACGCCAAGCAGTCAGACAACAGGAGCGAAATCAGTATCAGATCGAACCTGATTCATCAAACCACAAGTGAAAGTCTGATTCACTGTTCCTAATTAATACGTGCCACTTTATCTTGACAGAGCATCAGTTGTGGAAAACACGGTTGAATGACCCGCGGCAGAAACCTCAGTGGACTAAGGACAACTGAGTCCTGGCAATGCCAGACGAAGCACTGATCTTCTTCGCCGTCTTCGGTCTTCGACTCCCTTAAGCCCCGTTCTTAATTGGGCGAATATTTGTTCGCGAACCTATTTGGGAATTGGGGAGGGGGGTGGGGGTGGGTGGGGGTGTGGGGGTGGGGGGGTGGGGGGGTGGGGGGGAGGAGATAAAAAGAAGAAGAAGAAAAGCTCTGACTTTCAGCAAATGTAGTGCGTAGCCTACTATCTTTGCCTTCAGTGAAACTTTGCACTCATCGAGTCAATACAGTACAATACATTAAACTTTATTAATCCTTAAAAAAAAAAAAATCTGTTGTCTGCCTTTGACAAATAATAGCAAGTACATAAAAAACTTAATTAAATGCTATATAGTTTCACTCGCTTAATTAGATTTTTTTAAAAAATAAAACCAAGTGAATAAACAATAAGAAGAAAATGCATTCGTAATCACAATGACAATGGTAGCCGTATCGTTCACACACTTGCTAGTTATCACTCCCTTAAGTTAATCTTAAGTAACACACACACACACACACACACACACACACACACACACACACACACACACACACACACACACACACACACACACACACACTGTCTGTCTGTCTATCTGTCTCTCTGTCTGTTTGTCTGTCTCTCTGTCTGTCTGTCTCTCTGTCTCTCTGTCTCCGACTGTCTGTCTGTCTGTCTGTCTGTCTGTCTGTCTCCGACTGTCTGTCTGTCTGTCTGTCTGTCTGTCTGTCTGTCTGTCTGTCTGTCTGTCTGTCTGTCTGTCTCCGACTGTCTGTCTGTCTGTCTGTCTGTCTGTTTTTCTCTCTCTCCCTCTCTCTCACGTCTTCCCAAAGCACACTAGGCTAATAATATTGCCTTCCATTTACACTTGAACTGCGGATCCCAGGGGACG
>JABMCL010002582.1:1195000-1205000 GCA_018857735.1 Alviniconcha marisindica | reverse complement strand
GAGCACCCAGAAAAATGCTGCATATGGCGCAAAAAGAGAGAGAGAGAGAGAGAGAGAGAGAGAGAGAGAGAGAGAGAGAGAGAGAGAGAGAGAGAGAGAGAGAGAGAGAGAGAGAGAGAGAGAGAGAGAAGGGGACGGGGGAAAGAGAAGAGAGTGAGAACAAAAAGAAAAGAAAAAAGAAAGAAAACAATTTTGTCATGCTTGTAACTTGCAACACACATTTTCCTCAAGAATGGCATTAAACAGCAACACTAAAATCTAATCACACATTTTGGTATTTGGACACAGCCCAGCTGAACAGACCGCAGAACACGACTTTCGCTAATGGAAAGTGACGAATTTGGTGTGACACTGTTCCGATACAGAACTACAGCTAGTCAGTGGCTAAGGTTACAGCGCATCATTGGTAAATCATCATGTACACAGTTCATAAACATGAAGTGAAACTTTACGTTCACATTTCACCGACAGTATGGTTTAAACAAAGATTTATTCCAGACAAAATCACCGACAGTATGTCCTTGCCTTTACAGCTAATCAACAGGAAATAAAGCGAACAGTGTCCCAATGTTCAACATGAATACCTAGCCTACAATGTGGCTATATTCTTCCACTAAAAGCAACAACAACAACAAACAAAAACAACAACTAACTTTGAGCAAAAAGAACCAATTCGTTCAAGGTTGCACGAAACCGAATAATTATCGTCCCAACGACTGGATGGTTTAAAAAAAAGAAGAAGCAAATCTGTTCTGACGACTACAAAAAACAACTCTGCACTTGGGACCAAAAACAGAAAAAAAGCCAAACTAGACAATACAACATGTCCTTGACTTAACGCCCTTGTGTGTCGATTCTACAATCAACTTAGGAAAGAGAACTAAATGTAGAACCAAGAGGGCAGGCAAAAGAAACGATTGTTAAAATAAATGTAAATTTGCTTGCAGCAGTCAAGTTTTCGACTTATGGGTGGTCAAATATCAAGAATCCGTCAACCGTGTCAGCCAATTTGCATCAAACTGTTTCATTAATCTCCGTTGCTGACTGCATTATGACAAAATTTGAGGACGAGTTCTTGCATGGACTCGGGTAGCCATCAACAACTTGTTATTGGGGTAGCCATCAAAAACTTGTTATTGGGGTAGCCATCAACAGCTTGTTATTGGGGTAGCCATCAACGACTTGTTATTGGGGTAGCCATCAACGACTTGTTATTGGGGTAGCCATCAACAACTTGTTATTGGGGTAGCCATCAACAGCTTGTTATTGGGGTAGCCATCAACAGCTTGTTATTGGGGTAGCCATCAACAGCTTGTTATTGGGGTAGCCATCAACAGCTTGTTATTGGGGTAGCCATCAACGACTTGTTATTGGGGTAGCCATCAACAGCTTGTTATTGGGGTAGCCATCAACAGCTTGTTATTGGGGTAGCCATCAACAGCTTGTTATCGGGGTAGAGTATTTTCACCGTGTAAAGCTTTTTCTGTTCCTTTCAAACAGCGCTGAGTATTGACTAGCGGGCCTGCTGCAAACTCGTCACTAATACTGCGTCACGGCTTGCTGCGCGTCACCGTACTGTGTCGTCACGGCTTGCTGCGCGTCACTGTACTGTGTCGTCACGGCTTGCTGCGCGTCACTGTACTGTGTCGTCATGGCTTACTGCGCGTCACCGTACTGTGTCACGGCTTGCTGCGCGTCACTGTACTGTGTTGTCACGGCTTGCTACGCGTCACTAATACAGTGTCATGGCTTGCTGCGCGTCACTGTACTGTGTCGTCACGGCTTGCTGCGCGTCACTGTACTGTATCACGGCTTGCTGCGCGTCACTGTACTGTGTCGACGGCTTGCTGCGCGTCACTGTACTGTGTCGTCACGGCTTGCTGCGCGTCACTGTACTGTGTCGTCACGGCTTGCTGCGCGTCACGATTACTGTGTCGTCACGGCTTGCTGCGCGTCACGATTACTGTGTCGTCACGGCTTGCTGCGCGTCACTGTATTGTGTCGTCACGGCTTGCTTCGCGTCACGAATACTGTGTCGTCACGGCTTGCTGCGCGTCACTGTACTGTGTCGTCACGGCTTGCTGCTCGTCACGAACACTGTGTCGTCACGGCTTGCTGCGCGTCACTGTATTGTGTCGTCACGGCTTGCTACGCGTCACGAATACTTTGTCATCACGGCTTGCTGCTCGTCACTGTATTGTGTCGTCACGGCTTGCTGCTCGTCACGAATACTATGTCATCACGGCTTGCTGCTCGTCACGAATACTGTGTCGTCACGGCTTGCTGTGCATCACTGTACACAATAATCTCTCGTGCTCGAGTTTACCGGCACCGCTGGACCAGTGGAACATATCACACACAATAATGACTAAAACCGTATATGGGCGTGGCTCGGTGCTGCATACTTAAATGATATTCGTTCCGCCAAAGGAAGGCTGAAGACGGTGGCTCTGACTGACAATGGAAAGCGAGGAAACAGTCTTAAATAGTGAGGGGAAATCGAGGAAACAGTCTTAAACAGTGAGGGGAAAGCGAGGAAACAGTCTTAAACAGTGAGGGGAAAGCGAGGAAACAGTCTTAAATAGTGAGGGGAAAGCGAGGAAACAGACGGAGATAAAGGCGGTGTGTGTGTGTGTGTGTGTGTGTGTGTGTGTGTGTGTGTGTGTGTGTGTGTGTGTGTGTGTGTGTGTGTGTGTGTGTGTGTGTGTGTGATGTGAGTGTCAGGGGGGGGGGGGGGAGGGGGATGACGGATGAGGTAAGAGATAGGGGGAAAGAGAGGAACACGATGAGGGAGGGAAGGAGAAAGGGTGGTAGTGTGAGGGTGGGGATGGGAGAAAGATCTGGCTGAGAGAGAGAGAAAGAGAGAACGGAATTAATAGATTAAACTTTATTTTTCATCGGTGAAGATAATAAATAAAGGACGACTGACATACACCTGCCGTTGCTACAGTATTACTAGGAATCAAGAGAGACAGACAGACAGACAGACAGACAGACAGACAGACAGAGAGTGGTGTGAGACGGGAAAGGACGGGTGAGAGAAGAGAGAGAGAGAGAGAGAGAGAGAGAGAGAGAGAGAGAGGGGGGGGGGGGGGGAAGACACAGAGAAATGCAGATGATCTCAGTGACCAATTGTTCAGCCAACAATGAATGCACACGTGTAGTAATCGAAAAACGAGCAAGGAATCCAGTGATTTGTCAAATGTGATCAAGTCATCAAGTCAGGTAATATGAAATCTCATTGAGCAATGACAGAACCATGTGTCCCTGTATGTATACAGTAACAGGAAAGGAAACAGCAACAACATGGATGGACCAGATGGCAAACAATAATTATAGAATATAGAAAGTGTAAGTGCGCACTGTACATACTATGCTTACTACTATACAGTCATAACATAGCATTACACAAACCCAAACGATTGGTACGCATCACGTTGTTAGGGATAATATGGCTGCCTTGTATAACAGTTCAACAACAAATATACAACACTGTAACGTGTAAATACAACAACATCAACAAAACTCTCTGTATTCTAGTCAATCTCCTAGTCAACACTCAAGTGCAAAACATGCTAATGTACATCCTAGTGGACAACATCCTAGTATACAACATCCTAGCGGACGACATCATACTATACACTATACAGTATCCTCGTATCCAACGTCCTATGGGACAACATCCGAGTAGATAACATCCTAGTGGACATTATAGTGGACAACAACCTAGCGGACAACATTCTAGCGGGCATTAAAGTGGACAACATCCTAGTGAATAACATTATAGCGGACAAAATCTAGTGGACAATATTCTAGTGGACAACATCCTAGTGGACAACATTCTAGTGGACAACGTTCTAGTGGACAACCTTCTAGCGGACATTAAAGTGGACAACATCCTAGTGGACAATGTTCTAGTGGACAGTATTCTAGTGGACAACATCCTAGTGGACAACATCCTAGTGGACAACGCTCTAGCGGACATTAAAGTGGACAACATTCTAGTGGACAACATTCTAGCAGACAACATCCGAGTGGACAATATTCTAGTGGACAGTATCCTGGTGGACAACATTCTAGTGCACAACATTTTAGCAGACAACATTCTAGCAGACAACATCCTAAAGAACACGATTCTAGTGGACAAGACCCACATGGACAACATTCTACTGGACAACATCCTAGTGGACAATATTCTAGTGGACATTATAATGGACAGCATCCTGATGGACAAGATTCTAGTGGACAACATCCTACCAGATAACATCCTATAGAACACGATTCTAGTGGACAAGATCCAGATGGACAACATTCCAGTGGACAGGATGCTAGCTGACAAAACACTAGTACACAACAGTAGTAGTTGACAACACATTTGTGGACATCATCATAGTAGAAGACATCATGAAGGGCATCCCAGCGGACAACATCCTCGCGGACAACATGACAGTCGACAACATCCTAATGGAGAACATCATGTGGACAACATCCTAGCGGACAACATGATAGTGGACAACATCCTAATGGAGAACGTCCTGTGAACAACATCCTAGCAGACAACATCATGGTGGATGGACAACATCCTTGTGTCTGTGCAATATCCTAGAGGACAACACACATGTACAACACACTAGTGGACAACTCAATTTACATGTACAAAATCCTAGCGGACATCCTAGTGGACAACATGAACGGTCCAGCAGACAATCTCCTAGTTAAAAAAAAGATTTCTCTACAGGCCCATCTTCAAGGTGACTTGTCCAGTGTACAACCTGTCAGTCAGCAGTGTGATGGACATGTACTCACGAAGAGAGCGGCAGACAACAGTTCACAGTAAATCCACATCGCCGCTTAAATCGGCTGCTGTTCGTCATGAACGTAGGAAGGAGATGATTGAGCACAAATATTATAATGCACTTTGATGCGGCTGTGTACGACACTGGTATAATATACGAATAACATACTCTCTTTTTTTCTCTCTAGAAATACTCTGGATTCCACTTATATATTCGTCCTGTTCTCCTTCACCCCGGGCTTCTCTCTGTCTCTGTCTGTCTGTCTGTCTGTCTGCCTGTCTGTCTGTCTGTCTGTCTGTCTCTCTCTCTCTCTCTCACACACACACACACACACACACACACTACACACGCCCCCACCACCCCCCCCCACCCACGCCCCCCCCCCCCCCCACACACACACTCATATGCATCACGTTCATTGTACTGCAACGATAAACCAAATTTCTTTTTGACATCAGTTTTTTTTCTCTTCCCCTCATCACCCTGTGACCCAAAGGCCAAATGTCAGCGCAAAATGCCTGCCACAGAATTACAAATAATAATTCAACCTCTGCACACTGTCACATTACGCCTTCATCGTGACGTAGCGATCAAAAATTGTTCAGTTTGACACGCCACGCGTTCCATACATGTTCTTACAATTTCGTCTCACAAAATCTGCAGTTCGTAGTCCTTTTCAGTTAGGATATCATTATTGGTCGCTTTTAAGCAGCGCTGTTTTCCGCTCTCGACCAGACTCACTGGGCTTCACACGTTTTTAGTGCATGCTAGTTTGTTTTTTTTTTTTTTTTTTTTTTTAGTGTTTCCATAATCCACTGAAGACTCACACGGACCATGTGATCTTTAACCTGTGTATGCCATCTAGCATGCGTATATACACGGGGACCTCGGTTTATAGTCTCATGCTACCGTATAGGCGGAGGGGGCAGGGGAGGGGGGAGGGGGGAGGGGGGTAGGGGGCCGAATTACGTCACAACTATACATTTACGCTCTTCACACATCACAGGGTTCCAAAGACCAGTACGTCTATGTTGTTAAAGACCAGTACGTCTATGTTGTTGGAAAGACCAGTACGTCTGTGTTGTTAAAGACCAGTAGGTCTGTGCTGTTAGAGACCAATACGTCTGTGTTGTTAAAGACCAGTACATCCGTGTGGTTAGAGACCAATACGTCTGTGTTGTTAAAGACCAGTACGTCTGTGTTGTTAAAAAGACCAGTAGGTCTGTGTGTTAAAAAACCAGTAGGTCCTGTGTTCAGTTAATAATTAGTCCAGTAGGTCTGTTTGTTAAAAGACTCAGTAGGTCTGTGTTTTAGGACCAGTAAGTCTGTGTTTTACATGAAACTAAGGACCAGTGACTTTAACTGTGTATGCCATCTAGATGCGTATATACACGGGACCTCGGTTTATAGTCTCATGCTACCGTATAGGTGGAGGGGGCAGGGGAGGGGGGAGGGGGGGAGGGGGCCGAATTACGTCACAACCATACATTTGACGCTACTTTACACATCACAGGGTTCCAAAGACCAGTATGTCTATGTTGTTAAAGACCAGTACGTCTATGTTGTTGGAAAGACCAGTAGGTCTGTGTTGTTAAAGACCAGTAGGTCTGTGTTGTTAAAAGACCAATAAGTCTGTGTTGTTAAAGACCAGTAGGTCTGTGTTGTTAGAGACCAATACGTCTGTGTTGTTAAAGACCAGTACGTCTGTGTTGTTAAAAAGACCAGTAGGTCTGTGTTGTTAAAAAGACCAGTAGGTCTGTGTTGTTAAAGATCAGTACGTCTGTGTTGTTAAAAAGACCAGTAGGTCTGTGTTGTTAAAGACCAGTACGTCTGTGTTGTTAAAAAGACCAGTACGTCTGTGTTGTTAAGTTGTAAAGACCAGTACGTTTGTGTTGTTAAGTTGTAAAAGGCAAGTACGTCTCTGTTGTTAAAGACCATGGCGTCTGTGTTGTTGAGTCATGAGTACGTACTGTACGAGTTGTCTGCCTTGATTACTTCGCAAACAACGATGCAATAGAACCTTTGAAACTGTAAGGATTTTATACGTCACATGGGGCCAGAGGCTAGCCGCACGACTTACGTCTCAACCTGCAGCGCGTCACTGGTGACGTCACAATGAAAACCACACTGCACTTCCAAGCATACATGATCTCAAAGGCCGGCGCGTTTTGTACTTGGGCCCAGAATGCGTCACTGGAGAGGTTACGAATGCGCTTCGATCGACGCTGCTAGACACGTTCGAGAATCTCAGAGACCAACACATCCTGCCTCTCCATCCGCAAACATACGTCACTGATGACATCACAAACGTACGGCTACGCCCTGACTGACGCGCACGCGCCGCCTGGACTCGTCACAAGATCTCAAAGACCAGGACGTCTTGCGTCTCGGCCTGCAGCGCGTCACTGGTGACGTAGACCACGCCGTTGTGTCCGACGGCCACGGCCTCGGGGTAGGACAGGCCGTGGATGGTGGTCAGCAGGTTGCCGGCGAATCGGCCCAGCGTGGACAGCCTGACCACCTTGTGGCCCTCCTTGTCCACACACAGCACCATGCCCTGCTGGTCGCAGCACAGGCTGCGCGGGTTGAGCAGGCCGAAGGGGCCGTTGCAGGGGTACTTGAAGCGGACCTCGCCGTTGAGCGCCAGGCGGTAGATGCACTTCTTGACGCAGTCCGACACCACGATGTCCCTCTCGGGCGTGGAGCCCAGGTAGCTGGGCCGCTGGAAGAGCGGGTTCATGGAGGCGTCGTGCGAGATGGTCTGCAGGACCTTGCCCTGCAGGTCGATGAGGTGCAGGCAGCTGAGGTCCAGGCAGCTGACCACGAGGGTGGACTCCCCGACCGCCGCCACCCCCCAGTACTCGTGCTGGGTCTGCGTCAGGCGCGTGGCCTCCAGCTTGTCCGACACCTTGATGACGTACAGCTTCCGGTCCTGGCCGGTCACCGCCACTTCCGTGTCGGACAGCTTGCACACGCGCAGCGGGGAGCGCAGCGAGAGGCGGCAGACGGTGCTGGAGGAGGGGCCCATGTTCATGCCCTTCAGACACGAGTTGCCCGCGTCCACCAGGATCAGCTGCCCCTCGGGCAGGACGGCCAGGTCCCAGATCTCCGGCTTCTCCTTGTCCAGCCCCGTGCGCGTCTTGATGCGCTTCAGCAGCTTGGGAGTCCGCCGCTGCGGTAGGACGGGGAAGGCGAAGGGCGGGGGGCCGCCCCCCGAGCCCGTGGGGGACTCGGTGGTGGGGGTGGTGGGGATGGGGGAGGAGAGGGTGACGCTGAGCGCGAGCTGCTGGAGGTGGTGCGACACCCCGCGCGCCGCATCCCCGTCCAGGGTGATGGAGGCCAGGGGCGTCTCCAGGCGGGGCAGCGTGTCCACGCGGCGGATCAGGCCTTGCACCTGCTGGCCCAGGTCGGAGTCGGCCTCCTGCATGACCTCCCAGTCGGACCCCACCTCCACCAGGCTGCGGGTCAGGTCTCGCGCGTTGCACAGCGCCGTCAGCAGCTCCTCGCGGTCTCTGCACGCACACGGGCACGTGCAGCTCGTAAACACACACACACACACACAGGATATGATATCCAGCACGTCAAGCACACACACACACACACAATTAGCGCCTTAGTTTCTTTCTACGCGGCGCGTGAGTGAGTGTGAGAGAGGGAGAATGTGTGTGTGTGTGTGTGTGTGTGTGTGTGTGTGTGTGTGTGAGAGTGAGAGAGAGAGAGAGAGAGAGAGAGAGAGAGAGAGAGGAGAGAGAGAGAGAGAGAGAGAGAGAGACAGAGACAGAGACAGAGAGACAGAGACAGAGAGACAGAGACAGAGAGAGACAGAGAGAGACAGAAACAGAGACAGAAACAGAGACAGACAGAGACAGAGACAGACAGACAGAGACAGAGATAGACAGACAGAGACCAGCAGAGAGAGAGAGAGAGAGAGAGAGAGAGAGAGAGAGAGAGAGAGAGAGAGAGAGAGAGAGAGAGAGAGAGAGAGCATCTGGGTTTGTCTGTGGTGTAGATAACAACAGGACCTACCTCTTGCCCTCCACCAAAGACTTGCAGTGGTTCTGGTAGGTCTTCTCCAGCTCCTCCATCAGCTCATCCTGCTTCTTCTTCAGCAAGTGCATCGTCTTGATGAAGAACTCCTTCAGGCGTTCCGCGTCGCTGACCTTCGCCATGTTCACCGCCTCCAGGTTCCGGTTTAGCGCGTCGTTGATGCGCGACAGCTTGTTGATGTAGTTGTTGGTGCGGCCCTCCAGCCCCGTCAGCCACACCCGCTTCTTCTCCGCCGTGTCGGCCAGCGGCGCCACGCCCGTGCACAGCTTGTGGAAAGTCAGGTGGCACATCTGGCACAGCGCCGTCGAGCACTGAGGGCAGTACAACTCCAGCACGCGGTCCGTGTGCTCGTGACAGAACCGCTTCCGGCGCCGGTGCACGTGCGGGCTGCAGCTGTCGCTGTAGTCCACCACCTCGTGGTTGCTGGAGGTGGGGATGCGGCTGTGGACGGAGAAGCAGTCGCGGCAGAGCTTGTGGTCGCAGTCCAGGCAGAACTTGACGGCGTTGTGTCGGTCACAGAGCGAGCAGGGCGCGGTGAGAGGAGGCGAGGCGGCGGCCTTCAGGCAGTCGGCCAGGTCGTTGAGGAAGAAGCTGGCCTTGAAGCTGGAGGCCCAGTGCGTCTTGGGCAGGCTGGGGTCGGGGCACTCCACCACCTGCTTGCACACGGGGCACGGGAAGCTGGCGCCCTGCAGCTCGCGGCAGTTGGCGATGTAGTTGTTGAGGCACTGCTCGCAGAAGCTGTGCAGGCAGGGGATGGTCTTGGGGCGGCGGTACGTCTCCAGGCAGATGTGGCACTCCAGGAACTTGCTCTCCAGCTCCACCACGGAGGCCATCTGCAAGGCAGCGAGCAGGTTAGTCGCTGGGTTTTACAGTCCCGTCAGCGTACACGGTCACCGTTGGATGAGCTGCTTAGTCAGTGGATTTCAACGCCCCGTCAACGACTGCCAGTGTACAGGCCAAGCTGTCAGCCACTGGGTGTTAAAGTTCTGTGAGCGTACAGGGTTAGCACAGGCTGAGCTGTCAGTCACTGGGTGTTAAGTTCTGCCAACGTAGATAGTCAGGTCTTTCCTTCTTCTTCTTTCTTTCTCTGTCTGTCTGTCTGTCTGTCTGTCTGTCTGTCTTCTTCTTTCTTCTTCTTTCTCTCTCTCTCTCTCTCT
>JABMCL010002582.1:1175000-1185000 GCA_018857735.1 Alviniconcha marisindica | reverse complement strand
CAGAATGGAAATGAGCTGCATAGTTATAGCTGTTAGGTTTTAAGGGGCCGCCACTGAACCGGCACAGGGAGTCACCTCAGGCAGGACTGACGAAGCACGCTTTCAAAACTCTCACGCATGAGACCAGCAGTTGCACGCACCAGTCGCCAAACCACAAGCAAAAAGCGGGTTCGCAGCTCTGGACACTACGCGGTCAACACACTCCCAAGCATCGCTTTCCTGCGCCTTCCTCCTCATAGTTCAGGAGATGTTGCCTAAGCGGGGACAGAATCTCCTAAGAAATAAAAGCAAAAGTAATTAAACCTAGTGCATCGAGCAGAGAAAACATAAAAATAAAACATACATAAAAAGTAGAAGAAAAAAAGTAAGCGTCGCGAGGCACCTTAAAATCAAATCAAAATTTATTTACTCTGGTAAGATTGCAAGGTTGGCAACTTTCGCCAGCCATAGCACCATTCTGCGCTGCACGCACTGCACGCGCGGCCTTGCCTGAGTCAGCGCGTCTTGACCTGAAAATAATGTGCGTGTATGCTTGTTTACGCTTCAGTATGGCTAGCAAAAGGCGCCATTATTCTTGTTTGCTTTTGTGTACTGTAAGAATTGTCACTCGCATAAAATCGTGACAAATCAAAAGATTCCTTTTTTTTCTTTATGTGTGTGAACATAAAAGTTGTTAAAAGCACAGGGTGTGTTATTTTTCTCTTCCATAATCACACAGCATCCAACTTGACGAGAATAACTTTGATTCTCGTATCCGGCCCTCCTTCTTGGAGTCATCATTCCGTTTTGCTGTTGTTGTTGTTTGTTTCCTTTGGTCTTTGTTCAAGTTAGGCATTGTTTTAGAGACATTCTTCTTTCTACCTAGCTAGCAGTTCTACCGCCTCAAAACAGTTATTAAAATCACCTGCGCTAGTGTAGTTTCTCTCTCTCTCTCTCTCTCCCCCGCCCCCCCCCTCCACCCCCCCCCCCTCAGCGGACTTCAGTTTATCATTGTTGTTGCCTTGCTTTCGAAAGAAGATGCATGATGCAACTGACAGTAATAGTTGCTTTTGGGGTTCACTGGTCAGTGTCTTGTCTGCAAACAATTCTGAATGCTTAGCTTGGCAATGCAATCATCCAACCTGCTGGAAAGTTCAGTATTACCACTAGAGATCTGAGAAATGGTGGGTTCTGAAAACGAGCGAACAAAAACAGAATAAGAAAATTTACCACGAAACAAGTTTCCGTCGTGTTTTCCAGATGTGGGGTCCAAAGCAAGAGAATAAAGCGAAAGCCATGAGTCTTGTGTTTGTATATTAAAAAGAATAAGAATAATTTACCACGAGACAAGTTTCCGTCGTGTTTTCAAATGTGGGGTCCAAACCGCAAGAGAATAAAGCGAAAAGCCAATGAGTTTGTGTTGTATTGTTGGATTTTTTAGTATTATACGAGACGGTGTCCTGTAGTCATCTAGCCGTTCAGAGAGGTAGCAGGGGACCCGAACCGTTTTTTATAGAATTGTGAAAACAATAACAAGACAAGAGAGTAAGTGTACAGACTGATTATGAGAGTGTATGATGCAAAAACAGCGCAATGCTTATAATCTCCAGGATTCTCCGGGTTGTATTGCGTCAAATCATGATTTAGTTATTAGTTTCACACAGGGTATGTTCCAAGCTTTCCAACGAGGTGCTACATGATCATCTTTGGAACACTTTGGCCAAAACAAAACAACCCGGTGATTTGATTACGTCATAACGGGAAGAAAAACAACAACCTTGCGACACCTCTATCGATGTACTTTTTGGATATATTGGTAATGGACCTTTTCCCAATATGTTTCACACAAAATCATTACTTTTGCTTTTACTTCCTTACTTTGGCTTTTTATTTCGTTCCCAGCTTAGACAACTGTGTGAGAGTCAGTGTGGCCGTCCTGGGCTGTCCGTCCTAACGAGCCTTCTGGTTTCCGTGGACCCGGTAAACTTACTATTGAACCATGCTTCGGAGCATTGGTCCAGCTTGTCCCGATAATATGTCAACTGACATCTGCGACATTAATTCAACACTACCTACCTAACGTCCTCCGTGGAGGAGGAACGATGTCGTAAACACCCTTGGCTGCGCGAACTCCAAACACGGTTACGACATCCTTCCTTGGAGGAAGGTGGCCGGCAAGCGGATGCTCGGGGTTGTGCTTGGCATAACTTACAGTTATGGGAATAATTCTACCGCCAGATTTTTCCGCTCGAGGGAGGAAAAATCCAAGAGGCTAGGACAGGAGAACTTTGGGCCCGTCAAAGGCAAACATACACTGAAGGATAGCGGCGAATACCAAGCCAGGCGCCTAATACCGACGCGCGTTCGAGTCCCCGGTGGTGCGGCAAGGGATTTTTTCCCAGAGTCAGCTTCCAGTGTGTGGACTCTCTTACGGTGTACGTGCAGCCCCCGTGTGCAACTGCTGCTTTTTATCAACATCTGCATGAGGCGTATCTCTGTCCAAACCACTGGCAGCCAAACCCATTGTTTGGGCACAGGAAAATACTGCACGCACCCACTGGTTTTAGGAATGGGTAGCGCTGATCTTGCGGCTGCTGTGCCTTCACCAGATAAACAAGGAAGAGGAATGTACAGCATGTACAGCTACGTGCCATTGTTCTGATTCCGCACGTCGCTTCGCGGTCAGGTTCCGAGTTGGAGACGGCGCCAGCCAATCCTTACGACGACTGCTTACGTTCAAGGTAAGATGCGTGTCAAATAGTTCCTGGATGATGATGAAGTGATGCTATATGTCCTCAGATGTGGTTGACATATTAGGGGACAAGCTGAGACCAATGCCGAAGCATGGTCAATATAGCTTTACGTCCACGGAAACCAGAAGGTTCGTTAGGACGGAGAAACCCAGGACGGCCACCTCGACTCTCACACAGCTCCTGAACTATGATAGTTCCTGGATTCGTTTGAATGTAATATATATACGATGACTAATAATAACCACAATCTCTACACTCTTTTACACACACACACACTTACACAACTGAGGCGTGCGGCATAGACTCAGAATAAGAGGAAGTGCAAATGGGTCAGAGAACAATAGCTAACATGTTCCCTTTAATTCCACATTTTTCTCGCCATCAAGACTGTTTTAGTTAGGTTTTTCTTTTGGTCTTTAATAATAATAATAAAGGGAGATTTCTACGGACAGTTACTGACTGATCAGCATGACAGCGCTTTACAATAAAACTGGCCTACTAATTAAAATCACGTGACTAAAGTCCTGCAGAACTGACTCCTTACACTGAACATTAATAGATCATTCCAGACCTGCACTGGCGCGCAAATGGGACACTCGCCGCAACAGCTAAACAAGATACGCAGCTCGTTTATCAGTCAACACCATCTCCGCAATGCCTGCTATAGACCCCTTTCGTTTATCTCGCTGTCGCACAGCGACAACCAATCAGAGTCGGCTACAAAGTTCTACAACTCCTTTAAAGCGGATGTAGGGTGGGGGTGGGGGGGGGGGGGGGCGGGGGGGGGGGACGTGCTGACACTGACCTTAGAGCGTACCTGAGATTGGACCGGGCTGAATCATTTAGAATGCCCACACACACTTCGTAAAATTTTCCAGTTAATCAATACGTTGACTGACAAAGAAGCTCCGGCACATGGCTGGCCGTTGTTGTTATTATTATTCCCCCCCCCCCCTTCGGGGTGAGCCGGTAGGGGTGGGGTCGGGTGGGGGGTGGGGGAAAATTAGTGTACGCCAGCACAAGTGCGCGCGATCCGCCTAGGGTGTGTGTGGGGTGGTTGTGCGCGATGAGGAATGTGTGTGTGGGCGCGTGCACGGAAACCTTTGAACGTGTACGTGTGTGTGCTGTGTGTGTGTGTGTGTGTGTGGTGTGTGTGTAGTCGTGTGCGTGTGCGTCAGTGCGAGCGCGCGCGTGGCGCGCGCGTGCAGGCGGCGACTATGAGTGCCGCGGGGTGTTTGTTTTTCAGTGTGCGTCAGTTTCACTTTGTTTGTATGTCTAAGTATGTGTATTGATGTATTATTATGCTATTGCTTTTTGTGTGTGAGAATTTATGCATTCCGTACTTTAATTCAATGACAAAGCTCTTTGATTCGCTCAACTCGCACCCATTATTTATTGCTGCAGGCTATAGTCTTTTGACTGTTGTGGTTTGGTGGGGCGTTTACCATTACGCTTCACGGTAGTCCGACGTTATTAATGTTGCCAGGTCAGGTCTAAGTATTCTTTATTCCATTAAAAGGAAAATGTGGGTAAACGAAAACCCACATAAAAAAAAAAAAAAAAAAAAACACAACAAAACAAGAACATATTAAATTTAAAAAAGAGTAGAATAAAAAAAGGAAAATGACCACGTATAAATGATTCAAAATTTAAGATAGCGCAACAACAGACAGAAAATACTGATATCATAAACATTATTAGATAGAAATAATTTGGTTACAGAAATGCGCGCTGTAAAATAAACAGTAGCTCACACATTCAAATATGATTAATAGGCTTATACGAGGCACAAGCATAATCACTTTATCATCCTGTCCGCCTTCACACCCACACCCATACACATGTACACACCTCCCACACATCCACAAGAACACATACATACGCCCACCCTCATATCTCAGTCTCTCTCTGTCTCTGTCTGTCTGTCTCTCTCAGTCTCTCTCTCTCTCTCTCTCCTCTCTCTCTCTCTCTCTCTCTCTCTCTCTCATAGACTGACACACCACACACACGGCGGGCGCGCGGCATACAGGCGCACGCACGACACGCACAAAATATCGGACCAAGCCGGGTAGCCTCTTAATTATTCCTAAAACAGGATGAAAAATCGGCATGAAATAGTGAAAAGCTGTTACAGACGAGACGACCGAGAGGCTGAGAGAAGACGCGAGAGAAGAGATGATTGAGATGAGAGAGAGAGGTGACAGACAGACAGACAGACAGACAGACAGGACAGACAGACAGGAACAGACAGAGGCAGACAGGCCTAAACGATTGTACATAATTATAGTAAAATGTAAGGTAAGAGATCAAAAATTAAAGGTTTCAGCACAGCAACACACTCACCCTCCATGCACACTACACTAGTGACACGTCCTGCCGGCAAAAAACAGCCTAATCCAGTCAGTTAAAGGCCGCATGTTACTCCCCGCCTCCCTACATTCTCTCGTTCTAACAACAATGGTATATACCTGTAGTAATAAAGTGCACAGCCGGTACACTTTCAATAAGATGGAGAGAAGAAAGCCCAAAAAATGTAAAAAAAAAACAGCTTCATTCTAAACAAGGACTGGGCCGGGGATCATTCTCGAGTCAGCGCCGCGGAACACGATACTTTGCCTTTCTACTGAAACTAAATGACAGACGTTTCGCGGGATTCCTGGCTTTTATTCGACCAGTGGTGCAGTGGATTATACGGCAGTGATCTTTTGCGCCCATCTTGTCCCCGTGAGATGCGAGGTTTTCACTGCTAGTAGTACTAGTGAAATACAGCTATGCGCTCGGCCAGCAACACAGCTGACGTGTTCCCCCAGGCTACTTCCGGCAGATTTCACACGCCAGTCCATTGCGCATGCGCGAAATTTTGAGGGCAAGAAAGGAATCATAGTTCGTCGAACTGTCCGAAGCTTCTTCTGCTTCTTCTTTCATTTAAAGGACCAAGGTCACCATTCAGAGCATCACTGACATTAAGTGTCGGGATGAGTCAAGCACAACTGTCAAGACGGTTGAACTAGACACCAGTTTATATTCAGAGACGGATTAGGAACGTTCACGACCAGGATATTGTCAAAAGCATAACAGTTTCAAAAATACGATGAAACACGGCCAGCTAAATATTTTCCTTTGGAAACGTCCTTGCCGTCAAAAATAGTTCCCTCATTTTAGGTGTTTTTGTTGTTGTTGTTGTTGTTGTTGTTGTTGTTGTTGTTGTTGTTGTTGTTGTTGTTGTTGTTGTTGTTGTTGTTGTTGTTGTTGTTGTTGTTGTTGTCGTCGTTGTTGATGATGATGATGATGATGTTGTTTACATTAGTTTCTGTTTGAAACCTGACGGACTTTTTAAACCTGGTATTAAAACGTTAGACGCCGGCATGGTCGACGATAGGAGCATACAATCTGAAACAGAACGAAGCATAGCGCGCCTATGCAGTATCAAAAAACAAGGGAGTTAACCTAGCGATCGAAAGACGTCACACAAACACAACAACAAAAACCTGAGTCGCCTATGGTAACTCTCACCTGGCAAGCGAGTAAATACAAGGTACATAAACTCCACCAGAGGTACACACTGAAATGATGTACTTCAGGTGGAGTTATGTACTTCTTTTAAAAAGAAAAAGAAAAAAAAGTCTTCCGATCGCTAATTAACTACCTTGTTTGTTTCAACTCAAAATGGAGTTAATCAGTGCTCGAAATACGTCACACAAATACAACAACAAAGACTTGAGTCGCCTACGGTAACTCTCACCTGGCATACGTGTAAATACAAGGTACATAAACTCCATCAGAGGTACGTCCTTTGTTGTTACGAACAATGTCCTAGTTCTGTGTGTAAAGGGATTGTGTGTGTGTGTGTGTGAGTGTGTGTGCGTGTGCGTGTGCGTGTGTGCGTGTGTGTGTGTGTGGTGTGTGTGTGCGTGTGTGTGTGTCTGCGTGCGTGCGTGTGCGTGTGTGTGTGCGTGTGTGCGTGTGTGTGTGTGTGCAGGTGTGTGTGCGCGCGCGCGTGTGTGTGTGCGTGCGTGCGTGCGCGTGCTTATTTGCGTGCGTGCATGCGTGCGTGCAGTGCGTGCGCGCGCGCATTAATTGCTGAGATTCTACTTCTATGAGCAGTTTAACGAACAGTGAATGAGACATGACTTGTGCGCGTTTCAGCCAGTGTGTGTGTGTGTGTGTGTGTGTGTGTGTGTGTGTGTGTGTGTGCGTGTGTGTGTTGGTGTGTGTGCGTGCGTGTACGTGTGTGTGTGCGTGAGTGTGTGTGTGCAGGTGTGTGTGCGCGCGCGCGCGTGCGTGCGTGCGTGCGCGTGCGTGCGTGTGTGCGTGCGTGCGCGCGCGCATAATTGCTGAGGATGTTCTACTTCTATGAGCAGTTTAACGAACAGTGAATGAGACGTGACCTGCGCGCGTTTCAGCCAGTGCACCGGTGGGAAGTTCTCCGTGCGCGTCTTGCTTCTGGGTTCTGCTGCTGGATCTTCCGCCGCTTTTCAAGTAAAGCCGCCCTCGAGGCGCACCTATTCAATAAATGCATCTAAACTGTCTTTTTCACAGCCGTGCCTATCTCCCCGTCCAACATATGTGTGTGTGTGGGAGAGGGAGGGAGAAGGGGGAGTGGGGGGGGGGGGGTGGAGTGCGTGTTGTTAGTGGTACTGTAAGGCGCCCAGCGTTCCCACCTTGTGCGGTAGATGGACGCTCTAGAAATCCTCTTTATTCTTCTTCTGCTTTTGATCTATTTCAGTAGCAGTCAATGATAATAGGGTAACAACCACAGTCATAATCTTAGCGCACATGACCTGTAAAAGCCCGGGGCAAAGCGTTTACAAACTCTTTTACACGCTTATTTAGCTACACGTTCCGTGCAGACTTAGAACAAAGAGGAAGTGTAAATGGGTCAGAGAACAATAGGTCGTGTTCTCTTTAATTCCTCATTTTTCTCGCCATCAAGATTGTCATGGTTAGGTTTTTCTCTTGGTCTTTGATAACAGTCATCACCATCACATAAAAACAGTAGTAATAATAATACTAGTAAGACTAACAAGAACAACGACGACTAAAAGCAAGGACAATAAAAATAACTGTGATGATGTATGACAACACTGAGGATGCTGCCGACGATGAAAATAACTAAAAAGAACTGGAACAAACGACAGCAGCAGTAACTACAACAAATCTTCCCTTTCCACTTCTTCTACTTCTTCTGAGCCTGGCGAGCGACCAGTGTTTGCACAAAACAACCGTGAGACATCTCTCTCTCTCTCTCTCTCTCGCTCGCGTTTTTTTCTCTCTCTCTCTCTCCCCTTTCGAGTTTTCCATTTCTCTCTCTCTCTCTCTCTTCTCTCTCTCTCTCTCTCTCTCTCTCTCTCTCGTTCGAGTTTTCCATTTCTCTCTCTCTCTCTCTCTCTCTCTCTCTCTCTCTCTCTCTCTCTCTCTTCTCTTTCTCTCTCTCTCTCTCTCTCTCTCTCTCTCTCTCTCCCTCCCCCCCCGTTTAACCTTTTCTCTCTCTTTCTCTCTTCTCTCTCTCTCTCTCTCTCTCTCTCTCTCTCTCTCTCTCTCTCTCTCTCGTCGATTCTTTTTCCTCTCTCTCTCTCTCCTCCCCCCCCTCTCTCCCCCCCCCTCTCTCTAGCCACAGCACACACAATCCAGTGGGAACAGAACAGGAGACAGGACAAGATGGCAGCGAGGGACGGCCCCACCCAGACAGCGCGTCGTCAGCAGTCGTAAAGACTTGACTACACGGTGAACTTTAGGCGGGCCGTACACTTCCTGGGTTAACACAAAAATGGCCATTTCCGGGACCGGTTTCAGTTGCCGAGACGTCAGAAGGGAGACCGAAACTGACGAACCCTATCTACAGCGACTGACCTTTCTGCGGCAAAGTGTATCACGTTACGGATAAATTGTGATACAGGAAATATGATATGTGCTGACATTGTCCCACGCAGGGTTAGACTAGCGTAATCCGGATCGTTTACGCTACGTGACAGGTCCAATGACATAAAGCAAATTCAGACTGCAGTTTAAAGTCTTTACAAACGTTTCGGACTTTTGAAGGAAAAAAAAGAAGAAAAAAATGGCAGAATACATCTAGATCTACGAGGATCTACGAGGAGCACTGTGATAAGCCGTGCGAAAATAATTCTCCTGCATGAACACATCTGTTTCATGTTCTTCCTTGTCCCTTGTGGGAAATTCGGGTCGTCTTACCTGGGTAAGGCACAGCAGCCACAAGAGCAGCGCTACCCATTCCTATCAGTGTGTGCAGTATTTTCGTGAGTCAAAAACAAAAACAAAACAAAAAAAGATAAAAAAAGAATGGTATGGCTGCCAGTGTTTGGGATTTTTAACGTGCACACAGATGTTGACGCATGCGATTGCACACTGGGGGCTGTACGGACACCGTCAGAGAGTCTGCACTGAAAGTTGACTCTGGGAGAAAAATCCCTTGCCGCACTTGGGACTCGAACTCTCGTCACTTTGCGCCTGGCTTTTCTGCCGAACGCTCTGCCAGCTGAGCTATCCACGCTATGTGTCCAGCGTCTCACGTAGGTTAAACCCTCGTAGTCTATATTAAACGGAAATATCAAACACCAACCAAAGATTTAACACATAAAATAGAGGCAGAACAGAAGAAGAAGAAGAAAAAAGAAAAGAAAAAAAGAAGAAAAAAAGAAGAAGCTGTAACTCGCATAATTATTGTGGCACGATGATCTGTAGACTGTTTGAGAATCAGACCGTTCGAAGAAAAAGACTTTGCGACGAACAGCTGCGGATAGCGCAGCGTTCAGAAATCTCATTTGCATATCCAGGTCAATCTCACATACATATATACGTCAAAATCGGAGGTCACGTGTCTGGGGGTACGAGTTATCGGAGGAAAATGGCGTGGGTATCGAATTTTCCGTGTGTGGCGTTGGAATAAAGCGAAGGAAAGTCGCATCTTTCATGTAATCTTTGTTTTTGTAGCGTGAATTGCTCTTCAGTCAACGTAACTGGATCGTTTCGTTGCCATGCTTGTGTTCTTTGTACTCTACATCAACCAAGAGAAAAGAGAACTTCCATACATTGCGATATGAACAACAGCAATAGCAAAAACAACACCGACAACAGCAATAGCAACATCATCATCATCCACACCGATTGCAACAATATCAACCATACCATTAGCAACAGCAATAGCAACATTAACCACAACAATAACAGAAACAACAGCAATAGCAACAATATCAGCCATACCATTAGCAACAGAAATAGCAACGAGATCAACCACACCAACAGCAATA
>JABMCL010002582.1:1162500-1170000 GCA_018857735.1 Alviniconcha marisindica | reverse complement strand
GTGTGGTGTGTGTGTGTGTGTGTGTGTGTGTGTGTGTGTGGTGTGCGTGCTGTGGCGTGGTGTGGGGTGTGCGTGCTGTGTGTGCTGTGTGTGTGTGTGTGTGTGTGTGTGTGTGTGTGTGTGTGTGGTGTGCGTGCGTGTGTGTGTGTGTGCTGTGTGTTGCTGTGTGTGTGGTGTGCGGTGTGTGTGTGTGTGTAGTGTGTGTGTGTGTGTGTTGTGTGTGTCGTGTGTGCGTTCGTGTGTGTGTGCGTGGTGGTGTGTGTGTGTGTGTGTGTGCGTGTGTGGTGTGTGTGTGTGTGTGTGTGTGTGTGTGTGTGTTGTGTGTGTGTGTGTGTGTGCGTGTGAGAACTGCGGAGTGTGGCTGTGAGCATGTCGTAGGTGTGGTGTGTTGTGTGTGTGTGTGTGTGTGTGTGTGTGTTGTGTGTGTGTTGTGTGTGTGTGTGTGTGTGTGTTGTGTGTGTGTGTGTGTGTGTGTGTGTGTGTGTGTGTGTGTGTGTGTGTGTGTGTGTGGGGTTGGTCGTTCTGTGTTCGCGTGTGCGTGTGTGTGTGTGTGTATGTGTGTATGTGTGTGTATGTGTGTGTGTGTGTGTGTGTGTGTGCAAACAGGGCCCTGACGTGTTTTTTGGTGCAGTGGGTCTCCGCGTGTCGCTTGGCGCTGCGCAGCCGTAGGGTTTTCCCCACTGCTGGCCACGTGCTGACGGCCTGGGCCTGTGGACCATACCACACACACACACCGCGCCGTGGCCAAGACAAGAAACACCCTCAGCGGACGCTCAACGGTGCGGGGGCCACTCAGCATGCACTTGACCGGAATCACTGAAACCTTTCCACTCACTCGCCGCACTTTTGCGTGCTGATCGTCTACTGACCCGGAGGGGGTGCAGGGTGGGGTGGGGGTGGGGGTGGGGGTGCACAAGCTGGAGGGAGAAAAGAAAAAAAAAGGGGGAAAAAAAGAAAGAAAAAAAGCGCAGTCAGCGTTTGCGGGTATACACATCAAGAGAATGGCAGCATTGACGAAGAAAGAACATGCTTTATTTTTTTAAAATTATTTCTGAGGTAACCCTGCGCGGCTGATGTAGTATTCACTAGGAGAGAAGATGCGTAGTAAACACCAGAAAATGCAGTATTCATTACGAGAAATCATGCGCAGGAAAACATACGAAAATGTAGTCACTAAGAGAGAGCATGTGTCGGTAAACACTTACGGAGTATTCACTAAGAGAGAACATGTGCAGGTAAACACTTACGTAGCATTCACTAAGTCGGTAAACACTTACTTAGTATTTACTAAGGGAGAACATGCGTAGGTAAACACTAGTGACGTAGCATTCTTAAGAGAGAACATGCGTAGGTAAACACTGACGTAGCATTCTTAAGAGAGAACATGCGTAGGTAAAAAACCTGACCAAAAGATTTTTAAAGGGAACGGGGGAAAATACAGCTTTAAAAAAAGGGAGAAAAAATGCGAGGTAAAAAAATGCAGTTTTCCCAAAAGGAAAAAATTTGGGGTGGGTTAAAATTTTAAAGTGGCCATTTTAAAGAAACATGCGAGGAAAACATCCACGAGAAGAATGCAGAACAGCGGGAAAGGGGAACAGCCTGCGCATAGCACCAGAAAATGTGTATTCACTCGAAAAGACAATACCGTTAAACTCAGTACGGGGAAAGAATAACGAGCAGACAGATGAAGGCGATGATGGGAAATATGTATTCATGTTGGTTGTTTGTTTTTCCTGGAGCTGTAGTGCCTATTTTGTTTTTTGTGTGTTTTATGTTGTGTTTGCTTTTTGCTTTGGGCAGTACTGTCTGATGGGGTGTTGTGATGGGGGGGGTGTGGGTGGTGGTGGAAAAGGGTGGGGGGCAGTGGGGGGTTTGGCGCTGCGCAGCCGTAGGGTTTCCCACTGCTGGCCACGAGCTGACGGCCGGGCCTGTGGACCTACAACACACACCCGCGCCGTGGCAAGAAAGAAACACCCTCGCGAGCGCTCAACAGTGCGGGGCCACTCAGCATGCACTTGACCGAATCACTGAACCTTTCCACTCACTCGCCGCACTTTTGCGTGCTGATCGTCTACTGACCCGGAGGGGTGCAGGTGGGGTGGGGTGGGGGTGGGGTGCTGGAGGAAAAAGAAAAAAAAAGGGAAAAAAGAAAGAAAAAAAGCGCAGTCAGCGTTTGCGGGTATACAATCAAGAGAAGGCAGCATTGACGAAGAAAGAACATGTTATTTTTTGGGATTCTGATGTAACCTGCGCGGCTGATGTAGTATTCACTGGAAAAGATGCGTAGTAAAACCAGAAAGCAGTATTCATTACGAGAAATCATGCGCAATAAAACATACGAAAATGTAGTCACTAAGAGAGAGCATGTGTCGGTAAACACTTACGGAGTATTCACTAAGAGAGAACATTGTGCAGTAAACACTTACGTAGCATTCACTAAGTCGGTAAACACTTACTTAGTATTTACTAAGAGAGAACATGCGTAGGTAACCTGACGTAGCATTTTAAGTGGGGGGAGAGAGCTGAAGATCTAGGTAAGAAGGAGGCACGGGTTAGGTGGGTGAAAAGACAGATTCAAATTGGTGTTGTTGTTTGAGATCATTAAGTTAATATTTTGTTAATTGCTATATGAGTGGACGAGTTCCAGTTGGGACTCTTTCCTCGCGGAAAATTCAGGTCACTGTCCTCAGCAAAAAGCCAGCTACGGCATCAATGAACATGTTGCCGAGAGTTGAGTAACAGGCCGCCACTAACCAATCCGCACTCACAGACAAGACACACCCCTCTTTCAATCGCCAACTTTATCCGACAGGTCGGAAACATTAAATTTTCCTTTCGGTGAACTGTCTCTCACAACCATGGAGGCTGACTTGATCGTACATGAATGAGAGAATGAGAGAAACGTACCGGTCAATCCTTCAAACACCTGGTCGCCGCCAACACGTTTGGTGTACCTCGCGTCAGCTGGCGGAGTAGTAGTAGCAAAGATTATAGATGTACTTATAACTGATCTTTGGTAGAAGTGACTGGACTTTAACGGCTGCGAGTGGAGAATTCGCTGTCCTGATGACATGTTAATTCTTAGAACTGAAGGGATTTGGGAGAATCAGTTCCCGGCCAGGATCTCTTTGCCCCGCTACCTGGGAATATTAAACCTGCTAATCAGTAATATAATCCACCAGACTACGTGACTTCTAGTCCTAAGCACGATATCAAGTTCTGCAAACCCCAGCACTGGTTGAAATGAAGCAGTTTCACACGCCCCCTGTTGCATAGGGAGACTGCACAGGTTTGTGCTGACAGACAGAAAGTCACGTTATCTGCGTGGGAACGTGCCAGATGAGAATACTTTCTGTTCGTTGACAAAGACTGCTGATCAGTGTTGTGCTGTTGCTTTATTTGCACCTATGCTTAGATGGTTAGTGTGCGCGCGCGCGCGCGCGTGTGTGTGTGTGTGTGTGTGTGTGTGTGTGTGTGTGTGTGTGAGAGAGAGAGAGAGAGAGAGAGAGAGAGAGAGAGAGAGAGAGAGAGAGAGAGTGTGTGTGTGTGTGTGTGTGTGCGCGCGCGCGCGTGTGTGTATGCGTGTGTGTGTGTGTGTGTGTGTGTGTGTGTGTGTGTGTGTGTGTGTGTGTGTGTGTGAGAGAGACTGAGAGAGAGAGAGAGTGTGTGAGTGTGTGTGCGCGCGCGCGCGCGCGTGTGTATGCGTGTGCGTGTGTGTGTGTGTGTGTGTGTGTGTGCGCGCGTGCCTGCGTGTGAGTGAGTGTAGACTCTATTCCCCGAATTTGCCTAAATAGGCTATATTGAAGATCACAGTGAAAAGTGTCTGTACCGTTTCGGCGACGATCTAGAAAGAAAGACTGGTTCAACACACACACACACACACACATACACACACACACACACACACACACACACACACACACACACACACACACACACACACACACACACATACTGACACACACACACACACACACACACACACCACACACACACACACACACACACACAAACCACACCACACACACACACACACACACACACACACACACACACACACACACATACACACACACACACACACACACACACACACACACACACACACCACACACACCATACTGACACCCCACCCCACACCCCCCCACACACACACACACACACACACACACACACACACACACACACACACACACACACACACACACACACACACACACAGTAGTGGGAGCGGGACAGGAAGTGCAAAGCGCTTAAGCAGAAAACTTCCCGGCCGATGGGTCTCTCCCCAAGGAAAGTCCGAACAGCAAGTGTCGCGTACCCAGCCTAGACACAACCACACGGCGCTGTAACCACTTCGATGGATTAAACCTATCAGTCTGTACAGTGTGTGTGGTGTGTGTGTGTGTGTGTGTGTGTGTGTGTGTGTGTGTGTGTGTGTGTGTGTTGTGTGTGTGTTATGTGTGTGTGTTTGTGTGTAGTGTGATTGTATTTGTGTGTTGTTTTGTGTGTGTATTGTTTGTGTGTGGTTGTGTGTTGATGTTGCTGTCATCTTCGCTGAGTTCAGCTGGACCCTTGTCTACATTATGTCCATTATGTTTTAAATATATATATTAATAATATAAATAATAAATTAAGCGAAACAGAGTCCATCGGCGATGTAATTATGTGTAAAGTACGTTGCTCATTCCAGATTCAGCGCTTTGAGGTCGCACGTCTGGGGCGCTTTACAACTTCTGTATTCTGATAAAAAATAATTAAAAAGAAGATGGAAAAGATAAACTGTAATAGACACGGACGAATGGGGAGGGGCTGGGGAACATCTTGTAACAGCTACAGTTGGCTATTCACATAGTTCAGGAGCTGTGTGAGAGTCGAGGTGGCCGTCCTGGGCTGTCCGTCCTAACGAGCCTTCTGGTTCCCGTGGACGTAAAGAATTATTGCACCGTGCTTCGGCATTGGTCACAACTTGTCCCTAATATGTCAACTGACATCTGAGGACATTAAGCATCACTTCATCATCATCTTGCTCATTCAGTCGCATACGACTAGAGCGCAGTGGGTCGATCTGTTCGGAAGTAGAAACTAGCGCTATAGTTTAGCTGCCAGTGTGATGCGCTTAGATCTCAACTGGAGATGAGGCGCTCGACAAGGGTTCGTACAGTGACAATACGCTAACACAACAGCAGGCCCAATTCGACCTTGCCTTAAACTGCGCCAGTTTCTGCAGAACGTTGCCAGGACTCCGAGCCCACAGTGAGAATAAGATTATGACGACGGGGACTATCAACCGTCAGTACCATTCAGCATCCAGGGACGTGCAAGGCCGAAAGGAACGGTGGAACTTTGTAGCAGGGTTTGGGGCCCAGCGGTTGGCACAGCGGGGACTGAATACCGAATACTCATGCAGGTTCGACTCTCCAATGCGGCAAACGCCTCTCTCTCTCTCTCTCTCTCTCTCTCTCTCTCTCTCTCTCTCTCTCTCTCTCTCCTCTCTTCTGTCGGCAGATACGTGAGTCGGCCTTTGTGCTAATATCTTTACCATTGAGAAATAAAGTTCAATCAATCAATCAATCAATCAATCAATCAATCTCTCTCTGTTTCGCCGTTTCAATCACTCTCTGATGCGTGTAACCCCCCCCCCCCTCCACACACACACCTCCTTCACACGCACATACACACACACAGGCACACACACACACACACACACACACACACACACACACACACACACAATTCTCAGGGGGTGGAGGGCGAACTGGGTGGGGGGTCAGGGAGGTCACAACTTCCCGAACCCTGAGATCCGAACCCACAACTTTACGACCCAGAGTTGTTGTTTGTTTGTTTGTTTGTTTGTTTAAGCCGCTAGGCAACACAACTACCCCAGGCAAATATCTGTCTATGAAGTACTTTGTCCAACTCTTTGTCTGTATGGATGTATCTTTTTGTCTATTATGTATGTATAACATGTGCATGTATATTTGTATACGTATGTTATTCACTGTTGGAACGGGTGTACTGATATGTTGTATAATTGTGTTATATTTGTTATATTGAATTTAAAAAAAAAAAAAAAAAAAACACAAAAAACACACACACAACTACCCCGATCTTACCACTGCACGGACTAGCATTTGATCGGCGGAAGTCAGTTCAGTGTGTGAGTGTTGCTTAAGTCCTCAATTCGTTGACATTTAGGGACAAGTTGTGACCATCTGCACGGAAACTACGAGGACAAAGTCTTAGGACGCAGCCCAGGAAGCTCACCAAGCTCGTGACGGCAGCGAGAGCAGCAGTGTCAAGTAGCCGCGAGCCACTCCTCTTGTCAGCCCAGTCGGAATCATTAAGCCGTAAAGACTGCCGCAGACTCACCGGCCCAGGCTGGGTAAGGTAAGTAAACACGGTGCCTGACGTCCTCATAGGTCAGGAGCTGTGTGAGAGTCGAGGTGGCCGTCCTGAGGCTGTCCGTCCTAACGAGCCTTCTGGTTTCCGTGGACGTAAAGAATTACTGAACCGTGCTTCGGCATTGGTCACAGCTTGTCCCTAATATGTCAACTGACATCTGAGGACATTAAGCAACACTTCATCATCATCTTGACGTCCACAGAAACCATAAGGCTTATTAGGGACGGGGAGAAGGGGGGGAGGGGGGTATGGAGGTGGGGGGGGGGGGGGGGGGGGGAGAGGGAGATTATATCCGTCGCTACACTGTCAGTCACCACCAGAATGACTTCTGCATTAAGGTGGGCAGCGATGAGAGCTATTTTAACGTTTCATTAATTGTGAGGGACAACTCTTTCAAGTCACAAGAGAGTGTCCACAGACCACAACTTTTGAAGAGAAAGGAGAGCCGAAGCAGATTCGAACCGAGGTCCCTCTGCTTACCAGCCTAACGCCTTACCGCTAGGCCAAACCGGCTCACCCTGGCTGGATAGTGGGAACGTTACGCTTATTTACAGGCTTGGTGCGATGGGGACAAGCACGGTGGTTACTTGCTTCGGACGCTCGCTGTGTAGTCAGTCGCGAGGGGTGGGGTGGGGGTGGGGGTGGGGTGGGGTGGGGGTGGGGTGGGGTGGGGTAGCGCTCACGGTCGTGCACAGAAGATTTGGGCCATGAGTCAAAAGGCCTGGAATAGCTCGGGTAATCTCGGGTGGCCTAAAATACAGTCAATGATGATATGGCTAATAGTAATGCTAGCTAATGATGACTCAGTGCATCATCGAAAAAATGGTGTGTGTAATCTCTGAAATGGTCCTATTAGACGACGCGCGTTCTCTCTCTCTCTCTCTCTCTCTCTCTCTCTCTCTCTCTCTCTCTCTCTCTCCTCTCTCTCCTCTCTCACTCTCTCTCTCTCTCTCTCTCTCTCTCTCTCTCTCTGTGCTGTGTGGTGTGTGTGTGTGTGTGTGTGTGTGTGTGTTGTGTGTTGTGTGTGTGTGTGTGGTTGTGTGTGGTGTGTTGTGTGTGTTGTGTGTGGTGTGTTGTGTGTGTGTGGTGTGTGTG
>JABMCL010002582.1:1155000-1160000 GCA_018857735.1 Alviniconcha marisindica | reverse complement strand
GAGTCCCGGCAGGAGTGGCGGGAGAACTTTCTTCTCCAGGGTCAACTTTCTGTGCTGACTCTTATTTCGGTTTCCGTTCCACCGCCGTGTTACGTAGCACGTAAAAGGTCCCCGGGATTCTGCCAAAAGTGCAGGTGGCAGGTTCAGTAAACACATTCATACTATGTGGCTTGAATAAGGGGAATTGAAAGTTGGGAAACGGCAGCTTTCACGTGGCACCAGCCATGCAACACCCAAAGAGCGCTGTCAGTACACCACTTCCATGGATATTAATAATACGCGCTATAAGAATCACATGCCAATGTGAGCAGTGAGTCTGCTCGAGAGCAGAGAATAGCGCTATATAAAAGCTATGAATAATAACTACATTAGCAATAATTCTACACTCTGCAAATCGTGTACACTCTCCAACGCTTAAACAATCTGCATCAAACATCAAATATTAAACACGCGCCTTGTGTTCTCTCACTTGCCTCAGAATCAGTGGTTATCCGACATTAAACCAACATACTTGTGATCAAAGCTGATCGGGTCAATGTAGACGGCTACAGTGTACCGAACTTTCGGAGGCGAGCCGCAGTGTAAAACTAACAATTACACACTCATGAGCACAGTTTGCCCTAGGGAAAACGCAGTCGGCCAGGAACATACATTACGACTGTGCCACCTGATCTCCCGATGTCAGTGGTTCGTGTTCGCCGTTGTGCAACTTCTAAACGGGCCTGTTTCAACACTCCCTGAACAGACCAAGGTCCCGTCCCTGATAGTCCCTACGGTCTCTGTGGACACTGAAGAAAGTGAAGAAGACGACGAAGAAGAAATAATAATAAGTAAAGCATTTATAAAGCGAAAAAGCTTGTCCGTATAGACTTCCGGCACACACACACACACACACACACACACACACACACACACACACACACACACACACACACGAGCATACTGACTATACAAAAGTTAATTTACACACAACTTAAAACGGGCAGCAAGCGCAGACTTGAGACGGATGAAGACAGCAGACTTGAGACGGATGAAGACAGCAGCACGAAACGGAAAACGTGGCAGGTCTACAGTTTTGGGAAAGATAGACCACAGTAAAGATAGACCACAGGAAAGATAGACCACAGTAAAGATAGACCACAGTAAAGATAGACCACAGTAAAGATAGACCACAGTAAAAGTACTGAAACGTTCAGAAAATCTGCCAGGCTCCTTTACCGTTTTCTTTATTCGCTACTACCGGTTAGATTAAAGCACCGTAAGGCTGAAACGTTTTTAAAACCCACAACGGATTTTTTTTTATTTCGAGCAGTCTGCATCTGTAAGCGGGTTTGCTGTTGTGTGTGTTGTGTTGTGTTGTGTTGTGTTGTGTTGTGTTGTGTTGTGTTGTGTTGTGTTGTGTTGCGTTGTAAATACGGGCACAAACAGGAAAGCATTGTTTGCTAGCACCAATTCTGTGAAATTTCTTTTGTCAAACATTTCTGGGCAAAATACGACGTCAAAAGTATGCCACATCTCAGGTATCAATGTATTTACCTTCAGTGAATCTTCTTTCCAATGACCTCAATCGGGTTCCTGGGCGTTAACCCCTTCACTGCCATGGTGGCACATGAAAACGACCAATGACTGCGAAATTTCAAACCCACAAGGCTTTTTTTTTTTTTTTTTTGCACTGGCATGTGAAAGGGTAATCATGAAAACGCAAAGCATTGAAAGTAGATGTTACAGGACCGGAAAATATACTGTATGCAGGCGCGTCCGTACATCTTTCAGCCCGATAATTTTACAGGCTGGGGCAGTGAAGGGGTTAATATTTCCTCTTTTTTGGAGAGAGCACTATTTTCTTACAGGTAATCTGCCTTTTAAATGTCGGTAAAATGATTTTATATTCTATAGCAAGGTATTGCAAGAGAACACAGACACACACCTACACATGCACCCCCCCCCCCCCCACACACACACACAAAACACACACACACACACACACACACACACACACACACACACACACACACACACACACACACACACAAACGTGCGCACAAAGCCACTCATACACGTACATACTCACACATAGTTGCAAACTCACGCGCGCGCGCGCGCAGACACACCACACACACACA
This sequence comes from Alviniconcha marisindica, assembly GCA_018857735.1. Taxonomy (NCBI): domain Eukaryota; kingdom Metazoa; phylum Mollusca; class Gastropoda; family Provannidae; genus Alviniconcha; species Alviniconcha marisindica. The sequence continues at coordinate 1,157,877 of JABMCL010002582.1, read as the reverse complement.
CACACATACACACTGTAACAACAACAACAACAAATTCCCACACACATATATTTCTTCACAATGGACACACACACACACACACACACACACACACACACACACACACCACACACACACACACGCCCACACACACACGCGCGCGCGCGCGCACACACACACACACACACATCCTGACAGGCAGGTATCTGAAGCGGTGACAGAGACCAGAGAGCAGCTAGGTGACGGAGTGCACGGCTGCAGACAGGTGCACTGCACTTGACGTCAGTGCCCGGGGCTGTTCAAACAATGGCGGTGCTCCCTGATTGGCTGCTTGTCTTCTTCCTGAATAGCAATCAGGCGCCCTTGTCAGATTGGACGCGCACTCAGCTCACTGCTTCCGGCTGACCCGAATACAGGCGTAGGTGAGCCGCTCTGGCCTGTAGGTGTTTCTCCGAGGACACTAGACCCAAGAAAACCTAGCGGTGTCAGAGCTCAGGAGCTGTGTGAAAGTCGAGGTGGCCGTCCTGGGCTCCACGTTCCCGATAGTCCGTACGGTCTCTGTGGACGTAAGGCAACACTGAACTCAGGCCCTCAGAGGTCAGGAGCTGTGTGAAAGTAGAGGCAGCGTTTCGCCTCCGAAAGGTCGGTACACCAAAGCGATCGCTGCAGCTGTCTACTTAGACCCGATCAGTCCTGATAGTCCGTACGGTCTCTGTGGACGTAAAGCAACACTAAACGAACCTAGCGGTGTTCAGAGTTCAGGAGCTGTGTGAAAGTGGAGGTGGCCGTCCTGGGCCCCCCGTCCCTAATAGTCCTTACGGTCTCTGTGGACGTGAAGCGACACTGAACTGAATCTAGCGGTGAGGCGTTGGTCTGGTCAGCAGAAGGACCTCAATTCGATCCCGCTGCGGATCTCCTCTCTCTTCAAAATGGTGTGATTTATGGACACTGTCTTTGTGACTTTGTCCCTAACGATTAACGAAACATTGCAACGGCTCTCGTTGCTGCCCGTCTTATCGCAGGAGTCATTCTGGTGGTGACAGTGTCGTGTTAGGTACAGTCTCCCTCTCCACCCCCAACCTCCTGGGATCTCGGTCCCAGCCAGTACCTCTTCGGACACAACTCATCGTTAAACAAGATTTACACAGACAGACAGACAGACAGACACACACACACACACACACACACACACACACACACACACACACACACACACACACACACACACACACTCCACACACACACACACACACACACACACACACACACACACACACACTCACACAAACAGACACACACACACACACACTCACACACACACCCAGACCCCCCCCCCCCCCCCCCCCACACACACACACACACAAACGACAGACACACACACACACACACACACACACACACACACACACACACACACACACACACACACAACAACAACACACACACACACACACCACACACACACACACACACTCTCTCACACACCACACACACACACACACACACACACACACACACACACACACACACAACACACACACACACACTCACACTCACACACACACACACCACACACACACACACACAGGTTGTCCTGGGGCGACCCTGGGCGGCTGAAGGACTTAAGAGCATCCAAGAACTGACTAAAAGGTATCATTATGTTGTATGTTAAACTTCGGTTAGTCCATGACCACCTGATCTTCCCATGGGACATTGAGCAATTTAAACAAATTCAGGAAAAACCAACACGGCATTGTGAAACAAACCCCTTAATTTTGTGTTAATTTTGAACTCTTCTACCTGTTGGGGAAAACACGTTTCAGTCGGGGTTTTCATTTAACCTCTCCTGCCCCCCCCCCCCCCCCCCCCCCCCCAAACCCCGTCCCCTTCCTCCGACACACCGTCTAAATGTCAATGTAATTGTTTCTGTCGCAAGCATAACACCGATCAAAATCAAAACTTCAAAACAAAGGACTTTTGTACTGTTTGGTCTCCAGAACCATGACAGTCAACTTTGTTTCAGCCTTTCGTCTTCTTTTTTCCCCCCCCTCCCCCCCCCTCTCCTCCCCCCTCCAAAGTTCCCTTTTAAAAGCCTGTTGATCACATTTCGTCTCTTTTTTTCTCCCCCACCCCATCCCCCCCCCCCCCCTCCAAAGTTTCTTTTAAAAAGCCTTGTTGATTAACAATCGATTTTTGGGGTGGGCGAAATTAAAAGGCTACATTTTTTCCTAGACAGAAGGTGCAGAAACTCACTCAGCTTTTCTTCTATTTCCAGTTGCCTAGACAGCATTTCCATGCGCGAACAGAAGCAGGGGGGGGGGGGGGGGGGGGAATAAATAATAATCACGAAATAGCAGATTTTGCAAACGAGGGTGACATTTTGCAAGCTAAACATAAAATGAATTTGTATGTATATATTCATTTGATGTTTAGCTTGCAAAATTTCACCTTAATTTGGAATATCCGCTATTTCGTGATTGTTATAAGATATAAACTGGCAGCTACTCTTTAATTGCTTCTATGAGTGTAATTAAGGTCTCCTCACCCGAGACGGCACCACTTATTTTGGGATTTTTCACGGACCTGTCAAAATTATCCTTCGCAGTTACGCCCCCTTCCTCCCGGCGTGTCATAAAAATAATGTCGTTTAAAGGGTCTCACCCGCTACTTGTAAAAGAATCACAACGTACCGGATCCTTCTAACCAGAAACAGTGTGTTACTCTCTGCTACAGTTTGATCCAGCTGTCGCCATTTCTAAGCGCGCTTCCACTATTTTCTCTGTAGGCAGAAGTTCAGAGTTATGTTAATGCGCTATGGCAGCAAGTCTCTGTTTAATTCAAAAGAGAGAGAGAGAGAGAGAGAGAGAGAGAGAGAGAGAGAGAGAGAGAGAGAGAGAG
>JABMCL010002582.1:1117500-1152500 GCA_018857735.1 Alviniconcha marisindica | reverse complement strand
GTGCGTGCGTGTGTGTGTGTGTGTGTGTGTGTGTGTGTGTATGTGTGTGTGTGTGATTATCATTACCACCCTTAAGTATGAAAAATCAGGCTCAGACGCTATGTTAAGCTGTGCGAGCCAAAACCGCGAGCAGGAAACAGCCCCGGCCATGCAGAGGACAATGCCCAGACAACCAGCACGAAGGGACCCAGCCAGACCCAGAGAGCGGCCACAGGAAACGTGCCGCACTGAAAATGAGGCAGAAACACAGAACACTCCCAAACACGCACTCGACACTCAAAACAACAAAGGACAACAGATCGGAGCGATCCAAAATGACGGCACGGGAGACGAAAGAAGCTAGGCGGAAACGGTACCCCGAAGAACTCTGTGATGACACGGTTCTGGGAGTTTTGCCAGCAAACGTAAGGGAGTGACCGCACCCAAAGAACCCCAGGTTTAGAAAGCAGTAACTGGGCCCGAGTGGCGTCAGCGAAGAGAAGGGTGAAGCCTTACTTGGGCAAAGCATACAGTAAAGCAACCAAAACAACCCCGATGAAAGGAAGTATAACGCCAAGTAATTTCCGCAGCACATTCGCACAAAGGTCATCGCAGGCTGAATGGATACCGTATCATTATAATGCAGAGCACGACCGGAAAACTCATGAAATGTATCGACGGGAGGAAACCGCCAAAGATTTCGAGGACAGGGAAAAATTCCCCGCGAATCAGGCGGGTCTTCATGCCTGGGAAATACAGCTGTATTTGCACATGGCGTGTATAAAACATTCCAGAAGAAAGAACAGATACTGGCTTGGCAATCGGTCTCAAGGACACCTTCTCCAGGGCCAAAATTTACGCTGCTGGTGGACCTGTTTCTGCGATATGGAGTCAGCCTGATTCCAGAAGAAAGAACAAACACTGGCTGTGGCAATCGATCTGAAGCACGCCTACACCAGGGTCAAGTTTAAGCCGCTGGTGGACCTGTTTCTGCGATATGGAGTCAGCCTGACTCTCACACGGTAGATTGCAGCAGCGCTTCAGGAAAGAACAGTGGCTGTGCAGTTTCGAAACCGGAGCTATGCTCCACATCAGCTCGCAATGAGCTCACAGAAAGACCCACCGCTTTCGAGTCCTGCAAAATGTACACACCAAGGGCCTGGCAGACCCGAACCAAAACAGGCTCAGCCGGGTACTCACCCAGGCAGGCGACGGGTTCATGTACTTATTGTACAAAACCAGAGAAATTCAGGAGGCAGCCAAAGCAGTGATACAACCAAACAGAATCCCAACGCTGCCAAGACACCAGGTCTCCTATCAATCCAAGCAAAGCACAAACAGTGTGGTGCACCCTTGACAACAGAGCAGCAGGTAAAAGCAATTCCAGCAGTCATCTTTGATGGAGCTGTGGTCGAACGATAGAATCATCTGAGATGCCTTGGGGTCCACTACCACAGAATGCTTACCTACAGACAGCATGTAGAATCAACAAACAACGCCGATGTGCAGGGAACATCGGTCAGCCCCGAAGGTCTGCCAAGGGTACTGAACAACGGCATCTCTTCCAGTTATATCACAGTATAAGTAAGTAAGTAAACATGGTGCTAAACGTCCACAGAAACCATGAGGCTTATTAGGGACGGGGAGACGGTGGGGGGGGGGGGGGGGGGGGGGGGGGTATGGAGGTGGGGGAAGAGGGAAATTATATACCTGTCGCTACACTGTCACCACCAGAATTACTTCTGCATTAAGGTGGGCAGCAATGAGAGAAATTTTAATGTTTCATAATTGTGAGGGACAAAGTCACAAGACAGTGTCCACAGACTACAACTTTTGAAGAGAAAGGAGAGCCGAAGCAGATTCGAACCGAAGTCCTTCTGCTTACCAGCCTAACGCCTTACCGCTAGGCCAAACCGGCTCACAGTATCGTGCTCCTTGTCACTATGTACTGCCCTGGACAAGCTGGAGTCAAGGGAAATAACCAAGCAGATAGAATGGCGGGTAAAGCAGCCGTCACACATGCCTTGCGTCTCGGGAGATCTCAAGTGTTGAGGAGCTTGAGACACCTGTGGGAATGAAACTCAGGACATCGCGTGGTCCTAAGTTTTGTGCCCACAGGAGGAGAGAGAAGAGAGGCGTAGAAATAAGAATTAAGCGCTCGACAATGTTCCGATCAAAGGGCCCTTCGTCATTCAGTTCAGCACTGGAACTGTTTCAGAGGCAAGACACCCAGTGTTATCAGAGACAGGATGGAGTGCACGTGGACGTTCCCCAGCGAGAAGTAAGTAAGTAACTTGGTGTTTTACGCCCAGTCAACCAGTACGGTTATAGCAGGGCGAACCGAGCGAGAAGACACCGTCTTGAACTAAAGGGAGTTTGTGTATGTGTGTGTGTGTGTGTGTGTGGTGTGTGTGTGTGTGTGTGTGTGTGTGTGTGTCTGTATAATTATCATATATAAACATGCGTGTGTGTGTGTGTGTGTGTGTGTGTGTTGTGTGTGTGTGTGTGTGTGTGGTGTTGTAATGACGTTGCTGTTGTCGCGGTTTTAAATGCAAACAGAAGATAAAGCAAAGTACGGGAACTGCAACCAGAAGACAGGCCTGCAAACGGAAGATGCAGAAGATAGGACTACAAACAGAAGACAGGACTGCAAACAGAAGACAGGGCCAAGCCAGAGACTGCAAACAGAAGATATAACAAAGCGCGGGGACTGCAAACAGAAGATATAACAAAGCGCGGGGACTGCAAACAGAAGATATAACAAAGCGCGGGGACTGCAAAGGACTGCCGCTGTAACTCCTACAACAGCGACTTGAAACAGTTGCCTCGCCTCGTGTCGCCTGTCACCTACATAAGCACCAACCCAAAACATTTCATGCTCTACTGCGCCACATGATTGCAGACCACACCGACAAGTGTAACGCTTAGGTCTGTGCTGGGTGTGTGTGTGTGTGTGTGGGTGGGTGGGTGGGGGAGGGGGGGGATGGGGGGATGGGGGGGGGGGGGGGGGGGGGGGGGGCACAGTGTATCCAGGAATTAGAATCAGTCCTACGTGTACAACAGATACTAGGTCTTTCACAGACAGACAGGACACTTGACAGACAGGCAGAGACACATACACATACAGCGTAACGCGCGCACGCACTACACGCAGTCCACACACACACACACACACACACACCACCACACACACATACACACACACACACACACACACACACCAAAAACGCACGTGACCCAGATACAGTGAAACACACGTAGGCTATAAGCACACGCGCGCGTACACATGACACACCACATACACACGTGGTGATACGCACGCTAGCTATCTGAAACACTGAGGAAACTAAAACTGTACACGCTGTGACACTCGCGCCCACGTCTCACACACACACACACACACACACACACACACACACACACACACACACACACACACTGACATATGCACGCGCGTACTGACTTCAAGGTAATATTCAGCTAACCCCACGAGGCCAGAGAGTGAAAGCGAAACGGTACATCGGGCCTACTTACCTTCACGCGACAACACTCAGTCACTACTGGCCGTGCTCAACCAGTCATTCTCCTAGTACTGTGCGATCCGCTGGCCCAGCACTTCTCCGAAAGGCTCTGTCACAACTTCATTAACAGAATAGGTGCAGGGCGTCACTGCTGCTGAAAATGTCGAGTTCGGCACAAGCTGCCATCCCACATTCGGAGCGGGGCGTCCGCCGTGGCATATTTCACGACAAGCTGCGGGGTTGAAGCCACAAAGAGTGGTCTTCTCTTGGTCCTGCTTGGCGTGTGTCTAGCGGGACGAAGCGGGACGTGAGGAAAACGAAGTTATGTGGCGGAGTGTGGCAACACTGCCGCGGCGCTCCCCTCAGTCACCGCCGCTCGCTACTGGTGCTGGAGGGTAGAAGGGGGGTAATTGAGGGGGCGCGGACTGTGATCTTGTTTTGTTGTTTCTAAGCAGCAGTCAGTTTTTGTTGGTTCTAAGCAGCAGTCAGTTTTTTGTTGTTTCTAAGCAGCAGTTAATTTGTTGTTGTTTTCTAAGCAGCAGTCAGTTTTTGTTGTTTCTAAGCAGCAGTCAGTTTTTGTTGGTTCTAAGCAGCAGTCAGTTTTTTGTTGTTTCTAAGCAGCAGTTAACTTGTTGTTTTCTAAGCAGCAGTCAGTTTTTGTTGTTTCTAAGCAGCAGTCAGTTTTTGTTGGTTCTAAGCAGCAGTCAGTTTTTTGTTGTTTCTAAGCAGCAGTTAATTTGTTGTTGTTTTCTAAGCAGCAGTCAGTTTTTGTTGTTTCTAAGCAGCAGTCAGTTTTTGTTGGTTCTAAGCAGCAGTCAGTTTTTTGTTGTTTCTAAGCAGCAGTTAATTTGTTGTTGTTTTCTAAGCAGCAGTCAGTTTTTGTTGTTTCTAAGCAGCAGTCACTTTTTGTTGGTTCTAAGCAGCAGTCAGTTTTTTGTTGTTTCTAAGCAGCAGTTAACTTGTTGTTGTTTTCTAAGCAGCAGTCAATTTTTGTTGTTTCTAAGCAGCAGTTAATTTGTTGTTGTTTCTAAGCAGCAGTCACTTTTTGTTGGTTCTAAGCAGCAGTCAGTTTTGTTGTTGTTTCTAAGCAGCAGTTAATTTGTTGTTGTTTTCTAAGCAGCAGTTAGTTTCCTTGCATTTTGTTGCATTGGCTTCATAGGTTTGCTAGTGAGTTTCGGTTTTATGATTATGGAATGCTAGTTTTGGGCTTTATGATTAGGGTCTTGTAGTTTTGACATTAAGATTTGCTAGTATGGGCTTTATTTTGGCTAAATGATTATGATTTGCTATTTTGGGCTTTGTTTTGGCTAAATGATTACGAGTTGCTAGTTTGGGCTTTGTTTCGGCTAAATGATTACAATTTGCTAGTTTGGGCTTTGTTTTGGCTAAATGATTACGAGTTGCTAATTTTGGCTTTGTTTTGGATAAATGATTACGAGTTGCTACTTTGGGCTCTGTTTTGGCTAAATGATTATGGTTTTCTAATTAACCATTCTGATTTGCTAGCATTGGCTTATGGTAGGGTCTGCTAGGAGTTGTGGCTTTATGATCAAAGTTGGCTTATTTTGACTTTATGATCACGTTTCGCTACGTTTGGATTTTTGACCAAGATTGCTGCAGACTATAGTCTTTTTGACTGTTGTGGTTCGGTGGTGCCTTTACCATTAGGCTTGTTGGTAGTCCTCCGTTTTGATTTCTCAGGTCAAATGAAAGGAAAATCAAAACGAAACAATACAAAAAAACAACAACAAAACAACAACATAAATAATTATGATTAAAAGGAAAGAAAGGAAGGGAGGAAGAAAGAAAGAAAATGACCATGAATAAATGAGTCAAAATTGAACAGAGCGCAACAACAGACAGACAATATTGATATCATAGGCATTAATCGATAGAATACACACATAGGCAGATCGCGCGCATTTATGCTGGCACACACTAAATGCGCTCCCCCCCCCCCTCCCCCCCCCCCCCCCCACCCGGCTCACCCCGGAAAGAAAACCAAAACCAAACAAAAACAAAACAATAACAAAACAAACAAATAAACAAACAAAACACACACACACACACACACACACACACACACACACACACACACACACACACACAACACACACACACACAACACATACACAACACACACACACACACACACACACACACACACACACACACATGCACACAACAAACACACACACACACACACAACACACACAACACACACACACACACACACACACACACACACACACACACACACACACACACACACACACACACACACACAAAACACAAAACAAAACAAAACAAAAAGGCTGCGTAGAGAAGCATTGATTATGGACAGTGGAAGCAAGAATTGTGCATTAATTGTAGGCCTACATCAGACACATAATCATAAAAAGAGGCTGCAACAACAACAACAACAAAATCTAGTTGTTCAAATAACCAAAGCGCATAGATCAATTTTTTTTTAAATGAGAGAGAGAGAGAGAGAGAGAGAGAGAGAGAGAGAGAGAGAGAGAGAGAGAAGAGAGAGAGAGAGAGAGAGAGAGAGAATTACAAAATCATTTGAAACGAATAAAGGAAAGCGACAGACGAGCGGATATCTCTCTATATATTGTAAAAAACAAGATCACATCTAGAATGACTGGAAGTTAAACGGATACATTCATACATAATATATATATATAATGCATTTAAATGATGACCACAAGGAAAGTGCAAGGTATTACAATAAGGCATGAAAATACAGAGACTGAAATTAGAGTGTTCGTAAAATACAAACGTAAAACTTGACAAGAACACGCAAGGGGGGAAAATACAATACATTTTGTGTCAAGGTGTCTGGCGAATGGAAGAAAAAAGTATCAAGGTGTCTTAGTGTCTTAGTGAGTGCCTGAAATGCTTTCCTTTTGAATGTTTTTACTTCCATGGGGTATCTGAGATGATGAGGTAAACTATTCCACGCTAAAGAACCCGAAAAGGAGAAACTCGTTTTAAAGATATCAGTCCTTGTTCTGGGCAAAAGTTGTTTACTGCCATGAACGTGAAGACGTTCAGAAGGAATCATGAGATCTTTCAGGTACTGTGGGACTTTGCTGTTGACAACCTTTTGCATTAGAACACATTTGTTGAGTAATAGTGGTTTGTCTAGAGGGAGTAGTTTGAGAGCACAGCACTTTTGATTGTGGTCCATATTAGCACTTGGCATTAAGAATTTTATGGCACGTTTGTGGAGAGAGTACAGTTGCTTCATGTGCACACAGGCACATCCATCCCATGCATTTGAAACATAGTTTATGTGTGTCAAATGTGTGCAAAGAAAAGGCCTGATTTTACTTCACTGCTGACAATTTGGCTTAGTTTTGAAAGAAGAAAAATATTTCTAGAAACAGTTCTGTAAATATTGTTAATATGCGTTTGCCACTTTAGCTGCTCGTCTACAGTTACTCCAAGTAGGCGATGTTTTGAAACCGGCTCCATTGGCGTGGTCTCGAAATTTAGATTTAAGGAGAGCTATTGTTTCCGGTGTTTCTGTCTCGTCGCCATCAACACGCATTTTGTTTTGGTTGGATTCAGTGCCATCCGATTTCCACAACACCATCCTGAGATATGATTTAAACTTTGTTGTACATCCCTACGTATATTATCTATATTGTCGTTAGCTGTATTAAGGGTGCCATCATCCGCAAATAAATCCGCCCCCCCCCCCCCCAACACACACACCAAACAAACAAACAAACAAACAAAAAACAAAAAAACGCTGCGTAGAGAAGCATTATGATTATGAATAATGGAAGCAAGAATCGTGACATTAATTGTAGGGCTAAATCATAAAAAGAGGCTGCAACAACCACAACAACAACAACAACAAAATCAACTTGTTCAAGTAACAATAGCGAAAGCGTTTGATTGCAGATAACTGATAGATTTGTGGTGCTGTCATGCCGTCTGCCAAGAGGGGGAGGTCACTTCCGGGCCTCAGCAAAGTGCCAATCAGCTAAAGGAGGTCACTTCCGGGCCTCAGCAAAGCGCCAATCAGCTAAGGGAGGTCACTTCCGGGCCTCAGCAAAGCGCCAGTCAAGTAGGGGAGGTCACTTCCGGGCCTCAGCAAAACGCCAATCAGCTAAGGGAGGTCACTTCAGGGCCTCAGCAAAGCGCCAATCAGCTAAGGGAGGTCAGTTCCGGGCCTCAGCAAAGCGCCAGTCAGTTCCGCGTGACCGTGAAAGGCGGCCTGAAAACCCCAGCCAATCGGCCGTAGCGACAAAACAGATTCCGATCCTGACGAGAAGACCACCTCACACACTCTCCACACGGTTAGTTTTATTGTTGATATTTATACACTGATACACACAACACCGATAATCCCTAACCTATCAGTCACATTAATATTACCCAGTATATTACTATGTTGTAATTATTGATATACAATCGCTTGTCCGATTTCACCCGATTATTTTCGCCTCTTCTGCCTCTTCAAGTAGATTTAAATAACAAAAGGAAAACTGCTTAGAACGGCAAAATACGCGTATTCATCAGTGGCCAGTTTCCACTCGCTGTTCCACTACAGCAGACTGGTCCGGTGTCTTTGCTCTGTCGGCAATGCTGTTGGCGTACTGCTGACCACAACCCAGCTGCAGCAGCGGCAGCTCCCCGAGGGCACGCACCCCTCTGGGAAGAAAACAAGGGTTTTCCCTTCTAAATTCCCAACCCTTTCACCCCTTCCACACATCCGTCTTGCAGCTCCTGTAGTGCAGCAGCTGGTGGTTGCTCGTGTCCAGCGGTTTGCTGACAGTAACAGAGAACCCCACAACCCCCCCCACACAACCACACCCACACCCACCCAACACACCCCCACACACACAACCCCCACCCACTCACACGCCCGCACGCACCACGCACCAACCATATAAAAACCCAAAACCCCACGCACACACGCACCATAACCCCACACACACACACCACGCGCCCGCACGCACGCCCCGCACGCACGCCCCGGGACTCGGACCACGCACTTACCACTTTCGCACGCACCGCCGCACGCAAGGGACGCAAAGGGACCAGGCACACACACACACCCCCCAAACCACACACACACCCCACCCACCCACCCCGCCCCACGCCGCACGCACGGGACGCACGCACGCACGCACCCCGGCCCCCACAACCCCAAAAAACACACCCACTTTTCGTTCCCAAAAGGAAATGGTCCACAAAATCGATAGTGTCATTCATCTTGCAGGAGACCCGAGAGGAAAACCCCGGGAACGCAAACCCAAATTTGCAACCCCGGGGAGCCGAAAACCCAAATTTTTTTCCCACAAACAACACACACACAAAACAAAACACACACACACACACACACACACACACACACACACCCCAAAAATTTTCAAAAAAGGGGGCCCACAAAATGTTGTGTTTTTCATTTTGCCAAGGAACCCAAAAACCCCTGGTTTTGGGGCCTGTAATTTTTTAAAACCTATGTTCGTTTTAATGTAAAAATTTTTAAACCAAACCAACCAACCAACCAAACCAAAAAACACAAACAACACCCCTTACCTAATTTATCCCAAATTCCTTTTTGGTCCAAAGGAACACTCAAAAAGGAAGGTTTTGGGCCGATTTTTTTGCCCATGATTCATTGTAAAAGTGTTTTTCCCAAACCCCCCAAAAAACCAAAGGAAAAGGGGGCGGCTAACTCCGGCCAGTCCAAAAAGCCCGTGAGGGGGCCCGGAACACCCCCAAACCCGGGGTTTTTGGGGCCGAGCCCCTTGCCCAACCGCCCCAGTGTGCCCCTCACGGTTTTTCCCCCAGCACCGGGAAGTTAAGGGGGGCCCCACTCCCCCCCCGGGAGCCTTATTTCCCGTAACAGCCCCCTTTTTTATTTTTTTTACGCCCTCAAAAACCTTTGTGTCCCCACCCGTCTTATTATTATTACTTTCCTAAAGAAATTTTTCCCCCCAAAAACCCCGGGGACAAAAACAACAAAATTTTACCCCCAGCAGTTTTTTTTAATTTTTTTTGGGGGGGGGGGGACAGGGGTGGAAGGTCCAAAATCTTAAAATTCAAACATTTTTTTCCCGCAGGTAGGTCCCCACCCGCAGTTTTTAAATTTTTGGGGGTTTGGGGGGGGCAAGGTAAAGGTACCATCAGCATCTTTATAACATTTTGTCTTCCTCACTATGGTGAAGGTACCATAAACATCGTTTTTTCAAACATTACTGTCTTCCTACTATGGTGAAGGTACCATCAGCATCTTTAAAAAACACCTTACTGTTTTCCTCACTATGGTAAAGGTACCATCAGCTTTTTTTATCAAATTTTGGGTTTCCTCCTATGGTAAAGGTCCCCTCACATCTTTATAACATTTTGTCTTCCTCACTATGGTGAAGGTACCATAAACATCTTTATCAACATTATTGCCCTTCCTGACTATGGTGAAGGTACCATCACACGTTACCAACATTATTGTTTTCCCTCACTATGGTAAAGGTACCATAAACATCTTTACCAAATTTTGTTTTCCCTCACTATGGTGAAGGACCATAAACATCTTAAACATTATTTTTTCCCTCACTATGGTGAAGGACCATCAACATCTTACCAACATTATTGTTTCCCTGACTATGGTGAAGGTACCATCAGCATCGTTACCAACATTGTTGTCTTCATCACTATGGTGAAGGTACCATCAACATCGTTACCAACATTGTTGTCTTCATCACTATGGTGAAGGCACCATCAACATCATTACCAACATTATTGTCTTCCTCACTATGGTGAAGGTACCATCAACATCATTACCAACATTATTGTCTTCCTCACTATGGTGAAGGTACCATCAACATCGTGATCAACATTATTGTCTTCCTCACCCTCATCATCACGAAGACCAACCAGCCTTTGCAGCCAGAAAGGCTACGTTACCTGCAGCACCTCCAGCAGCGTGTTGAAGGGGGGTGACGGCACGAGCAACTCGTCAAAGTCCTGGACACCGACGAAGTCGTACTTGGACAGCAGATGCATGCAGGTGTTCACCAGCAGGGTTTTGTCAGCCCAATTATGCAGTTCCAGGCTTCTTAGGAAACCTCGTGGGGGATGCCCTAACGACAACAAATTGTCAATGATTATTTTTTCACAGCTTACTCATTACGAGTCTCTCCCGTTATCTCATTAGAAATTCTTAGAGTTCCTTTCCAGCAGTCAAAGGAAAACAGCACGGACAACCAGCATTGTGTTACTCGCTTGCAAGAAATACCTGATCGAGATTGTCTCCCCTTTTCTGTCAGACGCATCCCATCATTCTGTGTGTGTGTGTGTGTATGTGTGTGTGTGTGTGTGTGTGTGTGTGTGTGTGTGTGTGTGTGTGTGTGTGTGTGTGTGTGCTGCGTGTGTGCGGGTGGGGGTGGGGGTGGGGGTGTGGGGTGTGTGGGGTGGGGGTTGTGTGTGTGTGTGTGTGTGTGTGTGTGTGTGTGTGAGAGAGAGAGAGAGAGAGAGAGAGAGAGAGAGGGGGGCAAAAAACAGACAGACAGAGACAGAGAGAGACAGACAGAGATGGACAGACAGAGAGACAGACAGACAGGCAGGCCAAGCAGGCAGGCAGGCAGGCAGGCAGACAGACAGAGATTGCTCGATATTCTAGCTTGGTGTTATATTATTCATCATGAAAATTGTCAATTACATTATTATAATTCGCTTTCGTCTCGGAAAATTCTAAGTGTTGAGGAGCTCGAGACACTACCTGCCGGCACAAGGCTAAGGACATCACACCATAGATAGCGTGGAAGAGAGAGGCGTATAAAGAGAAAGCGCTCGACGATCTTCCTTGAAAGGACGCGAAAGGGCCATCATCAATCAGATGAACGTTGGACCTGTTTTCAGAGATATTGGTGGAAACATCTGAGAGACGGCGTGGAGATCATAGGGCTGTTTTTCTTTTTCTTTTCCCCCCGAGCGCATAGACACCATTTTGAACCGAACTGATCGGGAATAGGAATAGTTATTCCAGGTTTACCTCTCCTAGAGCTGGCGTGACAGGAGACAGAATGAGGAAACCGATTTTCTCGTAGTACCTGAAGACTTTCATCGCCTCCTCGCTGACAATGTGATAAAACACCTGTACCACAGAGACCCCCACGAGCCTAGAAAACTCAAACCATTCCACCAGCTTCACCGGATCAAGCTGGCCGTAAGCGAAGCCCACACACACGGCGTATTTGTTGCCACCATTCGGCGGTTCGGTCAGCTCATGCGCCGTTGTCGTCATTGTGCTGACGTCACACGACTGCTCGGCGAAAGCCACGTAACGGAGTTCTTCAGGTGACGTCACTGTGTTGTTTGCATTCTGCGTCGTGGCGTTGTCGGAAGCGTCAGTCAGCGAACAGCTGAACAGGTGCAACTTCATGTCGACGTTTTTTGGATCAATAAACAGTAGCTTGGCTGGAACTTGCACGAAATGGTTAGAGCGTGAAGAGGTAGTGAGGCAGCAGACGAAGCTACGGTTGTCTTCCTTTCGGTTACCGGCCCAGGAAAGGGAAGAATGACGTTGAGCCGGCCAGGCACCGGGTAATCTCCCCTTCTGATGGCGCTCATCACGTGCACCTCCGTTGTCTCCCCTACCTTAATGTTCCCCCCAAAGGGCCAACGATTTTTAGAGGTATCTCCCTCTGCAACAGACAGAGCAAAAAAAATTCGTAAAAGCGACGTTGACGACGCGCATTGATACTGGGGTGATTTACAACACCGCTCCTTACATAAAATGTGTTGCCAAAGCAGAAAAAAAGTTCATAAAAGCGACGTTGACGACGCGCATTGATACTGGGGTGATTTACAACACCGCTCCTTACATAAAATGTGTTGCCAAAGCTGAAAAAAGTTCATAAAAGCGACGTTGACGACGCGTATTGATATTAACGTGATTGTAAGCCCTCCTTACATAAGATTTGTTGACAGAGCAGAAAAAGTTCATAAAAGCGACTTTGATGACGCGTATTGATATTGACGTGATTGTATTGATACTGGCGTGATTTACAACACCGCTCCTTACATAAAATGTCTTGTCAGGGCAGAAAAAGTTCATAAAAGCGACGTTGACGACGCGTATTGATACGGGCGTGATTTACAACACCGCTCCTTACATAAAATGTGTTGTCAGAGCAGAACTGAAAAGTTCATAAAAGCGACGTTGACGACGCGTATTTATTGTAAGCCCTCCTTACAGTTGTAATGGAGCGGAGTGGTAGAAGGACAGGACACAGGCAGCGGAGTCAGTCAAAATGGAGACCACAGCAGGCGAACGGCAGCAATCAGGTTTTTATTCTACAGCAGCAGACAACTTTCTCAGCACACCCAAAATCCTCACGGCACGCATAGATAAGAGAACTGCGGGGGCCCGCAAAGAACACACGCTTTTGCTACAATGAAATCAGCCCTCGGGACCACAAAATGGCTGAAAATTGTGTTTCCTTGGCCCGCACAAATACAGTTTCCTCAACAATAACTAAACTAATTAAAAAATGAAATACATCAAATAAAAGCTACAGTTAAAACCCTTTTAAAACCGTATAAACAAAATGTACACACATGACTTATTTAATTTGCAACAAGAGTGGGAAGCGTGGCTTGCACCTGTCTCTAAGCAGATTCGTACAACTAAATCACAACTAACACAATGTACAAAATATAACTATCAAAAAAATTTTACATCAGAATAAAGAACACGCTCCCAGGGAAAACGGTACATAACAATTACAATACAACGCTCTGTAAGAGAAGCAAGACACACCCAAAAGACTAGCACTAAAAAAAATGGTGCGAACTTTCCCCTGGGGCGCGTTATTTTATTTCCCCCAGCAGCGCTGATAGTGATACCAAGAAAAGTCTATGAATATAACTTAGCTTCTACAGTACACAAAAAATCAATAAGTTAATTTCAACCCAAAAAAAAACACTAAACATGAAGTCAGCTAAGCAAAATACTATACGACAAAGCACTGATCGACACAGAAATTACTTTCATCGAGTCAAAAAAACGATTCGCTACTATTCACTAGTACTACACAAAAAAATGCGCCATGCAGACGACGGCTAAAAAAAAGAATGGCCCCAGAGGGGAATCGGCAACTGATTAAGCTCGATCCTGCGTCTAAATAAGATCTAAATAAAAAATTCTAAGATGCCAAATTATATTCCACATGACTTAGTGCAAAAAAAAGGACTAGGTGAACAAAGAGAGGAAAAAACAAGCGGTCAAAATATTAAGGGAGTAAACAGATTTGAAAATGGGGGGCGCCCAGCGGCTATCGCCGGTGGGCCCTGTGAAGGCCATGTGGCTTACGCAACACGCAGCGCTTCAAAACAAAATTTTGTCTGCCCCGGTTCCCGGGTTACTAACAGTACAGTAATGAAATTGCATGGATCTGATAACCGGGGCGGGATTATTGTAAAAACGTACAAAGAGCACTTGCTCACACATAAAATATGTTGTCACAGCAGAAAGAGTTCATAAAAGCGACGTTGACGGCGCGTATTGATATTAACGTGATTGTAAGCACCCCCCCGCCCCCAACGCCCCCTCACATAAAATGTGTCGTCCTAAGCTTTAGATCTGATCACAGTGTTGCAATATGTGGATGGTGGAGTTAGCGAGTGACTCACGATGAGTGGAATCTGATTCCAGCATTCATCATACCGTGTATCCGCGTTCCGAAGTTTTCAGCCGGAGCTTCCCGTTACAGCGAGGCCCAGCCGGAGCAGACAGAAGCAAAACGTCGAACCAGGTAATCTACATCGATTTACGTCAAATGTACGTATTGCACATCTAACAGAGCATCATGGTTGGAACGGAGTAGCTTTCCCGTGTCCTGTGGTGTAAATTTCTTGACATTTAGTTTCTTGTGCACCTCACAAATGACATTTTCATTTTTTTCTGATTTCGGCCGTTTGCAGGCAAAATTGCACTTTCTTCAAAAACGACAGGACAATGCAGTCACTTGGTACGCTTTGGTTCTTGTCACTATGTTATTAAATATCTCATGCATGATATGATGAACTATCACTGTCTAAGAGTGTGTCGTTAACTCTACGACTAATTATTAGCTCTACAACTAACTGTGCAACTGAAAGAGACCACGAGGGGTTTTGTTCGCGGGAACCTAACTTTTATTCTTTCTTGCGCATGCCCAGAGCTACAGGGTTTACAAATACAAGCTTCCGCCGCAGTGGCGTCGTCTGCTCCGATGTCCATCAGCTACGATAGCAACAGCTTATCGTGACAAAGAGTATTTAGAAGTCGCGTTAAAAAGATAGGAAAACACTCGCCCGGTTTTTCTATGTTCCAAACCAGAGTGTATGGCTGTTCCGATGCTGAGCTGTGCCGTGTTCCGATCCAGAGCACCGTCGGGGCCATTTCACTTCTTGGCAATTACTATAAGCCAGACAGACAGGTTGTCAACGAGGTCGGAAGATTCAGTCTTACAGATGGAGCCGAATAACGTCAATCTTATTGAACTACTTCGTCAATTTTCGCCGAGTGGATATATTACACATCGTCGAAACAATGACATCGCCTCGTGTCATGTTGAGTAAAAACCGAATAAGAAATAACAGACTTTGCAACAATAAACCATACAAAAATGCAATCCTTTCGAGCGTTTGTGACGTGATTAGCGAATTAATTGATAATAACAAGAGGATCGGACGTGTGTTCTTTTTTTTGTTTTGTTTTTATATAAAAAACATAATTATATTGAACTTTTACCATACTTTACTAAACAATTAATCACAATTAGTTCAGCTCTTCAAGAGGATTAGATCTCGGAAAATCTCTCTCTGCGTCTGTCTGTCTGTCTGTCTGTCTGTCTGTCTGTCTGTCTGTCTGTCTGTCTGTCTGTCTCTCTCTCTCTCTCTCTCTCTCTCTCTCCCCCCCCCCCCCTCCCCACACACACACACACACACAAAAACACACACACACACCACCACGCACGCACGCACGCACACAGGACACAGAAGGGGGTTTTTTTCTTTTTCCTCTTTCCCCCCTCCCCCCTTCCCCCCTTTCCCCCCCAAACCCCCCCGGGGTTTAAGCAAGTGGAAAATCCGGGAAAAAAAGCCGCTTCCGGTGTTGGGGTCAGCAAGGAAAACCATGAACGCTCAGTCACACCAGAAGCCGTGCGTGTCGCGTGCTAGAAGTGACACCCCCACCCCCCAACCCCTCTCCCTCCTTGCCCCCTCCTCAAATGGACAGGTCCCAAAGTATGAGTGCTGACTGCAAGATAGCTACTGGACCGTTTCTTTTCTGGTTGGATAAAGCAGCTGTGGCCTGTGCTGAACGATTTTTCTCTCGCCCACCCCGACCAAATCGTTTTATCATCGTCCGCTTCAAACGAAGAAACCATTGTAACAGCTGAAAAAGCCATCAAAACCACTAGCTACATAGCGAATGAAGCCAAATTTAGCAACAAAAGTAGGTTATAAAGGTGAGTCGTCAGTAGGCTACAAGATCGATTATTTTGCCAACATCAGCACTGAGGAACGTGAACGTCGATACTAGGAAACGAGATCTAGATCAAACGTCAGTGGCGCATACACACACCGAAAGAAACCAATGCGATAAAACTCGCGGGCACATTGTAATAATTATTAGGTCTAGTATTAGGTCTAGGCAATGTTGACTGTACCGGCTGACTGAGGGTTGGTACCGAATTTGTTTATTTATTTGTTATTGCCGGTACCACCGTACTGATAGTCTCAACAGTCTAGCAGACGCTCTGGCAGATTCTTTCAAACTTTTTTGAAAACATTTAATGTAGCCTAGCTCACCCTGTAACAGATTGCAGTCAAAACACTTTTACATAGCAAATTTCGGTTGCGGGATTGTACATTTGGGTTCAAAAGATCTTCATTCTAACAATTCATACAGACTGCCGAAAACATAAAATTGTCCTTCTGTTTTTGGGCAATGTACCAGAATAGCACGAGATGTACTGCTTTACTTTACGTCAGTACCAAGCCCAATGTGTGGCAGTATCTTTGTCTCACCCTGTCTTGAAATGCTGTCGCACTCCACGCGTGCCTCTGCTGGGCTGTTTGGGGCCTGACAGTGCAACTAACTCCAACTTGAGCTATAACTGTGAAAGTTGTGCACCCCTCCCACCCCCACCCCCTCAAATATATTATATTTGGGGGTGGGGGGTGCACAGAGAGAGAGAGAGAGAGAGAGAGGGGGTTATTTGCTGAGATCTAATCCTTTTGAAGAGCTGAACTAATTCTAATTAATTATGCTAAACTTTAGATATAATTATATATATATATAAAGAAGAGAACAGTACACGTCCGATCCTCTTGTTATTATCAATTAATTTGCTAATCACGTAACAAACGCTCGAAAGGATTGCATTTTTGTATGGTTTGTGTTCAAAGTAGGAATTTGTTGCAAAGTCCGTTATTTCTGATTCAGTTTTTACTCAACATGACACGAGGATAAGTCATTGTTTCGACGAGGTGTAATATATCCACTCGGCGAAAATTGACGAAGTAGTTCAATAAGATTGACGTTATTCGACTCCAAGGACCAGTTGTTAAACAGAAATGAATGAACGTAAACTATAATCTTAGTAAACTAAAGCTTTCGAGTTCGAGTTCTCTCTCTCTCTCTTCTTCTTCTCTTTCTATTTAAAGTCTGATCATATAAGTGATATTAAGCGGATCTTACAATTATCTTGCTAACAACGTATGTCAGCAAGTTGCACCAAAAAAATAGTAACAAGAAATTAATTTTCTAAAAATGTCAACAACAACAAAACAACAACAAAAACCTAACATAATATGTTAGGTTTTTGTTGTTGTTGTTGCTGTATATATTACATACATTTATATCTGAATCAATGCAAGTATTGCCGGCAACAAAGTAGATATTAACTCACCTGCGGCCGGTGTTTGATCTGATGCGGACAGTCCGAAGATGGAACGGTACAGCAGTTGGAAGAGATCTTTCCGTGCAGCGATCTGACAAGTGACTCGTTGTTCGTCCACCTCAGAGTGAAATGCGACTGAAGCCACGTGTAAAAAACAACACACAAAAGTATGCCCACAAACAAAGAGCACACCACGGCCTTTTGGCGTAGGGCAGTTAGCGAAGCTCGGAAGGGCAGGATAAGACAATAACTAGACATTCTGAACAGTGCCTGCAAGTTTCATCCAGTCGTCTCGGGAAGTGGTGCACCAGTGTAAGCTGAGACTGTAATGTTCGCTAAGAGATATCATCGATCGGCACTCGCTTGTTAGCACTTGTCCTTTGCATCGAGAGAGCGCGCGCACACACATCCGGCTGTATATAACCGACAATGCTTTTAGCATACAGTTCATAGTTCAGGAGCTGTATGAGAGTGGAGGTGGCCGTCCTGGGCTGTCCGTCCTAACGAGCCTTCTGGTTTCCGTGGACGTAAAGCTATATTGACCATGCTTCGGCATTGGTCTCAGCTTGTCCTAATATGTCAACCGACATCTGAGGACATTAAGCAACACTATCTACCTACCTAGCATACAGTACTTTTACTGCTGATGAGGACGACAGCTTGTGAAGGCGATATGCCTCCCCCACCAACAAGACTGGCGATCTGTGACGAACACTAAGCAATTGTACTTGGGTGTTAAAATCACCTGTCGGTCTGTCCACAGCTGTACCAGCCTGCTACCACTGCTTTTACTGCAGGTACTAAGGTTTTCATAGTGGGGAATTCTGCAGTGGCGTTATCTTTATTGATTGCTTTTATATCGCGCTCCGCTCTCGAGCAGACTCACTGCAACTAATGGAAACAAATGTAATGTATGATAATGGAAACAAAAGCACACACATGCAATCACGGAAAAGTGGCAAAACTAAACCATGATTCAATATAAATATGAATATGTACAGACATGAGTCCTCAAGCACATTTTATAACAAATAATCTGAAACAACAAGGGGTTCTAATTCGCATCTTGTGTTTTGTTACAATATATGAATACCCTTCTTTTGAAATTTTATGTATTTATGAAAAAGTAAGTTAATAAAACTGAAACTCAAAGCACACATACAAAATGAAGGAGAAAAGAAGCAAGAAACACACACACACACACACACACACACACACACACACACACACACACACACACACACACACACACACACACACACACACACACCACAGGGGGGGGGGGGTGGGGGGTATTAATTATATGCAGATATGAAGAGCTGAGTTTTTAAGGCCTGCTTGAAAGAAGAGCTGAGTCTCTTTATCCCGTTCCGATTACTCGTGCTGGAATGTCTGCGAGTGTTAAAGAATCAACACACTCTTCAACACTTCCACACACTCCAACACCAGTAACAGAAACAGGATTAATAGACAATTTTCATTTTCATTTATGATCGCTCTCAATCTGTTGTCTGGATAAAATCTGTAGTCTCGAAAATGTGCCCATGTTTTGTCTTTTCCTACAAAAAGCAGCGTTCTTTTTCTGTTGTGCGTTTGGACAACGAAAACAACCTCTCACTGGAAATGTGTGGCCTTTGTAAATTTCAAATTCAAATTTCCGTAAGGGACAATGAAGTACTAAAATGTTAATAAAAAATAAATGCGTTCAATATCTTAGCGTAGAACACTGGAAAATCGTCGTTGTTAATTGGATCCGAGTGAAGAGTAAAAAAAGGGTATCTCACATCTTTTACAGGCATCTCTCCAAACTAGGTGTTGGCGTGTAGCAAACGTGTAGCATGAAATTTGTAATTCAACAATTTATGTTTTTATTAAAAGGAAAAGAAAAAAGAACAAAACCATAATTCCCCCCCCCAAAAAAAAAACAAAAAAAAAAAAAAAAAAAATTACGTGATCTTAATCGGTTCCCGACGTCATGAACAAATTGTGGCAAACAACTCCTTATCTGCATGACCTCATCCACTGGCTGTGGCTATCATGTCTATCATGTACACCAACCAGTTTTCACTGACTCTCAACTCCACAACGACAAGGTCGGCAAGGTGTAGCCAGCTGAACAAGTCCCTACGAGGTAGGTTAGGATCTTCAGTAAACACACACACACACACACACACACACACACACACACACACACACACACACACACACACACACACACACACACACACACACACACACACACCAAAAATTTTTTAAAAACAAAAACAAAAATATAAAACGCCCCCCCACCAGACACGCCCCCAAAAACCCCCATACACACAACACACACAACACACAAACACCAAAATGGGTAAAAAACACAACAACAACAAACCCCCCACAACACACACACACACACACACACAAAAACACAATACACACACACACCAACACAAAAAAAACACAAAAAAACACAAAAACAACACACACACACACTTACTTACATACTTACTTACTCTCTCTTCCAGACCATGAAGCAAGGAAAGGGAGCGGCCATTCTGTTGCTGGTGACGTCATTGTTGGTTTTGTTGACGCTAGCGTCAGCGGGATCCAGGAAGAAAGGACTGGCCAACTCTAACTACCATTACCACTGCCGGGACCTTGACGTCATCAATAACATCGCCTGGTGGTACTGTATCACTGTTCTCGGGGCTTCCATGGCTTTTACAAGGAACACCGCTGTGTACTATTGCATCACTATGCTGGCGTAAAGACTAACAGTAAGTAGTTAAGTCAGCAGGTAAGCACGCAAACAGGTAGAGAGGCAGAAATGCAGGTATAGACAGGTATGTATATAGGTAGGTAGGTAGGCAGGCTGCTTCGCAGGCGTACGTTTTAGATGAGTGTGGGTGTATGCGTGCGAATATGTGTGTGTGTGTGTGTGTGTGTGTGTGTGCGTGCGTGCGTGCGTGCGTGCGTGCGTGCGTGCGTGGTGGTGTGTGTGTGTGTGTGTGTGTGCCCCCCTGTCTGTCTGTCTGCCCCGTCCGTCGCTGTCTGCCCTCTCTCTTCTTTTCCTTTTTTCCCCTCTGTTGTTGTTGGTTGTTGGGGGTTTGGTGGTGGTGGTGGTGGTGGTGGTAGTAGTAGTAGAGTAGTAGTAGTAGTAGTAGTATGGCAGTAGTAGTCTCCCGAAATATTGTGAAAACACAGTCGAACGCGAAAGAGAGAGAGAGACTAGCGACTGCCCCCTGCCCTAGAAAGAGCTGTAGGAAGGCTGACACACGGACAGCACGCACCCTGCAGGTACGACTGGAACCAGACCCCCTTCTACCACCACAAGAGCAACTGCACCAACACGCTGGACGAGCGGAGGCGGGTGCCCATGGTGTGGGGGTGGCGACACGGGGTGGACTACCCCATGTGGTTCCGCAACGACACCTCCCGCTACGTGCTCGGCTTCAACGAACCCAACCACCGTGGACAGAGCAACCTCACGCCGCAGGAAGCTGCTGATGCCTGGAGGGTGAGTCACGCTTTGTGGGTCTCTTGGCGGATAGCGCTGACTGGCCGTGTTCCGTGTGTTGACTGACTGTTTCGTGTGTTGACTGTTCCGTGTGTTGATTGACCGTGTTCCGTGTGTTGACTGACCGTGAGCTGTGTGTTGACTGACCGTGTTCCATGTGTTGACTGACCGTGTTCCGTGTGTTGACTGACCGTGTTCCGTGTGTTGACTGTCCGTGTTCCGTGTGCTGACTGACCGTATTCCGTGTGTTGACTGACCGTGAACTGTGTGTTGACTGATCGTGTTCCATGTGATGACTGACCGTGTTCCGTGTGTTGACTGCCCATGTTCCGTGTGTTGACTGACCATGTTCCGTATGTTGACTGACCGTGTTCCGAGTGCTGAATGACCGTGTTCCGTGTGTTGACTGACCGTGTTCCGTGTGTTGACTGACCGTGTGTGTGTTGACTGACCGTGTTCCATGTGTTGACTGACCGTGTTCCGTGTGTTGACTGACCTGTTCCGTGTGTTGACTGACCATGTTCCGTTGTTGACTGACCGTGTTCCGAGTGCTGAATGACCTGTTCCGTGTGTTGACTGACCGTAGCTTGTGTTGACTGACCGTGTTCCGTGTGTTGACTGACCGTGTTCCGTGTGTTGACTGACGTTCCGTGTGTTGACTGACCATATTCCGTGTGTTGACTGACCATATTCCGTGTGTTGACTGACCATGTTCCGTGTGTTGACTGACCATGTTCCGTGTGTTGACTGACCGTGTTCCGAGTGCTGAATGACCATGTTCCGTGTGTCGACTGACCATGTTCCGTGTGTTGACTGACCATGTTCCGTGTGTTGACTGGACGTGTTCCATGTGTTGACTGACCATGTTCCGTGTGTTGAATGACGGTGTACTGTGTGTTGACTGACCGTATTCCATGTGTTGACTGACCGTGTTCCGCGTGTTGAATGACGGTGTACTGTGTGTTGACTGACCGAGATTTGTGTGTTGACTGACCGTGTTCCTCATTTTGACTGACAGTGTGCTGTTTGTTGGCTGACTGTATTCTGTGTGTTGAGTGACAACGTGTTGGCTGATTGTACTGTGTGTTGTCTGGCTGTGTGCTGTGTTGATTGTGTATTGACTTACTGTGTGCTGTATATTGACTGACTGTGCTGTGCGTTGACTGACTGTGCTGCGTGTTGACTGACTGTGTGTTGACTGACTGCGGTGTGTGTTGACTAACTGTGCAGTGTCGACTGACTACGCCGTGTGTTGACTAATTGTCCTTTGTCGAGTGACTGCGTGTTGACTGACTGTGCTGCGTGTTGACTGACTGTGTGTTGACTGACTGTGTGTTGACTGACTGTGCCGTGTGTTGGGAAACAGGTGCTACAGGCCCGGGCAGACCGCCAGAACCAACTGCTGGTCAGTCCCTCAGCCATCAAGTGCACCAGCCCTTCTGACAAGTGCACGATGTCAGGTGTGCAGTGGTTTACGGTAAGTGCACCAGCCCTTCTGACAAGTGCACGATGTCAGGTGTGCAGTGGTTTACGGTAAGTGCACCAGCCCTTCTGACAAGTGCACGATGTCAGGTGTGCAGTGGTTTACGGTAAGTGCACCAGCGGTTCTGACAAGTGCACGATGTCAGGTGTGCAGTGGTTTACGGTAAGTGCACCAGCGGGTCTGACAAGTGCACGATGTCAGGTGTGCAGTGGTTTATGGTAAGTGCACCAGCGGGTCTGACAAGTGCACGATGTCAGGTGTGCAGTGGTTTACGGTAAGTGCACCGGCCCTTCTGACAAGTGCACGATGTCAGGTATGCAGTGGTTTTACGGTAAGTGCACCAGCCCTTCTTGACAAGTACACAGCGGTTCTCTCTCTCTCTCTCTCTCTCTCTCTCTCTCTCTCTCTCTCTCTCTCTCTCCTCTCTCTCTTCTCTCTCTCTCTCTCTCTCTCTCTACACACACACACACACACTTTCACTCACTCACACACACACACACGCACACACACACACACACACACACACACACACACACACACACACACACACACACACACACACACACACACACACACACACACACATCACACACACACACACACACACACACACTACACTGACAACACTGACACACACACACATACACACACTCACACACACACACACACACACACACACACACACACACACACACACACACACACACACACACACACAACGTTCGCGTTAAACCTCTGTCTTTTGATCTCATTTCCTCTCTCAAACGCCAGTGCCTGCCTCTTCATGGCAGGAGTTTTTCCGGGCCTGCTCCGGCTGCCGTGTGGACTATCTGGCCACGCACTACTACACGTGCCAGATCAGTCACGTGATGGACTTCCTGCACGAGCTCTATACGCGCTTCCACCGCAAGATCTGGTTGACGGAAGTGGCCTGCCCCACGCACAGCTACTCCCACGCCCTGACCTTCATGCAGGAGTTGCTGCCCAGGCTGGAAGCTTCCGAATACGTTTTCCGGTATGCTTGGTACACCACCAGGGTACACGGATCAGGGGCGGCTACTCACGAGGACAGCTTGTTGCACACCAATGACGCCACCTTCACCACGCTAGGAAACTATTACCACAACTTCATGTAGTTTGGTTCCGTCGGTGAGATTTTGGCAATAAAATGTTAGAATAAAAAGTTACTTGTTGTGTGGAACGCACACACACACACACACCACACCACACCACACACACACACACACACACACACACAGCACACACAGTGCAAACACAACACAACACACACAACACACCACAGACACACACACACCACCACACAAAAAACACAGCACCACACACAGCACCACGACGCACGCACACACACACCACACACACACCAACACAACCACAGTCAAAACCACACACACACACACCACCACACACACACACCACGCACAGCACCAACACACACACACACCACACACGCACGCACGCACGCACGCACGCACGCTCACACACACACACACACACACACACACACACACACACACACACACACACACACACACACACATACATACGGAGAGAGACAGAGACAGAGAGAGACAGAGACAAAGAGAGGTGGAGCCGGGCTCCCACTGCTTGATGGATTGTTTTGCTGCTGAGTTCCTCCTCAACAGTTGCTTTCGGACTCTTGTCTTTGTGACTGTGCACGGCACAGCAGTTGAAACAGTAGTTACGAAGTACACAGATTGCTTCGCACTGGCGGGGTCCCCACCTCCTTAACATTGTTGTTCTGGTGGAGGCTGACGTCCTCTTCCGTCTCTGCGGGTGGAAGAGCTTGGACGAGCTATTCATCTGCCCCCTACACCCGCTTTCCACGTCCCTAATAAGGTTTATGGTTTCTGTGGACATAAAGCACCATAAGAGAAGAAGTAGAAGCCAAATGATCGCAAGCGCCATTCCGTGACCCCTGGGTTAGGATAAAAAAAGAAGAAAGAGTAATCGTAGAAATCGGAAATGTACGTAAAGTCTAGAACTGTTAAACTGCACAGTCCCTAGCCATCCCTAGCTGGTCTAGTTATAAAGGTCCAGTGTGAGACAGAAAGGCGCATGTTTAGAGGAAGAAACAACATCAAAACAACATAATCAGACAGCACACGGCTTTTCAGCGAATCCTTTTCATCATAATTTTATTTAATCATGTTTTGTCCTATTACACTGCACTGTTCTCACATCCTATACAAAACCATGACTCAGGACTCTTAACACATACACGCATTAATTTCTACAATGCTGTAATTTAATTATTCATTTGGGGGCGGGGTTGGGGCGGGGTTGGGGCGGCAAGGGGGGAGTGGGAGGGAGGGAACCTCGTTGCAGAAAGTCACGTTGTCATAACACTTCAAAGCGGAGCCAATATAAACGTACCCCAAAATAGGGAACCAAAAATTCCAACCGACAAAATGTCCAACAAAAACTCAACGGTAACAAAGTGCTGACCACCTCCGCAAAAAAAAAGGTAAACTGAAGTGTTCACACAAAACGAACAAACGCTTTACCGTCGACAATTGGCTCAGAAAGGATTAGCAGTACTTGTTGCGTTATTAAGTGGAAAGAAAACCTCGTTCCTATAACGACCGTGCAAATGACCACATGCCAGTGCGACTGTCCAGCAGTCCGTGTCACTTGGCCAACTTCCATACTTGCCTCTTTTTTTCTTTCTTTCTTTCTTTGTCGAGTCCAAGAAAATGGGTTAAATCCCAGGACAATGGTGTAAAATGCAGAATAAATTTTAATGCAGATTTTCTTCTTCTTTTTCCTTCTTCTTTCTTTCTTTGTCGAGTCAAAGAAAATGGGTTAAATCCCAGGACAATGGTGTAAAATGCAGAATGAATTTTAATGCCGATTTTTTTCTTTTTCTTTCTTTGTCGAGTCCAAGAAAATGGGTTAAATCCCAGGACAATGGTGTAAAATGCAGAATAAATTTTAACGCCGATTTTTTAAATTTATTTTTTAGCCTTTGTTTGCCACAGCCAGTGTCGTATTTAGTCCAAAAGATGAAATCAAACCCGTTATGCTGTCTGTGTGAGTTTCCTTTCGTTTTCCGTGCAGTAAACACTTACAGCATGTTGTGGAGTCAACGCCATTCTGTCACGTGACAGTGCAGCTTCTTTGACTGGTTATGTGTCAGAGCACAGCCACCCTTATTGTTCACCACTGTCCTGGGAAATTTACCAGAAAATGATTATGAAAACGCATCGGGAACAAAACATCTGAAACAAGGATGATTGCTAGCGTTCGAAAACAAGATCCAAACACGTGAACGGTTAAAACGAACGCTAATTTGATATGACAATACATAAACATATGCACATTTTCGGGGTAAGCCCCTTCTTCGAAACGACAAAACAACAGTTAAACAACCGTAAATGGAGATCAATGAAAACGTAGATATTCGGTTCTTCCAAACACCCTAGGCATTGAACACACCACAACAAAAACCGGAAAAGTGCATTTTCATTCATCACCGTTTAACCGTTGTTTGACTGTTGTTTTGTCACTACGGAAAAGGGATGTATCCCGACAAATCGTATGTTTTGTATTGTCATATTAAATTAGCATTCCTTTGAACCGTTTTTGTGTTTGCATCGGAAACAAGAACTTTTTTTTTTCTCAGCAAATCCCTGATTCGGTAATATTCCCCGGCTCGGCATGGCCACAGGTGCATTAATCAGCCAATCAGATCATTTCTGTTCAATACCCTCACCCCCCCCCCCCCCCCCCCCACACACACACACGTACACACACATTTTCAGTTCTCCCTTGCGCCCAGCCTTTCAAGGACTTCCTGGACATTGTCATTCGCAAATGGCATGTTTTTTCCTGGATAGTAAGCCAGGAAAGCAGGACCTGTAAGCAAGCTAAGTCAATGTCAATGTCCACTTGTTAGTCACATGCTCGTTGCGCTTAGCAACGATGTGATATCCACCTTCCAGTGAAGGAAAATGGCCGAGCCGACAGATTGGCGGGCAAAGCAACCCATCACAAGCGGCTTGCTTCTCGGAAGATCTGAAGCGTTGAAAAGCTTAAGACACTACCCGCGGGCACAAAGCCAAGGACCTCACACCACTGACCGCCTGGAGGAGAGAGGCGTGGAAAGAGGAAGCGCTGGACGATCTTCCTTGAAAGGACGAGAGAGGGCCATCGTCAGTCAGACGAACATTGGAACCGTCTCAAAAGCAACGTTGGGGAGACTTCTGAGAGATGGGCTTTTCCGAGCGCATAGATACCATCTTGAACTGAACTGAACTGAACTGAATATAAGGTGGACGTGGAGGGGGAGGGAGGGGAGGGAGGGGGGGGGGGAGGGGAGACAAGCTGTGGCGCAAGGGATGTTGGGAGGTTAGTCAACCCTCTGGACCTGCAATAATGCGAGGGGACAAATGCAGCAACGTGACAACGTTGGACCTGTTCACGCGGCTGTGACCTCTTGCGTGACAAGACGCGTACACACCATGACGTAAACATGGTGCTTAACGTCCACAGAAACCATAAGGCTTATTAGGGACGGGGAGAATGGGGGGAAGGGGGTACGGAGGTGGGGGAAGAGGGAGAGTATATACCTATCGCTACACTGTCACCACCAGAATGACCTGCATTAAGATGGGCAGCGATGAGAGCCATTTTTAAAGTTTCATTAGTTGTGAGGGACAAAGTCACAAGACAGTGTCCAGAGACCACAACTTTTGAAGAGAAAGGAGAGCCGAAGCGGTATCGAACCGAGGTCCATCCGCTTACCAGCCTACCGCCTTACCGCTAGGCCAAACCGGCTCTCACACCATGACTCTTCCCTTCTCCCTAATAACCATCACCTTGCTGTGAAGAGACGTAAAAGAAAACGTTGATTTCCTTCCCCCCGAAAGAAAATAACGACGACGTCTTGTAACATTGTCGCGTGCGTGCGTGTATGTGTGTGTGTATGTGTGGAATGATTTATGTAGTTACTATTCATCTTGTGTCTGCGCTCGTATCATGTATATAATGCCTACAATTATTTGTTAGTTACTAAGCTTACTATATCAACGGGGTGCATCTTACCTTGTTATTCTTTATGCCTTGTTTGTGTAAAACGGTATGATTTTTGGGGGGGAATGGGGGTGGTTGTGTGTGTGTGTGTGGGGGGGGGGGGGGGGGGTGGGGTGTGTGTGTGTGTGTGTTGCTGTTGTTGTTGTTGTTGAACAGAGTGCTATGGAGTGCTATCATGATGATGATGATGATGTAGTAGTAGTAGTAGTAGTAGTAGTAGTAGTAGTAGTAGTAGTAGTAGTAGTAGTAGTAGCAGTAGCAGTAGTAGTAGTAGTGACAGTCACCTCTGGCCCGAATCCCACTCTGACGACTTTAATACGACCCTCGAATGAAGAGCGTGTGCCTGTCTCGTGTCTGTGCTAGTGTCATTGTTTTCACGCGAAACATTAATCATTGTGACGTTCTGATTGGCTGAAGTGCTCGGGTGACCAGCAGACCGGACCCTCCAAGTTGTTGGCATCGTCCTTAATTCCATCGGCATTTGAACGCTCTCCCAGAAACGGCGCTGTACGCATCCAAGCACAAATCTGTTCATGGCAAATGACCTCTTCTTTGTACAACAAACACATCGTATAAACATGACAAAGGTTCAAAAACTCTGTTGCAACTGCAAGGGGTTAGTAAAACGTTCTGTGCGTATTCGAGAGCTACTCGATCAAACACACACACACACACACACACACACACACACACACACAACACACACACACACACACACACACACACACACACACACACACACACACACACACACACACCACACACACACACACACGCGCGCGCGCGCGCACACGCCGCACGCGCACAACGCACCACACCACACGCAGCACGCGCACACACACACACACACACCACACACACACACACCACACACACACACACACACACACACACACACACGCGCGCAGCGCGCGCGCGACACACTACACACACACTGTCACACACACATACACACACACACACACACACACACACACACACACACACACCACACACACACACACACACACCACACACACACACACACACACACACACACACACACACACACACACACTCACGCACGCATGCACACACACTCACGGCTGCACGGATGAACACACGTACGCACGCACACTTCATATCATAACCTTACTGGAACAGACGTACGTCAACAATAATATCAATACGGGTTAGCTTGGCAGTGCATAGACTGCTGAAACATTGGTGAACTACACGAAGCGCAGTCATTGGCGGTCGTAGCAAGTTCAAGTTCAAAGGTCTACAATTTGTCTAATCAGCAATCAAGGGAGGTAATCAGCGTCCGAAAGACGTCACACGAGTACAACACAGACCTGAATCGCCTACGGTAACTCTCACCAACACTTCCTTTCAAACAGGCAACACACAAGCGGTAGCACGATATTGACCACGCGCGGAAAAGACGGCGATAAGTGATACACAGAAATAGCATCGAGGTTCATATGATAATGAAGGTAGCACGTTCATTTTCGCTTACAACAAGAAACAAGCAAAGAGGTTACAATAACAAATGGCCTAGAGATAAAAGGAAGAAAACTGTTCGAAACAGCACTCGAAGATTCCACATTTCATCCTCGCGTCAGATGCAGAAGGAAACGAAACGAAAAGTTCCAAGGGAAGCAATCGTGCATGTCATTTCTGATTCACGAGTTGTCTCCGATAGACCGGACAGTTTACCAACTTTTGTTTCTTTTTCTTTTTCTTTTCTTTTTTTCTTTTCTTTTTTCCTTTCTTTTTTCTTTTTCTTTCTTTCTTTTATCGTTCGCATTTTTCTAGATCTAAGGATTTGTTCTTTTTTATGTTTGGTTACGGGTCTTTTGAGCATTTTTTATTGCGTCTGTATTGGCGGATGCCTATTCCAAATTTTGTGAAGACCTGCCAAGTACCTTTGGAAGCATCTCTTAACACGCAAGGACGGACAGCTAGACAAGCAGACATACAGGTAGACAGACAGACAGGCAGACAAACACACGCATATCCACCATCACCACCCCTAAATACAATACTAATGTTCTTTGTTTCAGGGGGAGAAAGGGAGATATAAAAAGGGAATTTCTAAGGAACAAGATCATTCCATCCGTAACAACAATGTTCATCAAATAGTTATAACAGTTCCAACAATAAGAATTGCAAGTTTGAAACGGTCTCAGTAATTCGGTTGAATGTGTTCTATATACAAACAAATTCAGAGCAAAAACATAGACACACCCGGGGGAAAACGGTTAAAGAAAATAGCCAATCAATCAACCAAGAAATCCACAACTATTGACATTTCAGCATGTGGGCTGCATTTCCACTGAGTCCTCAGTCACCAATCACAATAAAATGATGTGTCCACAACGATTAAAATGTTGATATAAAAAGATACACGGGATATATAATGATGCAAAAGTCCATTCAGTGTGTGGTACGGTGCAAAAAATCCCAGTAACAAAACTTCTTGTGGACAAGATCATAATTTCTGTCTCCAGAAACACGAAAGCGAACGCGCTGGTGCACGCATACGCAAGCGCGAGCACGTACACACAGCGACTCTGTCTGTCTGTCTGTCTGTCTGTCTGTCTGTCTGTCAGTCTGTCTGTCTGTCTGTCTGCCTGTCTGTGTCTCCCTCATTCTCTGTCTGTCTCTGTCTCTCTGTCCCAGTCTCTGTCTGTCTGTCTGTCTGTCTGTCTGTCTGTCTGTCTGTCTGTCTCTCTGTCTGTCTCTCTGTCTCTGTCTCTGTCTCTGTCTCTCTCTCTTCTCTCTCTCTCTCTCTCTCTCTCTCTCTCTCTCTCTCTCTCTCTCTCTCTCTCTCTGTCCTCTCTCTGTCTGTCTGTCTGTCTGTCTGTCTGTCTGTCTGTCTGTCTGTCTGTCTGTCTGTCTGTCTGTCTTCTCTCTCTCTCTCTCTCTCTCTCTCTCTCTCTCTCTCTCTCTGTCTCTCTTCTGTCTGTCTGTCTGTCTGTCTGTCTGTCTGTCTGTCTGTCTGTCTGTCTGTCTGTCTGTCTGTCTGTCTCGTCTTCTCTCTCTCTCTCTCTCTCTCTCTCTCTCTCTCTCTCTGTCCTCTGTCTTCTGTCTGTCGTCTGTCTGTCTGTCTGTCTGCTCTGTCCTCTGTCTCTCTGTCTTCTGTCTCTGTCTCTGTCTCTCTCTCTCTCTCTCTCTCTCTCTCTCTCTCTCTTCTCCTCTCTCTCGCTCTCTCTCCCTCTCTCTCTCTCTCTCTCTCTCTCTCTCTCTCTCACACACACACACACACACACACACACACACACACACACACACACACACACACACACACACACAGCATGTGGTCTGTCACAGACTTGGTGAGCATCCCTACAATATCCACAAGCAATCCAGTGCGCACTGTTGGCGCCGATCACCGCCACCTGCTGTTTCTAGCCTACAGAAACTGGCTCGGTTCGCTTGGAAACAAACTCGGTTAACACAAAATGGATACGAGAATAACGTCACAATATGTTTCTCTTCTTCCTCAAAACAGAGCAGAAAGATCATTGCAATAACCTAGGCTATTAATCACATTACAATTGATAACGAAGTTTTATCACGCTGACGTCAACAACACTCAAAGGAACTAACAATCAAACAAACAAGCACGAAGCGAAAGCATAACCTAAACCAAACAAAAACAACCCCCCCCCCCCCCCAAAAAAAAAAACAAAAAAAAAAAACACACACCACAACGACAACAACAACAAACAAACAAACAAAAACCGGACAATTTCCAATAAGTACCAGATATCAGGGATGAAAGAGAAAGTACCCTTAAGAGTTAACACCGTCTTCCTTGCTACACGTATGAGGACAGCAAGGAGGGTAGAAAGCGTGTCGCTCACACCGTCTTCCTTGCTACACGTATGAGGACAGCGAGGAAGGTAGAAAGCGTGTCGTTCACACCGTCGTTCGCCTGAGTAACAGCATTACAAAATTCAAAACAGAAGCTCCGGACCGCGCGGCCACCGACACAGCCACGACGACTAGGTGTTACGCGTTCGTTGGTCAGGTGGAGAGCCACGCGTGTACACTGCTGTGTGTGGTGTGGACAGCAAGTGTTACATGTCGACGCTAGCATTCGCCAAACGACCAGCAGAGCGCCAAACGTCAGCACTGAAAGTTCGTCCATGGAAAGTAAACGTCACACACCACGATTCGAGAGATGGACTGAGAATGTCTTAAGTTCATAACGCATTTCAAGACATGCAAAGCGACGCCACATGTTGACATAATTAGGAAGAACAAACTTCCATGTGTCGCATCAACGTCACAAAAGACGAACGTGGCGAATTACTCACTGGGCCTCCCGTACAAATCTCATGGGCCGTAGACTACACCACCCGTCGTGTCAGGAACGCTGTCCACGCGACGAAAACCCAACGCCACGTATTTTGTACCAGCGTCCACGCGACGAAAACCCAACGCCACGTATTTTGTACCAGCGTCCACGCGACGAAAACCCAACGCCACGTATTTTGTACCAGCGTCCACGCGACGAAAACCCAACGCCACGTATTTTGTACCAGCGTCCACGAGACAAAAAACAAACGCCACCCCAAACAACATCATTCGTAAGCAAAAGTAAGAACATGAAAATGTCAAACAAATCTGGGGGGAAAAAGAGGGATGGGGGTGGGGGGGTGCTTACCCCGAACATTTGCACGGTTTTGTATCGTCATAATTTTTAAAAATCAGATTATCAGCATTCCTTTTAACGGTTTATATATTGGACTTTGCCGATCACCATCGTTCGTAAAATAAAGACTGATGCCACATGTTGGAGATCATTCTTCGCCAGACGATGACAAACAACAATCGTGGCCCGTGCCCCATTCTTTGTTGGATGATGATCGTACATCAGACCAGCTGTACACACTTCTGCCATATGAAGGCGAAGCGCCAAAGCCGTTGCAGTATACCGTCGCTCGTAAGACGAAGAGCAAACGTTAGATGTCAAACACCACTAGCGTTGTAAACTGAGACACAAACGTTAGATGTCGTACACCACAAACCTTGTAAACTGAGACACAAACGTTAGATGTCGTACACCACTAGCGTTGTAAACTGAGACACAAACGTTAGATGTCGTACACCACAAACCTTGTAAACTGAGACACAAACGTTAGATGTCGTACACCACTAGCGTTGTAAACTGAGACACAAACGTTAGATGTCGTACACCACTAGCGTTGTAAACTGAGACACAAACGTTAGATGTCGTACACCACTAGCGTTGTAAACTGAGACACAAACGTTAGATGTCGTACACCACTAGCGTTGTAAACTGAGACACAAACGTTAGATGTCGTACACCACTAGCGTTGTGAACTGAGACACAAACGTTAGATGTCGTACACCCCAAGCATTGTAAACTGAGACACAAACGTTAGATTCGTACACCACTAGCGTTGTAAACTGAGACACAAACGTTAGATGTCGTACACCACAAAGCATTGTAAACTGAGACACAAACGTTAGATGTCATACACCACTAGCGTTGTAAACTGAGACACAAACGTTAGATGTCGTACACCACTAGCGTTGTAAACTGAGACACAAACGTTAGATGTCGTACACCACTAGCGTTGTAAACTGAGACACAAACGTTAGATGTCAAACACCACTAGCGTTGTAAACTGAGACACAAACGTTAGATGTCGTACACCACTAGCGTTGTAAACTGAGACACAAACGTTAGATGTCGTACACCACAAACCTTGTAAACTGAGACACAAACGTTAGATGTCGTACACCACTAGCGTTGTAAACTGAGACACAAACGTTAGATGTCGTACACCACAAGCTTGTAAACTGAGACACAAACGTTAGATGTCGTACACCACTAGCGTTGTAAACTGAGACACAAACGTTAGATGTCGTACACCACAAACCTTGTAAACTGAGACACAAACGTTAGATGTCGTACACCACTAGCGTTGTAAACTGAGACACAAACGTTAGATGTCGTACACCACAAGCATTGTAAACTGAGACACAAACGTTAGATGTCGTACACCACTAGCGTTGTAAACTGAGACACAAACGTTAGATGTCGTACACCACTAGCATTGTAAACTGAGACACAAACGTTAGATGTCGTACACCACTAGCGTTGTAAACTGAGACACAAACGTTAGATGTCAAACACCACCGTTCGTCAAATGAAGATCAAACAATACGCGTTGGAAAATGAAGACTAAGCCTCCTTGTCGGTAAATAGAAATAGTCAAGCATCACATAATTACTGTGGACTGGCACGGCCGTTCTTCGATGCAAACACGTCGTGTAATAATTATGGACACTGCCGCCATTCTCCAACACCCGTGCCGACTAGGGGTGGCTTGAGCATGCTGAAGACTGCCCATGCCAGACAGGGCCACAGTGCCCAGAACATGTTAAACAGTTCTGCCCCCTCTTCAGAGAACCAAGACAGGACCACAGTCCCCAGAGCAGGTTCTAGTTCTGTCCTCTCTTCAGAGAATCAAGACAGGACCACAGTCCCCAGAGCAGGTTCTAGTTCTGTCCTCTCTTCAGAGAATCAAGACAGGACCACAGTCCCCAGAGCAGGTTCTAGTTCTGTCCTCTCTTCAGAGAAGCCAGACAGGACCACAGTCCCTTGAGCACGTTCTACAGTTCTGCCCCTCTTCAGAGAAACCAGACAGGACCACAGTCCCTAGAGCACGTTCTACAGTTCTGCCCCTCTTCAGAGAAACCAGAAGGCAACAGTGGCCCCATGGAGCAGCTGCAAGAACGGCTGTGGGTCAACATGGAGGACCTTTACCCAGACTGCCGGACTGACCGGATGAAAACCCGCTCGAACGCAGAAAAAGATGACGACATTGCAACGTGAAAGATCGCAGGGAGGACGATAACAGACGTTAAAATTGTAGTCTCGGTTTGTGGTACGAGGAAATACGCTTTACATTTTCGGCAGCGTGTCAGTTCCGTCAGGATTACCCTCTCCATGGAAATATTTTGTAACGGCATTTCGCTTCACTCTGTGCCGCATTCTCACATCATTCTCATCTACGGCGCAGTCCAAGCTCTTCAAGGAATAAATAATAATCATTACTGTGTCATAGAAAAAGCTTAAGCGAATCATCAGCATCGCAGTGGTATTCCTTACTGCATAGTCTAATCCCATAGTCAACACACGGTTCACATTGGTCGCTATCAAAAATCAACACTCCGGGTCAGCTTTCTTTCGCACCTTCTCACATCCGTCCAGATCTCCTGTATGGGCACTTAGTTCGTACGACGTACAAAACCCCCTGTGCTCACAACTGCTTTCTGGGAGCTAACACTAGGACTCACAGACAGACCATCGTCCAGGCGAGCTGCCAGGACGAAACCAGGGATAGGGCGGACGATTATGACACGCACTGGCTCCACCTTCCTAAATCCATACACGCACTAGCTCCGCCTTTCCAAATCCACACACGCACTAGCTCCGCCTTTCCAAATCCACACACGCACTAGCTCTGCCTTCCCAAATCCATACACGCACTAGTTCCGCCTTC